>KK120949.1:161680-218088 GCA_000611955.2 Stegodyphus mimosarum
TTTTTTTTTTTTTTTTTGCTTGCTAGACTTGCTGCTGCTGCCTCACTTTTTAAAAATGTAAAAACTTCCAGGTCAGATATGCTTATTGCTCCATTTTATCTCTGGTGACTTACACATAATTTCCAAACTGAGGTAACTATGCTGCATTGAAGTAATAATGCATTGTATTTTTCTGAAACTAGACTTCTGAGCATGAATCATTTTTCACCACATTCAGAAGACACTGCCATCAGCCATGACTGCAAGCTTCTTCTTTGCAGATCTCCGTGTTACCAATTCCTGCATTATTTTATGTATAAGTTTATAGATAAGCTTTAAGGGTTGGTCAGGTATACAAAAATAAACCATTATTATATAGAAACATGGTTGCAGACACTATGAGCATAAGCTAGAAATTGTTCTCACAAGAACATTGTTGGACACTACAAGTAATTATCATTAATGATAATTGATGTTCAAGGTGCAAAAACTTTCTTTTTGCCATCAGTCATCCTGAATTGAATTATTTTCTGAGATTACCTCAGATATGAAAAAAAATGTTATAATCTGTTATGCTGATCTTGTTGCAAGAGTCAAATAAGACACCTGGCTTTTATTAATGTGATCATTGGTCCATACCTCCACATTTCAAGGTACTTATTAGATAAAAATAATTCCTTTAAATTCATAAATATGCATATTTAATAAATATGTTGCATTATCTTATTTGCATTCTTTTATCTTTGATTCTTCTATTACATGCGGTACTTTCAAGTGCATTTGTGGCTGTGTTTCGGTGTAAAATAGCTCATATAGTTTGGTCCATATTTCTATATATTGAAAACAAAACATGATGTTCATGACAGTTTTTGTCTTCTTCTCACTGGAAATGTCTTCTGTAAAATAGTGAATCTGTTTTCTTTTTTTTATTAGGAATTATTAATTTTTTAATAATTTATACATTTCATTTTTACAGAGTGATTTGTGGTCATTAGGAATAACTGCTTTAGAAATGGCAGAATCTCAACCACGTATGTATTTCTGTTTAAGCTGTGTACTTAAAAATGTATATTACTATTTTATATATATGAAAAGTTATTTTTGTTAAAATAGTTTATTCCATTTATTCTCATTTCCAACCATGAGAAATGCATCATCGAGTTAAATGATGCATTTCTCATCGTTGGAGTTGATGTAACCAGAATGCAGAATTGGAGTATTTTACACATTGAGAGTTTTATAAACATGAATTTATTTCAAATGTTTATTCAAATTTTGTATTTCGTTTAATTTGTGGTCTTGAAATATGTGAATCAAAAATGAATTTTGTACGAGTCTGACATATACATATTTTGTTGGAAAAATGTTTGTTCTTTCTTATATTAATAAAAGTCTTATGAGTATTGTAAATATGTTAACTTAATGTGGCATAATTCATATAGGTTCAGTCTCATTAGACAGGTTAATGTGGTATGATTCGGGTAGGTTAGGGATTTTTTCTAGAGGGATGCAAGGAGAGGTATTCTTCCTAAACATTTTGTGAATTGGGAGAGAGAAAAACTTTTAAATATTAGAATTCCCTGCTAAATTAACTCCAAATGTGGTACGGACATTTAGGTCATTTATTAAGTTTTATGTATTGCATGTTGGCAACAAAAATGTTTAGTTAAACTAGCAAATTAAAATTTTGTAGTTAAATGCCTATTTGTTTTAAATGTATGCTTCTAGATATCTATTGAAGTTTTCATTTTTGTATTTGTGTTATAGGGGTAAGAATAAAGTGTAAATATACAAGACTATGTGCTGTATTAATTAATTATGTGGGTATAAATATTGTACACAGTTGCATCAAAAACTTTATAAATTGGCTGTGTAGTGTAGCAGCAAATGGCAGCGCAAGGCCGCATTATTGGCTGTAGTGGTCTTCATTTTTGATAAAGGAGTGTGCCAAGAAACACCTCTATGTTAACTCTGGGAGTTGTTAGACTAGTATTTTTGTAGTCATGTGTCTGTGGTAGCGTGGAGTTACATTGTGAATTGAAAGCTATAAAAACGAGCCTTTGCAAAATTCTGCATTAAAGTGGGCAAATTAGTTGCGGAAGCATTGTATGTGCTTCAGTAATAATCTGTATGTAATGTTTTGAGTTGCACAAACGCTTCAAAGGCAAAAGAATATCCATTGATGAAAAGAAGCAACCTGGGAGGCTTTCCATAAGCATCACATCTAAAAATGAGGAGCTAATTCTGAAATTTTGTGTTCAGAATGTTGCAAAAGAGTTAGAGAACATTGCAGACACTTTAGAGTCGTATGGGTCTGTTTCAGTGTCTTGAATGTGTAGCGTAATCATTGCATTCTCTATGATGACCGTGCACGTTATCACTAAGCATTCCTTGTTCATTAATTTTTCACTAACTGTGTGGTTGTTTTCTTAAATCTCATGGCAGTTACAAGTAATGGGCTTGCAAAGGTATTAGAAGTATAAAGACATTGTTTAAGTGTCAGTTTTCTAAAATTTTATTTCATTAGAACTTTACAAATTAGGCATAATAAACAAAGCCTTTCTACCGCAAGCAAGCTACTTGTTTATTGATAAAATATATATCATGTATTGCTAATTTCCTAAATATGCAAGGGAATTAAAATGCCATTAAAACAGCTTAACAGTGAAATTTTAGGAGTTGGAAGGATTTAAAATAATAGGTGGGTTTCTTCCAGCTTTGGATGTGTTTCTGCTATTTTGTTGAATTATGAAGCTTTAATTGCTGATTTTAAGTGCTGAAACAGATGAGATAAAGGAAAAACTAAGCAAACTTTACACAAAGGATTATATGAAAAATCACTAATAATGTTGATTTCATTTTAAACCTTGCTTTGATGTTCATTAAGAATTCGCAGAAGTCAGTACGGAGTTGCAGGTACTTGATATTACAATTTGTTCTGTTCATGGAAAATGATGGCATCATCCTGCATGCAGTGGAAATAAGTGCAAATTCTGTCTCTATGTTGAGAGATTACATAAGTTGAGTTGCAGGTCCTACAAAATAGTCAAAGATACTAATGTTCTCTTTTTGCAACCCTAGTTTTTCTTCACAGCATTTGCTTTCTCTATGGCAATAGGAATTGAGAATGCTGTAAGTTTTAGTTATTTTAGAAATAAGGAGCTACTTTGAAAGTATATGAATTTTTAAGATGCTGATACTCAACCATCTAATTACTTCTGCCTAACTGTTGTTAACTTTTAATGTGGTAGTTAAATTCTATCAGCATTCATCTGTTGCAACCTTCATCAGTATATTGGTTATCAGTGCTGGCTCTATTGTTGGGCATGCATTCATATTCTGGAAAAGGCTTGGATGTTTGTAAATATATATAGTGTTTGTGTTAGGATGAGGTTACTCAAAATGTGGGAAAGCATAAATCTTTTTGAGTAGTTTAGTAGAAGGAAAGAGGGATGGTAAATCAGTGGATCTGTTCTTTATCAAAATTGGGATGGATATTCTCATTTCGTATGAGTGTAATTTGTCTGCTCTCTCTGATGCACCCTGAGTAATGTTCTTGATGATGAAATAGCTAAATGACTGATGGGTATGGCCTTTCCCAATGAGTGCGTTAAGTTGCAAATAGAACAGCAACAACAGTAGTTATCTGTTTCCAGAAATCACAAAAAATGTAAATAAGAGCGAGTTTTCCCTTGAAAGTCTTCCATGAAGGCATACATCCTCTTAGGCAGATAGTCCTCATGTATTTTGCCACGTTCAGATAACTAGCCTAACCTGTTTATAGAACATTAGGTAGCCATCTATTATAAATTTTCATTACCTTGAAATGACCTATTTTAGAATAAAGACCATAGACAATGAATAATCTTGAAAATTATATTTCCACAACTATTTATTAGTTGATTTGTAGATTGTTGGTTAATGTTTAGGTTGTACTAGAAGTTAACATGAATGGGCTGATGACGGCAAGACTCTTTTTTACCTTTCTTTCTGATTTGTTGCCATGTTTGATGAAGCACTGCCAGTTTGGTGCATAAAGGATTTTTAAATTTAATTTTAATTTTGTTCTTTTTTATTTTTAAATTTATTTTTTATTGCTATTTATTAAGAGTTCAGTATTCACTACTATGGTCATTTTGTAAGATTGCTTGTTAAAATTGCAAAAGATTATTCTAATTTGTGTCGATCCATAACTTTTCTTTGTTATACTTTCAGCATTATGTGATATGCATCCTATGCGAGCTCTGTTTCTCATTCCACGGAATCCTCCACCTCGGTTAAAGTCAAAAAAGTGGAATAAGAAATTTCATAGCTTTATAGAAACTGTTTTAGTAAAAGATTATCAACAGAGGCCATATACTGATCAACTCTTAAAACATCCTTTTATTCGTGACCAACCCACAGAAAGGCAAGTTCGTATTCAACTAAAAGATCATATTGACCGATGTCGCAAACACAAGAGAGGAGGTAAAGGTGCTAAAAATAAACATTTCTTGTCCTTTTTTAATGAAATCTAACAAAGTAAGCTTGAAACCTAACAAAGTAAGCTTAAGTTCAGAATGTTAAAAATATGTATTTTGTTGTGGTCGATGGCATTATTAGATAGCTTTTAAAAAATACTTTGTTCATTGTTGTAATACCTTTCTAGGTGAAATTCAAGAGGAGTATAGGTATAGTGGTAGTGAAGGAGAAGAAGAGGATGTTGGCTTAGCTGGAGAGCCTAGGTTAGTATTATTATATTATTTCTCAAAAATTCTAAAAGTTTGGAAATTTTAGAAATAAATGAAATATTAATTTTGGTGCTTGTGTTAACCAATACCTGTGGATACATCACCAAAAACGCCAGTCTGACTCTGATTCCTGCTAGTATTTGGTAACTAGATATTGGCTGTTTGCTTCCAAACTAGTTTAAAAAAAAAATACTGCGTGAGCAAATGAGCAATTCAGCTAATTGATGTGGTATGTCTTGTAGATTTCAGGATTTCAACCTCTGAGTACTTGTTTTGAAGTAATTTCAGAATTCTGTTGTTTGTTCTGTGTAGAGAGAAAATTTTACGGAATCTCAAAACTACGATTGATTTGGTTTGGACAGTGTTTTCATGGAGTGCATTAGGACCCATAATCCGCATAGAACAATCCCTGACATCTGTGTACTATGTGAGCATCGTTGCAGACCAGGTTCACTCATTCATGACAACAGGATAATGGACCATGTCATAAGGGTTGAATCATCAGGGAATGGTTCGAGGTACATTCCAGTGACTTTCAAGTCATATCTTGGCCTCCAAATTCCCCTGACATTAATCCAATAGAGCATTTGTGGTCCCACCTGGAAAACCAAATTTATGCTGCCTCACTACCCCCTCGCATGTGCAGGAATTGCAGGACCAGTTGGTGAGTGCTTGATACTAGATAACTCAGACCATGTATCAGCGCCCTATGGAGTTAATGACACGCTGGGTGCTGGCAGTTTTGAGGGCCCAAGGTGGTCCTACATGTTATTAACAGGATGGTCATAATGTAATGCTCTTTTTTTTTGGTGCATATATATATATATATATATGTGTGTGTGGCTATGTATAGACATATCCCACCTTCTTACCTGCTTAAAAGTTCTTGCCCAACCTATATTTTTGCAATTGTAGGTTGCAGTCACATACTTCCAATTACAGAAGTGTTTTTTCATACTCATTTATGAAAAAATAAAAATACAAGAAATTTGAAACTCTCTCATGACAAATATTGACCATCATGTTTTATTTTAAAATTTGCAATTTTTGATATCATTTTCAGCTTGCCTCAAGGAATCTGTGAATTAGAAGATAGAAAAATTTGAGGAAATAAGTTTAAATGAAGTGCAGCAAAAAATGTATATAATTTAATATGTTCTACAAGGAAGTCGTGATGTCCACATTATTATTTCAACATCAACATCTGTCCAGTTAAAGCAAGTACTTATATATTGTATCAATTCTTTTGGTAATTCTTTCCTTGCAGAAAGCTCTCAGGAGAATGCTCGTTTGTCTTTTGTTAATTTTTAACTGTATTTTGCATCATGCATTTATTAGGTTTTCTGAGAAATAAAGCAGAACAAATTTCATTATTTCTGCTTGTATGGTATTTTGCAAAAAAGTTGCAGATATTCTGATTCTCATGCAGTGAGAGTGTACATATATGGCAAGATAATAAAATGGAAATGCTGTGTCTGCAACCAGCACAATATTGGAATAAAACCTGAGAGTAAATGCAAGAGAAATATCTTGCCTGCTTACTGTGCAGAATTTAGGATGAGGCAGAAACAAATTGCTGGGCGTAACAATCAATGTCAATTGCCAAACAGAACTTTTCGAACTTTAAAAAAGAAGGGGGATAAATGAACAGTGTCAAAATGTTTTATCTTCAGAAGATACCAGTAGATTGTTAGTAGTGTATTAGCAAACAGCTACTAATACACAATTATAGTTAGTAGATTGTTAGTAGTGTATCAGCAGACGCCCGCTAATACTTATGTGTTTCAGTTACTCAGTTTAGTCATACTTATGTGTTTAACAAAAAATCAATTTTAATGCTTTTTGAACTCTTGAGCACATTAAAGAGAGCTGACCTTTTTTTTTAATGAGAGGTTTTGTGCAAAAATTTTCATAATGTGTATTGCAGGCTTCATTATTTTCTTATTTAATTTTGTAATTCAGCATTGTAGAGTGTAAGATAAAAAACTTAACATTGTTTTGTTTATTTAGAATGTTTAAAAATAATTACTTAAATTTAATGAGCACAAATAATATGGCAACATTTAAAATGTGTTTGTATGTAATGTTGATTATATTTTCTTTTCTGTTGGAGAATTTTGTACAAAATTTGGGTTAGTTTTACTTTGTCAATTTTGGGACAAAGCATATGACTTTAAATTTTGCTGAATTTGTAATGTTGAGTTATATTATGTTGAAATGTTTAGCAAATAACAATTTATATACCAACTGTGTATTTATCTTTTAAATTTTAGCTCTATAGAGCCAGTACAGCAGGATTCGACACTTAGGAGGAACTTCCAACAATTACAAGAAGGTCGGACGTTAACTTCTAATGAAGCAAGGGTGCCTGGGAGTAGTTTTCAACCTCCATCTGCACCTGCCCTTCAGATCGAAACTCCTGCCCCTCCTCCTAGGCATCCTGTACCACCTCAGAGGCTTATTGGTAATTTTAACTTTATTGAATAAGTATATGAGAAAAAGCAAATTTTAAGTTAGTACAGTAAGGCTTGACTATCTGGAAAGCTTGAGAAATCTCAGGTATAAGAGAATTCTGGATAGTTGAGCCGATAAACAATTAACAGCAGAAAAGCTAAGTTATTGGTAGAAGAAATTTTCAGTTTAATATTATAAAAATGGTTATCTATTTGTTACCAGCTTGAATGTCAAAAGACTACATTTAACATTCTGCCAGAATCTGAAACGAAATTGCTTTTCAAACATAAAAGCTGACAAAATGTTGTAGGCATTAGGCACAGACTAAAGCAACTTGTGCGATGAAAACTTATGAACCATAAAAGTTGGAGGATATTCTGCCAGACATTGCCGGAGAAGTTGAACATACTTATTATTCTTTATTTAGTTAGATAATTAAGAAATACAATTTACAAACATACAAAAGCATATGAAATCAGCACATAAAAGCGTATATATGTATATAAACATATAAAAAACTTAAACTCGTCATAATTTTTCATGTTACATCACAATTTGCAAAAATAGTTGCATATTTTGGACATTAACACACACATTTGATGATAAGATTCTGTAATTTTATATATACTTCAGCCTACTGTTCCATTTTGGCAGGTCCCAAATTTTAATCATTTTTTCAAAATGCTAGGGGAAAATAGTTAAATAGTAGTTAAACTATATCCTTCTTTGAAAACATTAAACTGGCCTATCCAGAATTAATTGGGTTAACATGAAATTAGTGCCACCACCAGAACTGTTTTGGCTCTACTGAGTAGCAGAATGTAAGGGTAACAAAAATGATTAAAATTTGGAGGAGCTGTAGAATTTTGGAGTGGCAAAATATTTAGAATTTAGATAGGCATTGGGCAGTAGAGTTTAGGACTTGCAGAAATTACACCAATTACCTTTATGTCTAGGGCACCCACCTTGCATGAAGGTAAAGATCTTATGATGGTATTATAATGTCATGCCTATTCATTATCAGCGCTGAATCACACTTTTTGGTGACAGTTTTATTTGCTCCAAGTCATAGTCCTATAGGTGTTTTAAGAGTTTGTCCTTTTCCTAGAAAAGGAGGGAGACAAAGTTTCTAGAATTTTAAAATATTCTAGTTACTTGAGCTTCCTGGTTAGTTGAATGCCAAATAGTTGACCTTTTACTCTGCTTTACTAGTTGTATAAAAATGTGCAGGTGGGATAGTATGAATTATTTTTCCTCTTTTATTAAAATTCCAATTTTTTTATCATTAATTCATTAATATTCTGGATTACTTCTGAATAAAAACTGCTGTGCTTAGTTAAAGGATGCATTAGTTAATATATTTTATTTGTCTAAGATTTTCACAGTTCATTCTATAATGATTTTTTTTCATAGTTAATTGTAATGTATTTGAATTCTTAAAATCATATTAATCTCAGATTAAACCTTCAGCTGGGGTAGCTACGTTTCTGCATTCAACTTAACTGCAGAAATGCATCTGAAAGATACACACTGTCAACTGGAAGCTTAATCATATTAATCAAATTTAAAAATAGCTAGATCTAAAATATATATATTGACCTAGTTTTTTGTATTATCTTAATTTATTTTTGGTAATTTACAAAAAATATGATTTTATTGAAGCGACTGTAGTGCAGTTTTTAGATCAGTGATGAATCATATTTTAAATATTGCAAAAAATTATGATATTCTATCTTATTACTAAATGTAGAAAATATTCTTATGAAATTGGTAACAAACTGGAAATTTCTGCCGGAATGAAAATAATGACGATGAATGTATAATGGTAATTTGTGATTTAAAAAGGTTATATTACAAAATACATTGCAGCAAGACTCGCAGTATTAAAAAAAAAAAAAAGTAGTTAAAGGAATTTAAAAAAAGCTTGAAAATTATTCCTTTTCCTGTGTAACTAGTTGGAACATCACAAATAGTTTGAGTAGTTTGTTTTACCATTGAAGGATTCCCAGAATTTTAGTGCTTATATATGAAGATTGCAAAAGTGTGGGGTTAAAAGTATATAAAGTAGATGCTTTTGAATTACCACATTTCCTTGCATATCTCCCTTTTTTTGACTAATTTTATTGTCTGAAAATTGAGAGGGGAAAATTATGAGAATAATTTAATTTACAAAGAATGTGGCTATAGTTAGAACAAGTTAATAATTAAATTAAAAAAGGTAGTGATGGATAAATTACAGGTAGCTATCATAGTATTATTTCTATAAGTGAAATATGAATTTGAATAACAACACATAATAATTTTAGCATTAGAGTATCTAATGAGATATTTTCATTTTTACTTCCCTGTAACTTGAAGTTTACCCAGTTTTAGTGTTGTCTATGCTACTTCTTAATCCTCAAAATTATCCATAAATTGTTAGAGATGAATGTGCAGCCAGTTTGGTGAAATCATAGACTGAATATCAGTTTTTGTTTGCTTCTGTGTGATGAGTTGGTTCTTGCATGAGGGTAGCAGGAAGTTCAATAGTTAGAAGGGAAAGGTTTGGTGTGACCTTTGCAGGTAGTTTGCAAAGGTTTAGCCTCTGAGGAGAGAAATCAATTAAAAAATTTATGGAGCTTGTTGTCTAAAGACTTTGAGAAATGGGAAAATTGTGCGAATATTTTTAAAATTTTCAGAGTCTGGTGTTAAAAAAAACAAGGGGGGAAAAAGGTATGCAAGAAATGTATTCTGAGTTGTGAAATGTAAATCATCTGAATTTCTTTCAGTTAATGATTAGATTTGTAGAGAAATCTTCCGATTTATCTTCAGTACTGAGAATAAAATTTTGAGGTCTGAAATTTATATATTTTACTGAAGTGTTTTACTTTTCTTCTTATAGTTCTGAAACTAGCCATGCAGTATTATTAACTTTAAATTAATTTATAACTTTTTTTAATTTTGAAAACTTTGAAATATTATAAAATTATTTTTTTTTTATTTAGTCATTTGTTGGGTAGAATATATATACTTTGTTAACACCTTCATGGTATTTGTATTTATATTTATAATTAAAGAAGGAAGATGAGTTTAAAAATGATGTTATTGAAAAGTACAGTATGTATATTTCAACTGTGGTTTCTATTTAACTCGGAAGTATTTTATTTTATAGTGGTTCCAGATCCTCCGCCTCCGAGTAAACCTCTTCCACCGATACCAGTAGATGGAAATAGGAAAGCGAAAGCAGCTACACCTCCTAGAAACAATCAAAACCAAATGATTCCATTTCAGTCCTCCCAACAGAGCAGGAGCTCTGGTGTTTTTAAACCTCCTGCAAGGAGACCAGAGGTAAATTTTATTCGTTTCTCTTCTCCCCCTCCAAAAAATGTAGTTTAGGGATCAGTTAACAAAGTCGTTAATTTGTGTTTCATTTATAAGTTTGTTGTTATGATTTTTTTTTGTATAATTTTTTTTAGTATAATTTAGTATAAAGTGTGACTAGTGAAAAATCTTTTATATCTGTGTAGATGTATTTAATTTGCTAAAAGTATGTCAGGACAGATTATTGCATTAGTGCATGAATGTCGGTAGATGTAGCACTTCATTTGCAAAAATGAAATGAAAATTGAAAAATGTGCATTAACAACAGAAGAATCCAGAAATAACCAGAGAGGAAAAAGGAAATTCCTTTCTTAGCTGTGCCTAAATAGTTTCTTTTTAAGTATCTACTTTAACCTGTTTTAAGAAATGTTTTTTATAAAGTCATCATTAAACGAAACGTTTTGACAGGCAAGTATATTGTATAATCTGGGGTATTTACAGAGAAACCCCCCAGTTTTTTTATTTTCATGTACAGCCTGAGAAGGAAGGTATCTTTCCACAATAAACGTTAAATCTCACTTCTTCATGAATGCTTCCAGGCACTTTTTGTACTGTAAATAATTTTGTACATGGTAATGTTTAATAAACTGCAACACCATGGCAAAGATAGAATAACCCCCTCCCCCCTTGAGTGTCTTATAATCAGATATTGAACTTTATTCTTTTTTCTGAATTCAGTTCATTACTTAAAAAAGTTTAACTTCTCTTTTGTGGCATTATTTCAGCAGCAAAATTACATTTGAAATCTAGAATGAGAAAATGATATTTTAAATAAATATTTTAAGAATTATATAGAGTACAATGTCTGAGATTTGGAATCATCTGGTCTTCAGTGATTCCGGATTTTAGATCAGTCAGTTTAAATTCCAATAAGGTGACATGTAGGTATGGCAGCATTGTTGCTGTACTTATTGTTTATGTCGAATATAAGAATGCTAACCCACCCAAGAGGAACTGGCTCAAAAGAATGGGCAGCAGAATTCAAAAGCAGCAAAAATATTAGAATTTAGTAGAGCACCAATGTGCAAAATTTAGGAGTGGCAAATTTTTCAGAATTTAGGAGAGGAACTGTGTGGCAAAATTTTTAGAATTTAGGGAGGCACCAAATAGCAGAATTTAGAAAAGACCCACAGAAATTGCACCAGCTGCAAATGCATGATGCAGACACTGTCCCCCTTTCCAGCAACTACTAAGTTGTAGAAAATATGTTATCCTGGCCAATATCAATGCAGTACCAATCAGTGCATTGTTATTGGCTGCAATGCAACTACTCTAGCCAAAGTAACGTGCAGGAATCTCATTTGGGAGAAAAATCAGATTCACAGCACACCTGCTTCTTTTTATTGTTATACATTCCTAGATTTTGTAAGGAAGGAGGGTAGAATTTTATTGTTATTTTATTTATTTTTTGGATGGTGGTCTGGAGGATATAGATATTAAATCATTCCAGATATTGGACATCTGAATTCTGGACTTTGTTCTGTAGTTCCTGTAATGTATAGCTATCAATTCTTCCAGCAGATCATTGAAACTCGTAGTTTTTAATTTTTAGAATTTATTAAAAGAATTACTAATAAAAAATTCTTGCCTATAATGAAACTTGAATTGTTTTCCCCATTCTTAGTGACTTTAAGTATAAATTTTTATTAAGTTATATTTGATCTTAATGGCCTTATTAATCTACCGTAGACATTTATAGAACTGTTAATGAAGATTCATTCAATGTACAGTCAGTTAATTTTTGTTTTTATTTTGTTTTACATCAATAAATGGTACTTTTTTAAGTTTATCTACAGTGTATTATTAATTTTATTTAATTGTGTGTGAAAGTACTATGGTAAATAAAATGTTTTCCAATGCAGAATTTTCGAAGTATGGAAAATGTAAGAAAAATTACAAAATGAAATTAGCTTAAGTAAAATTTAGATTATCTAAATAATGTTAATGTATTTTACATCAGAATTATGTTGTAAATAGTTCAGTAGCCTCCACCTTACATTGCAAAGGGAATTTAAGTCAGTTTGGAGTTCTTTCAAAATCATGTTGGTTAAAAATCTTCTAGTTTTTTCATATTTTATGCTTATTGGCAATATGTCTGCCAACATTCGGATATAAAATTCAGTAAATACCATTTGTATTTGTATGTTTCCAGAAGTTAGTTTCAGAAGCATACTTAAACACATTGGATTATTGCCATGAATGAGGTCAGCTCAGTTGTACATATTGGAGCAGAGATCTGTTTTGCAAATAAGACTGATATGTGCCTCTTCAGATAGAAATTTTTCTGGCAAATTGAGTTTATTTGTGTGCATTACAATGTTTATTTCGAACATGAACTAGACTTAATTTAGAAGTCAAACAACAAAAATCAACGTTATATTTTCAAATTTTCACAGGACTAGTTTCGATCTCTGCTCCAATACTATGGTTTACCATAAACCTTCATTGGTTTGTCTTCAGTACTACGGTTTACCGTAAACTTTCATTGGTTTGCCTTCCACCGCACTTCAAATCATGTCATCGGGGGGGGGGGGGCTAAACAAAATTAGCTTCATTTTATTCCCATGTTTTCCGTGCTCTTCAAGTTTGCACCTCCAAACTATCCCTTGATGAAGAACTAAATTATTTAAAAGCGATAGCTATTGACAGGAGCTTTTCACCCAACATTATTAATCAAGCAGTTAAAAAATTCTCATCTCAACACATCAAAAGCAGACTCTTGTTTCAGGAGACTATAAAAATTTTATTGTCATTTCCCTTCTTTCCATCAGTTAGCTATAAAGTTGCACATATTTTACAGAAATTTTAACTTTCGGGTAGTTTATTCTCCCATCAATAAAATTCCGGGTTCCATATTCAAGGATCCCATTCTGGATATGAATTCCTGGGGTATTTATAGGATTCCTTGCCAGTGTGGTTTAATTTACATTGGTCAAACTAAGAGAGCCCTAAAATTTTGCATTAAGAAACGTGAGGCATATGTTAGAAAAAAGGAAACACAGAAGTCTTTTGTTACCCAACATTGTTGGTCCGAAAATCACACTTTCAATTTTTCTGCTGCCAAAATTGTTCAAAAAACATCTTCCATTGGTGAACTGGATTTTCTACAGGCATTTCACATTCAAAAAAAATCTTTCTGTTCTAGTTAACGACCCTATTTCCAATCCATCTTTGCCTTCAGCCTTTAAAGAAATTATGTTTTAGTTCTGGTTTTGTCAAGAGATGGCACCAGTAGCTTGTCTCCTGTCCAGGATTTCTTATCTTATCATCTTATCTTGTTCATTTGTGCTTTTACAGTTGAGGATGAAGGTTCGGTAAAACCATCGAAACTAGTTCTGTGAAAATTTGAAAATATAATGCTGATTTTTGTTGTTTGACTTCTAAATTAATATTTGTTCGGCATGTTATTCTATCTTAATTATGAACTAGACTTGTTAATGACCATCAAAGAGTTAATTAATATTTGTATATTTTAAAGTTGGTCATAAATCAGGGTGCATAGGGGTCCTTATATTTGAAAATAAAATGTAAAGGTCCTTATAGGTGCTTACCTTTTCTCTAAAGTACTTTTTTTTTTTAGTGCCTATTTTTTTATTTTAGTATTTTTTTTAACGAACACGCATTTTTTCCCCTTACCAAAGCCGAAACTAAATCCTTGGAATGTCAGATGGTGAATCATACTCCCGGAAATAATAATTGCTGAAAAGGCTGAAATTACAAAAGACTTGAATATTTTATATAAATCTAATGAAATGTTAAAAACTATTTGTGAAGAACAAACTCTCTTTAGAGAACTGAGGTTTCAGACATTAATGAAAAGAGACAAAAACAGTCAAAAGTAAAAATATTATTACTTATTAATAAGCATAAATGTTTTCCTCTTTTTATGCTGTGAAATACTTTGTGTGAATATAATAAATATGGCTTATTATTATTAGTTTTGTATAGTTTTTTATCCTCTTATTGTAAACTAGTTCTGTAAATTGAACTATTGTTTAAAATTTAATAAAAAATTATAATTGTTTTCAATGGTTGAGTGATGCTCTTCTCTCTTAAATAAATACTGAATTTTGTCATATTTTAAATTATAAATCTAATTTTTCTTTTAAGGTTATGCAGTTGTGTATATATGTAATTAGACAGGTGCTTATTTTTTCAACTGAAATGTGGCTACTAACCCTGTAAATTAAACTCTACTTATATTTTGACAATATTGTCATAATAAAAATGATAAAATTTTTTAATAGCAATGAATCAAATTCTCTTTAAGAATGATTAACGACCACTGAAACTTCATTTCAGCGAATATCTTTAAACTAGGAATATAGAATAAAGCTTCTAATTTCATTCAGCTCATAAAGAATATTAGTAAAGTACAAAGTCCGAGATCCGGACTCATCGAGACTTGCTATTCAGGATTTGGGATTTTTTGGTATTAGATCATCAGTTTAAATTTAGTAACATGGCACATAGAAATTAGAAATTACAAATTTAAAAATATGAAATCGGGATTTATGAAATAAGGAAGCATTTATGATCTAAAAGGAATCAAAATTTACAAAAAAATTAATTTTATTATTAATTATTTGTTTAATATTATAATTAATATTTATTTATCTACTTTATTAAACATTTCTTTCTATGTAAGCTGTTTAAGTTGCTTCCTTTTTTGTGCTCATACTTTTTCTATAATTCTTCAGACAGACATAATTTCTTGTTCAGTTATGAAGTTCCATTGTTAAGTCATGTAATTGATGTCAAGAATTTCAACTAACTTGTCAATTGAAAAATTTTCGCTTTCAATAACCACTCTGTCACTTTTTTCACTATTGGTAGTGGTATTTTCTGGATGTAGAACTATACTACTGATTTCCCAGTCCGTTAATTGATTGATGATTGGGGCATTGCCATCAGAGTAAAAAACTTTTTTTATATTATCTTCATTTATTGCCACTTATCCATATTTCTTTACAGAATCCATTAATTAGAAAATTTTATCTTTGGTTTGTGATATCTGAAAACCTTTAGATTCACAGCTATCGTTTTCATCATCCTCACTCAGCATGAAATATGGTAGTTGGCCATAAATTGTATGCTAAATTATTTCAAAAATTCTTGAATAGTTTTGGCATTATTCAAGAAATTTAAGACAGATTTTAAGAATGCTACTTTGTATTTACATTTCAGTGCACTCACTGCTCCAATATACATAAGCTGAACGATGGACTTAACAATTTGGAGGAAAGAATAATACGGATGCATTACCTTTCACTAAAACTTTAAGCGAAGTATGAGCTGAACAGTTGTCTACAATCAGGACAATTTTTGCATCATCATCGACGCAAAATCAAATGTTGCCAGGCCTTGGGTGTGAAATGATTTTCAAACTAATTATTCATGAACACTTGTGTCGTCCATGTTCTATTATTTGCACAATTCTACCGTCCGGTGTAGCCATATGACTTCTGGCGCTGGTTCTAGGTTTATGTGAATAACAAACCAGTTATTCTTAATTCAAATAGCACTAACTGTAATCTTTTGTCGTATTAGTATCATTAAAAAAATCTATTTTTAGCACATGGAAAGAAATTTTTGTTAAATTTTTCCTCTTCAAAATTTCTTAGTGCATTATTTAACTTAAATCTGTAATCATTGCCAAGTGTAATGCCAACATAAGAAGTTATCCCTTCCCCTCCCAACAAAAAAAAAATAAATTAGCCATCACTGCATGACTTGTTATCAAGTTGTCATGTGTTGAAGATCATGTGGGGATGAAAGCAAAATATAATAAATAGTGATTCACCATTTTGATGTCAGGGATATAAAATATTAGAGGTGTAAAATCATTGATGTTTCTCTATATAATATGGTGTTTGAGGTGTCTGCCAAGCAGATAGATATGCAGCCAAATTATTGATAACACAAATTTATGTTAAAATGATTGTTTCTTCAATAATGAGGTATTTTATTTTGTAGCGAAGTGAAAATAAGAATCAGGACTCTCCAAATATTTTGTTATTGGGGGGGGGGCGGAGGAATCAAATGCACATGCGAAAGCATACCCTGCAAAAAAATCCTTTTAAAAAAAGTTGTTGTTGGCTTTGAGGTCCATATTTTAGATGTTTCTGCATATTGAGCATCTGGATCTGACTTTGTACTGTATCTGAATGCATTTTTTTTTATTAGGAACAGACATATTGCTGGTTTGAGTACTACAGCTCTAATCAGATACTCTTAATTTTTAAACTAGTGGTGCATCTATACTCTCAACTTTAAAATGAGTAGTGATAATTGAAGTATAAATGATTAACAAAAACACCTAATTTCTCTTGAATAATAAGAGCCTTAGCAGATATGAGTATCTGAATTTAGTCTATCATGCACTTCTTTCAATTGAAAACTACAGTGAGAAATTTAATGTTGTTAGTTTCATATATTTGCTAACATTCCACTACTTTTTGTAGTTCTTTTACTAAAACCTTCCCTGATGAGAATGTATTAAACTGAATAATGTTATTTAAATACATTTTTATCTTTCTGACAAAATCATTAAAATAATTTTTATATTTATAGCTTTGCAGATGAATTCTAATCAGTCTTCCTTTGGCAGCCTTCACTGTTTTGCATAAATTTACAAATGTGATGAGGATATCAAATTCTTTGAACATATTAAAACCTTCATTTTAGAAAAGTGTTGCCTAGTGTAAATGAGAAGTTAGTTATTTTAATGGGAAAAAATATGAATGTAAATTTTTTTTTTTTTTTTTAGGATTTAGAAGTTTTAGCTGCTCAGTTAAATGATTTAGCCATAGGAGGTGCTGGTAGTTTATCAAATCATAACAATAATGGTCGAGTTTCCTCAAATTTGATAGAAACACCTCCAGGAGTGAATGGAATCATTTCGGAGAAACCTGCAGGTGTGAATCGAAATGGTTCCGATTCTGAAGAAGAGGAGGAGGAAGATGAAGGCCAAATTCAGAATGACGGGACTCTCTTAGCATCTGATCCTCCCCGACCACTGTAAGAAAATTACATTCCCTTGCTAACACCATTTCTTAAATCATGTAATTAGATTGAGTTATCCATATTTTATAAAAACATTGACCATATTTCCTTTGTAGTTATCTTAGTTTTAATAAAATTTATCTTAAATAATTTCGATATTAAAAACAAAAATACCACTTCTTGGTTATCTTGTTTTAACTTTGTGTGATGTATACTGGCAGTATTATTTGGCAGTTGCCTTCAGCATGGCATCAAAACTAAGATGACAAGTGATGATAAATTGTACATTGCTGCTGCCTATTCTGCCATTTTTGCTAATCCCCAAACATAATCTGTTGTTTGCATGAGGATACCAGTCTCAGAATCAAAGTTGCCATTTAAAAAAAAAAAAAAAAAACTTCTCCTGAAGCCTTCCTCTAAAATGAATAAATAAAGACTGTAAACAAGAAATGGAAAGGAAAAGAAGTAAAAATATCTCATTGTTGTAGAAAATTCCAGAGCAGCATAGGGCTGCCAAATTCTAGCAAAAATCTGAGTTGGGGGATGGTATTTTTGATGATTATTAGTGAAGGGTATCAAATAATCAACAAATACTTAAAAATGCCCTATTTTTTGTAATAAGAAATAAAATATTTCTGCATAATTTCTCACTTGATTTTGTAAGGGAATTTTAATGATTGGTCTATGAGTTTTCTCTATAGAATATGTTCTAAATACTATTTTTAGTAATGATTTGAATTTTTAATAGCTAAATATTGTGTACGTTAATCAGGAGATCTACCTTTGTTTTAGGCCATCTTGTTGCATGGAACAAAGCAATGTAAGGCTGTAAAAATATGCATCTTTTGTAACTTTAATCTTTCAGACTGTAGCTCAATTTTTTTTACTTATAATTGTCACTGAGAAGGCTGTTGTAAGATTTCTGTTTGTGAGATTGTCTTGACACTGACTGGTAAAGGAACTTTGATAGCTAGAACAACATTGCTTGTGGAAGGCTAGAGCTAATTTGCTAGTTTTGCAAATTTGTGAAGCAAATCTCTCTTCTCCCCCCTTTATTTTTGAAATGAGGTTATTTTTTCTTCATTGTCTAAATTTCCCAAATTTAATTTATTGTTATTTACATTTTTAAACATTAATTTCTTTAATGTTTCATTAAGGGGGAAAAAGTTTGGAATTGCTTAGATTTTTATGATGAAATTTTCTTTTAACAAATTTATATTTTTGAGAGATACTGAAGATAAGCATATGAAAGACAAATCATTAACTATTTCATTAAAATAAGTGTGTGTGGATATACGAGTATATTAATTTTGCCAATAGTAACCAGTCACATGTTAATAAACTATAGTATAGTTTATGCTTTCTTTCTTTCTTTTCCTTCCAAATATTGAATATTTTGTGTATATAAAACACTTGTAGTAGACAATTAAGACTGTATTGACTTGAAAGTAATGAATTGAAAATTTTGCAAAATGTCTAAAATATTTTTGCTCTCTTATGTACTTTTTGTGTTATCCCCCCCCCAAAAAAAGGAGTATAGTGAAAACATGTTGAATGGATTCTGTTATATATGTTAGTAATTTGTTTTTTACATTGATGTATTGCTTTATAAAAGGCACATTTCTGAGGTATAGAAGGTTCATTTGAAAGATATTGAAACTGTTTCAAACATTCATTTTTATTTAAACTAATTATAAAACCATTTTAGATATCTTGATGATGGTGACAGGAATAGGTTTCTGTGATAGGTGTTTTCAATAATTGGAGACATAGATAAAAGTTAACTGTTTGGACTTTGTCATGTTTTCATTGGTAACACTAAATTGAAAAATTGCTATTGCTATATTTTTCTTTTTTCATTAATTATTTTAAGAAATGCATTTCGAGTGTTGTAACCTGTTACTTGAATCTGACCTGTTTTTATTGTTGTCTGCACTATTCATCCATAAATAATTATAGAATGTGAATGTGCAGTTGTTTTTGTAAAATCATAGACTGAGTGTCAATTCATGTTTTCTTTGCTGTGATGGTTTCGTTCTTGTATTTAGTGGCATAACGTTGAGCTGTTGTAAGGGAATGATACAGTATGACCTTTGCATGTAGTTAGTTCACAAGGGGAACCCCCTTAACTTACTGTCTTACTGACAAAAATAATTACTATATAAAGAAATCCATTTTAAAATTTAGGAGAACTCATTCTCAGAATGCATTGAAGAGGGAGAAAATCACGTAAATATATTAAAAAGTTTCAGAACCTGGAGCTAAAAAGGCTGAGGGGGGTATTCAAGGAAATACAGTAGTAAAAATTTACTTTTTTTGTTGCGAATATTTTGGCTAGAAACATAAATGTTTTACTTTTATATTATATTTCTTGATACATCATGTGGTTTGGAGTACTTATAATTCAACTATCAGCATGATTCCTTTATAACAGGTGTGTTCAGTTTAAACTAACAGTTGTAATTGGAAATCCCGTTAATGCTGTGATGGGCAAAAGCAAAAAATTCATGGAATATTTAAGGGATATTGATAAATTACCTCCTGTACATTTTAAATACACTGTTAATTATAGCTATATTGTAAAGTAAAAAATTAATGGAATTATTTATGTGAGGCGTAAAACTGATAAATATTCATGTAGTCTTTTTCAGCTGTTCATATATCTATAATTATATAGATTTTATGCATATGAGAGCACCACTTGTAATTTGACTATGCATATCACTATGTAAATAACATATAAATCTTGTATTCTGCAAATTCCTGTATCTGTGAGTAAATCACAGTGAATTTTATTAAATTATTAATATCTTTTAAAGCAGCTGCTGGACTTTGAAGAAAACTGAAATGCATTTATCATGTTTTCAGTTATATCAAAAAAAAGTTTTTTTGAAAAGTCAGTGCATTCCACTTTGAAATATCATTTGCTAAAAGGTTTCTTAATCAATAAGTATAAATTTATCTATCTATGTATAAATATACTTAAATTTATATATTCAGCTTATCATGAATATCCTATATGCTGTAGATTTTAAATTATTTAGTGTCAGCCATATTTAGTCAAAAGTTTTTATTTTATTATTCAAATTTTGAAATAGCTAGAACAACGTATAAACTTAATTTCTTCCGAAATTGACCATGCAGTGTAATTATTATTATTTTAATGCACATTTCTGAATCATAAAAGAGCAAGAGTATTTGAACATTTGGCTTTAAAAACTATTTTCTTTGTTAGTGTGCTAAGCAGTGGTGTACAATCTAAATATCTTTATTGTTTATTGGTGTGTAATAAAGTCTTCTATTAGATATTAAAATTTTTAATCACAAATTAATTTTATGCCCTGAGTCATCAAGTTATTTTTATCTCCTAATTATAGTGAATGATTTATTGCCTTAGTGAAAAACTTTTAGCATGTTGACAATAGACAAAATGCTGGAACATAGGTGATAGGCTGTTAAAGTTCTTTTTTAATAAGCGAACCATAAAACTTTTTTTCATGTGACATTGAAATTTTTAATAGCTGTGTGAACTTTAGTAATTGTAAAATTCTGCGTAAATTCAAGAACGTTATTCATATTTTTATTATCAGTCCTGTAAAGGGAAAAAGGTAATTTACAATACTGAGATAGTTTGGTAGTTCGATAATTAATACGCATTTTCATAATTAAAAAAAAATTTCTCTCTTTTCTTTCTTTTTTTTCTTTTCTTTCTTTCTTTCTTTTTTCTTTTCTTTTTTTTTTTTTTTTTTTCCTCCCTAGTTTATTCTTAACTTTCAATTCACATAGTAGTTCATTCCAAAATTTAATGGTAATAATTTCAAATAAAAATTTTTTAGGATAGTATAATCAATTTTCTTATATATGCACTGCTATATAGAACTACATTTTTGAACTAAAGATTGCACCATTCAAATCAGCAAAATGCACTTTGTTTTCATTTTAAAAAGATGACTAACATTAAAAGAATAATTACACAAATTAATACAAATTTAAATTTATACAATTTTTTTTTAAGAGATGTAGTTTGAAAACACCAATTTAAAGTTGTTACATTTTTTTAAGTAGTCTGTTGTAGAGCATGTTCTGTAGTTCTGAATATAAATGACATCCTTCCTGGTTTTTTAGACTTATTATTATGGAACATGTATAACAGTAGTAAGTTTTTGAGTAGCTTTAGTTTGATGAAAATGATTTCATACAATATGCGAACTGTGAACAAAATAATATTTATTTCACTTTATGAAAAGATTGTACATCATTGCTGTGAGAAGAAATAGTTTCAAATGCATTTCAAAAATTCCTTTTTTTTCTTTTTTGCAAAACAGTGTGTTAATTATTTGGTATACATTTGTTTTTATTTTTATAATTGATGCTATGTGTATATCACTTTGTAATAGATATATTTTTGTACACATGTTCTAAAATAAGTATGAGAACTTTATTGCTATAAATAAATTAATTCTCAATTGTAGATTAAATTTCTAATACATATGCATGATGGCTGTTCCCCCCCTGAAATATACCCCTTTCTATAATTTATTCTCTATCTCTTGGTTTTGTTTAGATGGTCTTGAATGCACTTTTTACTCTCTAAGTTGCTGGTTTAAAACTTTTTTTTATTTCTTTCTTTTATATATTTCTGTACTTTTTATTGCTGTTAGTTATTTTCTCCCCTTTTTGTTTTGTGCTTTATTTCAAGGGCCTCTGAAAATCCAAATGAAAATAGGATATCAAGGTAAGATATTATAAATAACTGTAATTTAATTGTAATTATAAATAAAAATTTTTTTATTATTATTAAAAGTGTGTTTTAAAATATTTTGTTTGCTGTACGGTTTGTTCACTGATAAATATTTTCCTATACATTTCTTCCACAAAAGTCCTTACCTTGCCTTTTTTGCAACTGTTGGTTCTAGACATATACCTCCAATGATAAAAGTGTTTTAAATGATGCTGATATTCATGTTTTGGAATTTAAGAATTTAAATAAACCAGTTTCATAAACAATAGGAACTTCGTATACTATATTTAGGTCCATATATTTATATTTCGGAAAAGTTAGTACTCATTATAAAAGTAAAAAAAAAAACAAAAACTGATTCTCATTAGAGAAAAATTGGATTGGACATTTTATTTAAAAATTTGCAATTTTTCGTATTGTTTTCACATTGCTTTGGGAGGTTGATTAGAAATTAGAATGAATTGATAAATTAGAATAATTTGAGGTTGATTTTTTATTTTGGAATCCTAATCTAAGAATGGTAGAAAAAATTCATTAAACAAATTTTTTAATTTATCAAAATTATGTTATGCATTGAATATGTGACAACTCTGAAGCCTAGTAATATTTCTTGAATTTGTGTATGGTTCCTCTTGATGATTCCAGTTTTAAAAGTAAATATCTTAGTAAATTTATGTTGTACACGAGTCAGAGATTTTTTCATTTTTTGGTTTTTATGATGAGTATAAATTTTTTCTAAATATAAGTCTAGGGGAGAGAAGATAATTTTCATAATTTTGACAATTTTTTTTTAAATTAGAAATTACTAAATTATGAGTATTTGTATTGTGTAATTTTTTTTAAGTGGAAATATATGTCTGTGACCAACTGTTGTTAATAAAATAAAGGCTTTGTAATGTCTTTTGTTGATATCATGTATAAATTTGTAACTTTTAATTGCTTTTGATGCTGTTCTTTAGTCTATGAATTTTAATAAATTACATCAGCACATATAAGATTATTAATATTTTAACTTTTTTGTGTATATTGGCTGTGTGATATTTTAGATGCTTGTATATGCAACACGTTTTATAACACTGAAGCTACTGCACAAAACAAAAAGGGTATTTTAGGCCATACTTAATTCATGCTTTGGGGCTTGGCCTTCTAACATATTTCCTCTTACTCTGTGAAAATTTCTTATTCTTGGGAAAGTGTTTCCATTTGCATTATTTGTCATTTATTTTTTAGGCCACCTGAAGTATACAATGATGCACTTAGAAATTTAGTTGAACATGACAAAATTAATGATGGTAAGTATTGGTATTAGTTTTGTGTCAGTATTAAGAAACAGACCAAAAACTTTTGTTTAACTGTATGTGGTATAACTGCATTGGAATGTTGGAGAAGTTAAAACGGTCCCCTGAACAGATGGTGCTACTTAAGTTTTGGTCGTTTTCATCAGTATTACTATTATTTCATTTCAAGTTAATTGGTCTAGCCTCATCCCCCCTTTTTAAAGAGCACTTTTGATGGGTTTTTGGCATTTTGTAATAAAATAAGATGAGATGTCGATCTGTACATTTTTGATCATTTTACTTGTCAAAGAACAAGTACTTTACAGAATGCTTGTCAAACTTATGAAAATTCGCATAAGGTCTATAATAATGATGCTTTACTACAGGGATTCTCAAACCTTTTCTTGCATCAATCCTTTTTAAAAGAATGTCTTTCTTCATCGACCCCTTCTTACACACACATATATGTCATAATTTAATGCATAGAAAAAAGCACTGGAACTTTTAACAGCTTTCAGTAGTCGAGTGGAAAGGCAAAAAGATGATGCTAACACAAACGAATTTTGAAGAAGTCCCAATCATTATTTTCATGCATATAAAACCATCTTAGTAGACATTTATCCAAACCTAATGGAAATACGATAATTTCTACATGTATTAGTTTTTTAACAGAAATGACGTAGGCATTTAAGCAAGGTAAAGCAGCACAGTGTTGGCAGAGCAGAAGTTAGGGAAAGGAAAATGATGTAATTACTTGCGAGTTGTATTTATACCGAGTAGATGCAGAAAGTATTCTAAGCTATGATTGGTTAATTTTAGGTTGTTATGTGACATGGAAAGATCTCGAATTTGGCAGAACAGATGAATTTAGAATAATCAAATCTAGAATAGTTAATTTTGAGGTGGCCACTTATTCTTAAAGCAGCCATCATATTTTGTTATATATATATAAGATAAAAATATGTAAATCAGCTTTATAATTTAATTTAATAATACCCTGCCAGTTCCTTTTATTTATTTATTTTTTTTTTTAAATTTGGTTATTTCCTCTTTATTCTAAAAATAATAATATTTTTGAACTGCATCATTTCTAGATTAATCTATGCCACAAAGTTTGCATAGCGTGGATGGCATAGCTATTTTGTATTCTAAACTCTGAGAACTGAAACCGTTCTAACGTAAACCAAATCCTTTCACGTTGGTGAGCTACCATATTGGATAAATGCAGATTTCATTTATATCTCTGTTGCTGCTTGGATGCCAGTTCATTTCACTGTGTTCTCTTCCTGTTGTATTAGTATTCAAAAATCTAAATATACTGAAAACAGGCATGATTAGAGTGCCAAGTGAACAGTAGCTACAAATGTGAATTTAAATAAAAATGGAATTTAATCTGTCCTGACTGCCAAGTTTCTTATTCATTATTGATTAGCATTCTACGCTATCAAAATTCTTCCTTTTCAATATGCCAAACAACATTGCTACATCTTTTTCTCTTTTTTATCACCACACACACACATACATATATATATATATGTATATAAAAATATATAGCATAATCATAGTAAAAATAATTGCATATAAGTAACTTAAAACAGAATAATTAAACTATGAATATTAATGAAAAAATGGTTTATTTGATTTGTTTTATGTTTATATTATTACGATTTTTAATTTTACAAATGTAATCAAGTGTTCAAAAACAAAATCACTGATTCTTAATTACCCAGAAGTTCATTTTTAATTTATGCGATGGCTGTGCTATATGTATCAATAAAAAATTTTTTTTTAACATTTGGTGTAAAATTGCTGAACATAATTCTTAAATCATGTCATTCAAAAATATTCAGGCTGTGTCTTGTTTTATGTAAAAAATTACGGACTTGACTAAAGCCAGTTTCGACTAGATAAGAAGAGGGAAAGATTAATAATCTTGGAACAATAATATTTTTTTTTGGATGACTCTGTATTCCAAAACTTAGTATACCCAGATAAATGTTTTAAAGATTTGTGTTTGGGCATCCTTCTGTAATGCAGTCGCGTATTCCGTATTGATCCTTTGATCATAATTGACCACGTTTAAAATTTCACGACTTTCATGGAATCAATATTGATCCTATTGGGATTTCTTGCTCTGGAAGAACAGTGGCAATAAGTATTCATGAAATTCTATGTTTGTGATTTTGATGTCAATACTCATTAGTCAGGCAGTCCAGCCAAAGTTAATGATGACAGGATAAAAGCATTAATTAAGTAAACCCACTTTACATGACATAACAAATTCCAGAAATATTGGATTTCCATCATTCAAGCATTCACATAAAGTATGTCATATTTTTTTAACCAAGAAACCAAATTATTTATGTAGAAAATTATGGACTTGACTAAAGCCACTTTCCACTAGATAAGAAGAGGGAAACATTAATAATCTTGGAACAATAATGTTTTTTTGGATGACTCTGAATTCCAAAACTTAGTATACTAGATAAATGTTTTTAAGATTTGTGCTTGGACATCCTTCTTTAATGCAGTCATATCTTGCATTTAATATCAAGATCAGATATATTTCAGTTCAGTGGTTTTGTGAGCTATGCTGGCACATTTCATTTTTCAGTCTCTTAGAAGCAAATATTAAATTGCTTGTATAAACAATATATCTTCTTTTGATAATGGGAAAACTCATCACAGCAAGGGGATTCCATTTGATTCAGTTTTCATTTAAACAGATGACTTTTAGACTAAAAACCTAAGATGATAGAAGTTTTATAATGGCGAACAGTTAATTATAAACTTATTAATAAATATTTTGTGATCAATGGGATCTTGGTTAAGCCATTAAACTGCCAGTGCGTATTCCGTATTGATCCTTTGATCTTAATTGACCACTTTTAAAATTTCACGACTTTCATGGAATCAATATTGACCCTATTGGGATTTCTTGCTTTGGAAGAACAGTGCCAATAAGTATTCATGAAATTCTATGTTTGTGATTTTGATGTCAATACTCATCAGTCAGCAGTCCAGCCAAAGTTAATGATGACAGGATAAAGGCATTAATTAAGTAAACCCACTTTATATGACATATAACAAACTCCAGAAATATTGGATTGCTATCATTCAAGCATTCACATAAAGTATGTCATATTTTCTGAACCAAGAAAGCAAATTATTGATTCAAATGCTGCAGTAAAAAATTACTGAAAATTGTTATGAAATACATACTTGCCTCAGCATACTTTCCTGACCTTGCACCAATAGGCTTTCATATGTTTTGCTACTTACAAAATTTGTGTTTTATAATGTTCAGTTCATATAAAGCTGTCAAGGTATTTTGTTTAATTTTTTTCCAGTAAAGAAATCCTTCTGTGAATGTACGTTATATTCAGGTTTTCATAATTAAAAAAATTTCTATAGATAGTTTATGAAATATTTATTAAATAAAATTTTAGTTTTTCCCTCCTTCTTCTTCAGTTGCATTACAGCCTATCAGAGACCAAGGTCATCTCAACAGACTTCCTCCAACGGATCCAATTAGTTGCTATGGTCTGCCAGCAATTGATTTTTGAGTCTAAAGTCTTGAGATCTGCCTCCACACAGTCTATCTATCTAGTGCAAGGTCTTCCTCTTTTCCTGATACCCTCTACACTTGCAAAGGTCACCTTTTTAACAAGGTTCTCAAGCTGTCACATCTAAAAATATGTCCAAGTCACCTGATATGATAGGATTTGATGACTCGGACAATATTAGGTTGTTTGTATCTTCTGTATATTTCATGGTCAAACAAAATTCTCCATCTGCTGTTTTCTCTAATTTGCAGTATTTTTTCCCAAAGATTAGAAGTTTTTCTTCATCTGTTTTTGTTAATGGCCAGCATTCTCTACTATACAGTAAGAGCTGTTTAAAGATTTATTTTTTATGTTATTATATTTCTGTTATTGGCCAGCATTCTCAATTTTTTGTCTTGAAGTTTAATCATTTAGACACTAACAAATTTTTTAAACCATGATGACATCTTATGTTTTGGGTATCAATTATGTTTGGTATCAATTATGTTTTGGGTCACTGCTGTGGAAGTGACAGTCAGGTTACCCCGAGTTGAGTGGCTGCAAGTAGCGTATCTGACTTCTTATAATGATTAGGTAATGTTGAGAAGTTACACAATTCTTACTGCATTTGAAACTGAAAACACATTTAATACAATTATAAGAAGCTCTTTACACATATATATATAAAATTATAGGTAGCATAGATAGGTATTTAAATGAATTATAATCCTCATAGTGTGAGGAGTTTGATAACAAAGGTCTCTCTAGTCGAGAGATCTAGAGCATTGCAGGTCCCTTTATTCAAGAGTTCTGGAGTGAATCAAAGGAAAAATCAGATCATTGGTTTGTCACCTCTCCTAAAATCGAGAGGCTTTGACGACAGACATGATACAGAATGTTGAAATCTCATGACACTAGTTACGAAGTTATGTCTCTGCGATGTCAAACACATATCGTGTGACACATCGTAAAGGCTGGGAGCAGTGAATAGCAGGGACCACACACACGATTTACTTATCTCTGTGTGATCCGCCGCAAGCATAAGAATTTATTTGCAATGGGAGAAGAGTGGAGCCTCTAATAGTTACAGTCATAAATTTTGTTTTACATTTATTAATTGTTAGTCCAGTGTCTCTGGCTGCAGATTCTCGAGAAATAAAAGTCTCCACAACTGCCTGTTTACTTCTGCCAATAATGATGATGTCATCAGTGTAGACTAGTAACTATATAGATCTCTAAAATGCAGTGCCTCTAGTTATAATTTTGGCATCTCTTAATAGCCTTTACAAGAGCAATATTAAAAAACTTCCATGCAAGTGTCATCCTCTTTCAGTGCTCTTGGTAAATCAGACATGATTTTAACTCTGTTCAATTTACTCTCTTTAAAGTCATTCTAGATAGATCAATAAATTTTCTAGGAAATCCGAATTCCATCTTAGCTTTTCTCAATATATGCTATCATAAGCAGCTTTAAAATATATAAAAAGATGAAAGGTATCAATATTATGTTCAGTTGTTTTTTCCAAAATTTGTCTTAATGAATTTGATGGATAATAGATTTTGTGACTTTAAATCTACACTGGTAGCTATCAATAACTGTAGATGCATATGTTAATAACCTATTACAGAAAATATAGGAGATGATTTTGAATGTCACATTTAAGAGGCTAAAACCTAAATAGTTGCAACATTCCAGTCTGTTTAAAAATGGGACAAATGGAGCTTTCTTCCCATTTCGTAGCATCTGCTTCATAGTTCAAACATCTAGTATAACCTTATGAATAGGATCAATCAGTTCATGTAGTCAATCTGCCTTAATACCATCTGGTTCTGTAGCTCTGTTGCTATTTAGATTCTCAATAGTCTTCTTCATTTCACATAAGGATGGTGCATCAGGTTCCAGAGTTCGATCATTTTCAACAACATTCAGGTCGATTGTTAGATCAGCCTTCCCGCTTGGAAAATCACTTCCACAGAGAAGATCTCTAAAGAACCCTCCCCATCTTTTCAGCACTTCAACTCAATCACTTGTAAGCCGCCATCACCTTTTCAACAAGTAATAGAACCAGAATAAGCAAAGCCAAATAGATCACTGATTTTCTGGTAAAATTTTCTTGACTCTTTTTGTGTTTTTAATTTTTCTATCTCACTAAACTGTTCTTCTGTATATGCTTTCTTTTTAATACAAAGCAATCTTTTTTCATGTCTTTTCAACTTTTTATAATTTTTCTCTACACCTTTAGTATAATGTTTGTGAATTATAAGTTTATAAGCTTTGTTTTTCTTCTCAGTAATAAGCACAGCCACAATCATACCAACCATGTTGTTTATTTCTTTTCAGTTCTGGTATGACTTCTCTTGCATTATCTTTAGTTATTTTTTCAATTCATTCTGAGGAGGTGACCATTCTGTAAATTATCACATTTCAGTAGTTTCTCTTTTATTTCTATAATCTTTCATCATCACAGGCTTGCACAATGAGTCAACATCCAAGATTTCATCCCTTTGTTGCCTATTCCAAAAGGTCTTACTTATCCTTCCTCTGTCAACCTGGAGATCACCAGGAAGTGATCGGAGTCATTGGCTCCACAATAGCTGTGGACGTCCAAAAGGCATTTTTGGTGTCTTAAATCCACCAGAAAATGATTGTCTGATTTAGTGTTTTTCCATCTGAGGAGCACCATGTGACTTTATGTCTATTTCTGTGTTGAAAGAAGATTCCTTGTATAATAAGTTCATTTGCATTTGCAAAACCATCAAGTCTTAAGCTATTATCACTACTTTCCTCATATAAACTGTGATTACCCACAGAGTTTCCCACAAATCTCATGCCAGTTTTTTCATTAAAATCACGAGTCAAGTTTATCATAAAATTCAGCTTTAATAGTATTGCATTTGTCCTCGGTAGGTGCACATACACTGACAATACTAATATTTTGAGGACAAGCTCAAATCCGTCATTTACAAATCTTTTCATTTATAGGTTTGCTGTCTATGACTTTGTCTCTCATTTTCCTATTTACTACATATTCTATCCCAAAGCAGTGCTGCTTATCCTGATAGCTATATAAAACACTGCATCTTCTTTTGTCCAAAATTCCTTGACCAAACCATCTAGTCTCATGACTGGCTAAAATGTCTAATTTGTAATTCTCAGTCATATCAACCAGATTTTTAAGTGCTTCATGCTTATAGATTGTATGGACATTCCAAGTGCCAATGCTCAAGTCTGTTGTCATTCCATGTCGTCTGGGTGGTATCCATCTATGATTTTAGCCCTTGAGATTTCTGAGCCGGAATTTTTTTTACAGTGTTTGATTTTTAAAGGGTGGGGTAAAATCTATACCCAAACCCCAGCCTGGATCAGTCCCCTGATATAATTCTCATGGGCAGGGTGCCCAGCTATAACCCTGGACACTGGTTACCCATTTAATCACACATTGGGACTATTCTTTCACACAGGTGTTTTGATTTTTTTAATATAATTAAATTTGCAAGGAGAGAAAGGTTAAACATAAAAAGTTCTTATCAGAGTTTTAAACAGTATTTCTGTTGTGTCAAAAACTGTCAGATGGCAAGAATTACATATTTTTAATTCGCCTTTTAACATATTATCACTTTTTTTATTGTTTCATGCTGTATATTTACTTCATATATAGTATCAATTGTCAACTAGTTTTGCGCAAGAGAAAAATAGGTGATACACAAAGAAACAAAGTATTTTTAACTATTAAATTAAAAATTTAAGTACCCTAATATACTGTTTGTTTTTTCTCTTAACACTCGTCGATTTATGTGATGTGAGCTTTGTTCAAGGTCAATAGCTACTCATAGACTTTAACAAATTAGCAAAATAATCTGTTTTTATTTTTACAAATATTCTTTTAGCTATAGATATAACAAAACTTGTCATAAATGATGTTTTTAAAAGGAGTAATAGGAATGGATGTTGTATTTAGTAGGAAATAAGTTCCTATAAAAATGTAACAGTATCTCATTCATTTTTTAAGGAGATGATCAATTTATTATCTCTTTATGTCGCCACCATTTTTGGGCTCATATTGATCTATTTTCAGTTAGAATAATTTTTTACCTCAATTTGCTGTTCCTAACAGTGGGTGTTTTATATTGGTCTATTTTCAATTAGAATAATTTTTTACTTCGATTTGCTGTTTCTAACAGCGGGTGTTTTGTCTTCTTGTTGCTTTGTATTCCTTACTTTTCTGCACAGTTTGAGAATATCAGTTTTTGTTTTTTAGAACTTGTAATTTTTCGTGCATTAAAGCGATAAAACAAACCCTAGATTTTCAAAATGGAAAAGTAGCTAGGATTCTAAGCGGAAAAGTGATGATTCACAGGTGATGGATCCAGGACATCTACTAGCACTAAAAATGTTGAAAAGAAAAGAAAAATTATATGTAGAAAATATAATGAAAGCTGTTTTATCATTTGAGTTTTCTTGGAATGGAGATAAAATGGACCCTCAACCTTAATTTGATGTTTGCAGTGAACTATTATTCAATCGGAGTATAAAGCCATCATTTCTCAAAATACATCTTGAATCTAAACTTGCCAGTTTAAAGAATAAATCTGAAGAATATTTTAAGAGGAAATTATTGAAGCTAAAAAAAATTAAACAAGTAAGCGAAAGTTTTTGTTACTTCAAATGAAAAAGCTTGAGAAGATAGTTGCCTAGTAAGCCCAAGAATTGTAAAGACTGGGTGGGCTCAGACTATTAGAGAAAACCTTATATTACCAGCAGCTAAAGATATCGTTTTAACATTATTCAGTGAAAAAACGGCTACTGAATAATATTCTGTTATCAAATGATACAGGCTGTCTACTTCCTTGCCTCTCAAATTAACTTCACCTTTTTGATGCCCTGTGTTGGCAACATACCTTTTGGATTTGTCTGCGACACAATTGGTCGAAGAAATTCAATCGCAAAAAACTCAACTTTTTTGCTTACATATTTCATCATGTTATCCTATAATTTCTTTTAAATCTGTTTGTTCCCTGATGTTTTTAATGTGTTACTTTTGTTAAGGAAAAACAACACTTTAATATGAACAAAATAGTAGCAGAATTTAAAGCTGTTTACAAATGAAAATACGCTTTCGATTTCAGCGCCATTCGAAAATCAGAATGCAAACACAGGTAGTTAACGAATTCATGAAATTGAAAATTCCGTAAAAGAGACACTTATTCAAAAAAATTAAACACCATGGGTATTTTGCATTGCAAGTGGATGAAAGTACTGATATAACAAACTTTGTTCAATTATTAGTAAACATAAGTTTTGAAGAATATAAACGAATTGACGAAGAGTATTTATTTTTGTGAATGTCTTCATGGCAGAGCAACTACAAAATGAAATTTTCAAAGTAATTGACAATTTTGTGTCTGAGAATGATATTCCTTGGAATAAGTAAATTGCCATGCGCAGCTACAGATTTCGGGCTTTAACAGGGAAAAATTCCAGTGTTATTTCTTAAATGCACCTGAAACAAAATTTAGTCACTGCTCCCATCATGAAACTTTAGTATCCAAAACAATCTCTGAAAATCTGAAAATCCTCTTTGAATTAAGCAGTGAAAATTGGTAATCTTATTAAAAGTCAAGCTTTAAATTCAAGAATATTTACGATTTTACCCCAAGAGATGAGTGGCAGTGAACATGGAACAATTTTGATACATTCCGAAGTAATGTGATTATTCACAGGCAAAGTTTTAAATCCTCTTTTTGGACTTTGATCAGAAATTCAAAATTTTTCTCTGTGATTCAAAATTTGAATTGCAAAAATGTTTATTTAGTGAATTATGGTCGGCGCATTTAGCATACTAAGCTGATATTTTTCGAAAGTTAAACAAATTAAATTTACAGTTACAAGGACAGAGTTGTTTGTTTACCATTAGAAATAAAATAAAAGCAATGATAAAAGAACCCGAACTAATAACCAAAGGATTGGATAATAATATTTTAAGCTTTTTACCGCTTTTAGAAAGTTTTCTAACTGAAAATAATTTGAAATTAAAAGAATTAGCATCCGAACTTAAATCATAGTGTTTCATTCATAAATAATTTCAACATCTATTTTCCCTAGGATTATGAAAAGAAAATTGAATTAGAAATCCATTTTGTCCATATGTACCTGAAATTTTATATCGTGTGTGTGTGGGATAAAAATAACGCACTTGTTATTTTTTTGCTGAGCTGAAAAATAGAAATTAAAGGCATTTAAAAAAAACTATTAAAATTTTATTGCCTTTTTGCACAACATATTTGTGTGAACAAGGATGTTCATACATATTATATTTGAAAAGTGAATACAGAACAAAGTTAAAAGTGGATCCTAATTTACGGTTTAAACTAAGTGAAATAAGACCAGACATAAAGAAATTGACCTCTTTTAAACAAGGCAAAATTTTGCTTTAAATTTTAGAATTAAAGTGTTATAACAACCTTTTGTAATTCAAATGGTAACCAAATTTTAGTCTAACGTTTGTTATGTGTGCAATACAAATAGTCAATAGATTGTGCAAATGGCAATATATATATTTTAAAAATATTTCTATTGAGAAACTGAAAAATAATTATTGTAAAATCTAATGTTGGTACTAAAGTTTTTCAGTTTTTGTTTAGATGGTACGCTTTAACTGAAAGGTTGAGAATTGCTGATATGTGGTATTCTTAAATTTTTTTCTTTTGAATTTATGTGTTATGATATTATGTATCATTACATACAAATTCATAAAATTATAATTCACAGTTACTGAAAAATCCATTATTTCAAGCATGTAAAGATAATTTTGGACATTAAGTGTATTTTCCGTTTCTCAAAATCAGGCTATCAAAAGTGTACTCATTAATTTGTTGACGGACATCTGAGGAAGGTCTCTTTTAATGGTTTGACAACTTTTCCATAAGAATATATTACAAAATATGTTCAAACATAAAAACTTGTCTTACTTGGGAGAAAATCCTCATGTCGCACCAAACTAGCTGTTTTTAAAGCTAACAGTATGAACTGCAACTGAAATTTCAAGTGATATATTTCTTGTTAAAGTATAGAGGTGTTATCCATTGAAACTTTGCATTAATAGTAATTTTGTAATCACTACAATTTTGAAAATTTATAATGCATAACTTTTTGATCACCCAGTATTTATACTGTGCAGAACAAAAATAAAAAAGGTTGTAGCATTTTTTATCCCACCAGGTAAGTAAATAAAAAATAAAATAGTAATTCAGCACTTCAAAATGCAGTTTTAAATCAGAAAACTGCAAAGTTTTTCTATTTTTGTCTACAACGATTTGTGCAAATTTATGTAAAGTAATATAATTTATTCATCATTCAATTGTCATATTTAGCAAGCTAATATTTTCAATTGCCATATTTAGGAAGCTCAAAATGCCATATTATTACATTTTTCAAGTGCACAGTTCAGTCAAACTACTTTGAAGAATGGTAGAAGTTTCTGCCATGGATTTAAAGATGGAAAAAATAGGTATTGCAGTTCTGAAGAATGGTAGAAGTTTCTGCCATGGATTTAAAGATGTGAAAAATAGGAAGTGCAGTTCTGGTTGTTTGTGCTCAAAAACTGAAAATGAAATCTGAAATAGTATTATAGGTTGATGAGGTTACATAGATTAAATGCTGTAGTTATGTTTTTGTGTGCTAACAACTTTTCAGAATATATGTAAGATTTCAGAATATGTGCAAGATTTAAATGCTTATACTTGGCAATGAAAGGCAGGATGGCAGGTATTACAGTAAAATAATTATTCTTTTGTATTACTGGCTCATCAACAGTAAAGTCTGCATGGACAAGCTGTCTTCATGGGTGTTTTCATGGTCTTCCCCATGTTTAATGTATACAAGCCATTTTGCCTTAGAAAGTAATCCATGAAGGCATTCCTCCCCTTATGCAGATAGCCTTCAAGCACTTTGCTGTAATCAACTAAACTAAACCAAAGCAAACTTTTGCAACATAGTATTTGTCTTTGGCAGATATCTCTTGGATGGTGAGAACTGTTGAAATATTACTCTTGCAACTATTATGTAAAATACTCCATTATGTTTATTCCATTGCTGTCCTGCTCAGTATAATGGTGTGGGAAACCAACTGTCATAGTGTTTGGTGTGGGATTGAATCTCGAACAAAAAACAGATGTTTGTAATTGTTTGTTATCTCTTCTTGCTGATGTAGAGATGCCAACTTTTCAGAAGAGCGAAAGCTCAACTGATGGCAGATTAGCATAGTGAGAACTGAATTAACAAGCTATGCTTAAGTGAATCAATCTAGTAATAAGTTTGTAGCCATTTTTGTCATGTAATAGAAGGTAGAAAACCATTAATTACAGAAAATCTATAATCACTGTCATTTCTACAGCTGTAGTATTATTCTACTCCATCTGTTCTCTGTAATGAGACATCTAAGTGATCATTGAGTGTGATCATTCCCAACCAATGTTTAACAGAATTCTCTGTACTTAATACGCAAGTTGCCAGCCATTTGGAAGTGGGGATATTTATTCCACTAAACATGTGGAATCACTTCATATTGAGTGGTTTTTTTTCCAAGGCAAAAGTTCAGGATTAATTTTGTATGCAAGAAAAGGGACTTTTATGGAGAAGCAATCCAGATTAGTCAGTGGAACAAGTAGAACTGCTATTAGGTGTACTATTAGGTACTGGATATAAAAAAAAACATTTCTAGGAATCTAGAGTATCAGGGGAAACGCATTTCTGTGACCTCGTAAAATATTCTGACTGCATACCCAGCAACACATTGCTGAGTGCAAATGTTTTGGCTAGAAACCTCCTGTTGAAAGCAATGTTGGAAGAAATCTGTTTCTTGCATTTTGGTGTTTGATAACCCCATTAGTGCCTTGCCTCATTAATGCAAATATTTTTGGATTACTTAATATTCTAAAGGGTTTTGGTTCTATTTAATATCAGTGCATATGATTGGCCCATGTGATTATTATTTTAGCTATTTTCATAATACTTCATTGTAATTAACTCATGAAAATAAGTTTTAAAACTATTTCATTTAGAGAATGACCATTATAATAATTTGTAAATATGAATAGGGTCAACACCAGTCAACCATGCTCCTCATCGACCCCTACCTCCAACTCCTGATGAGGATGAAAATAATGATAGGACTCTTGTTCTTAGAAGAGTAAGTGTGATACTTTGAATGGTACTTTAATAAATTCATATTGCATCTTCTTTTACGTAATTCCTATATTATTATTCTGATTTCTAAATTATTTACAATGTCATGTATGTTATTTACACTTGTATTTTAGTTTTTATGTTAGTTATACATTTTCTGTGTTATGGTGATATTCATTCATACAGTAATCATATTAACACATGCAAACATATGCAGATACATGCATGTGTTATTCAGTGTAAGAGGGGAAGAACCATAAAACAAAATAATTTTCAAAAACATTGAAGATGTCAAATGGCAAGAAAATCCCTCTTCCCGAAAAAGGGCCTAGAAGACATTTAAGAAAAAAGCATGTAAAATATTGTAACAGTAGTAAAATGAATAAGAAAGCACAATCTGAAGGAAGAGGTGCAATGAAATGCAAAAGATTTGGAAGGAGGAATTCTTTTAAAAGAAAGCTGGATGACCTTTTCCTTCTTCTTCCGGGAAATAAATGTATATATTAATTTTCTTTTGGGTGCAATTTTCATTTTTTAAAATTATGTCATTAAATTGATTGTAATTAAATTGATTATAGTATTCCTGTTTATTTTCAATAATCTCATTTTTCATGCTGTTTTGTTCTGTTAAATATAATTTTTGGAATGGAACATCCTAAATTTTAATAGAAGTAATACCTTTCTTTTTTAACTAATATTTCTAAATTTTTTTTTCGTGTGATTTCTATTTATGCATATGTATAATTTTGATATTTTAAACAATTCATCTGTAACTGAATGAATAATATGAGCCTACTTCATCTCTCTGTCTCATGACTGTGTTCTTAAATGTTATTACACTGGGAGATGAAAGTATGAAAACCAGTGTTTTATAGAAATATTATGAAAGTCATGTTGTTAGCAGAACAACAGTACTAGAACATCACTGCTAGTGTTTCTTTGACTGTTGATTTAGTACAGTCTGTTATATGTATTGCATCAATCTGATGATATAATTAGTTCTTCTCAGACTCAGGATTTCATAGGTCCTGATGCTGAGAACTAATTGATAATCTAAAAGGTAGCTGTCCAAGCTGGACTTTATGCCAATGGTTTTGGAGTGCATCAGTATAAGCATATTTTTTTAAAATTTATTTATTTATTTAAATTTATTATTTTTTTTAACATTTCTTAAATTTGAAACCGTTTTTGCTAAGGAATGCCAAATCATAATTTATTGATCATATTTATATTTTCAGGTAAGGCTATAATAGATAGCCAAGTTACAAGCCCCCCTTGTAAGAATTTCTGATAAATTTGTTTTGTTGCTGCGTAATCAGAAAATCTGGTAGGCAAATAATTTATTTTTTGAGAAGCTTTAATTGTTCAAACAAATGTTAGATAAATTCAAAAGATACATAAAAGGCACTTCTAGAGCAATGAAGGTTGACCCTGGAAAGTTTAAAATACAGTCTCAGAATTCATGAAATGAGTTTGTTAAAAACAAAAGCAAATTTTCTGCCGTTCATTTTATAATTTTTTTATTTAGTTCTTATTTTAGAGATTTCTTCTTTCATAAAGAAAAATTTCTTTTCCATTGAAATGGCCTAGAATTCATTTTATTTCAGTATGCATAAAAAGCAACAATGGCAATTAAATGTGAAATGCTGAAGTAGGTACATAATTTAACCATAATGTAAACCTTGTCTAAAACAAATCCACAAATTGTTTTGGGTGCTATGAAAATTTGAAATAGAGGAAGGATGGCTAAAATTTAAAATTACATATTGGGGTAATAAATTATTTCTTGCATTATTTTCATTTTAATATGTTTCATATTAATGCATGTATTTTTAATTTGTTTTGTGTTTATGATTTTTGTCTTTCCTGTTTTTAAGTTGATTTATTGCTAAGAAATAGGTTTTCCTTGGGATAATGGAAATAAACAATTAGCCTCAGCAAATTTACTTACAACTCACATTATTGCAGAACCATTCAAATAGGCAAGAGCACAACAGGCGCATGAGGAGTGAAAATGAAACTAGCAATAAGTGCCAAGAAAAGGCAAAAGATCGCTCTAGTAGTAATTTAGAAAAAAACCAACGAAGAAGGGATTCTGGGCCCATTGAACGCAGTGATGTCAATAAAACCAAGAACGAACAAAGGCATCGTTCATCATCTTCTCCATTACACAAAGCAACATCATCTCCTTTTCCTTTAGCTACCTCAACTCCTAATCAAAATGGAGAATCAAATCATAAGAAAGAACGAATAAATAATTCTAGGCATGACTCAAAGGTAAATAGTATAGTATGAGTTTTCTGTTTTGTTATAGACCTTTTAAGTTTCTTCTTTTGGTTTTCAATTTTTTTTACGTTGTTTTAAATAGATATTACGAAAGAACTATTGTAATGTATTTATTTTGCTTAAGAATGCATATTTGATTTACAAGTGCATTTTGTTTTAAATTAAAGTTATTTAGCGTATGTTAATTTTAAACAGAGAACCTATACATATTTTGGAAACTAAACAGTGGCATATTTTTTGCTAACCAAGATAACATGTAATATATTTGTGACATACAAATTTTCAAATATTAACCTTGCTAGATAGATGCATGCGGTTTTCTCACCAACTATATGTGGCTAATAAGTGCTAATAATAATAATAATTATTATTATTATTAAACTCAGACCTCATGGAAATTCTGACTTAGATAGTGATTTGAGAATCTGTGTAATTTTTAAATCATTAGTTAACTTGACTTCATTGTCAATTTAATGTTTGATTTCACATATTATGTAAACAAATATCCTGAATATCTAATTAAAAAAGAATTGAAAATTAAACTAGGTATAGAGAACTAAGGCATTTACTGATGATTTACTGTTTTCTAAAATGGGCGTTAATATTGTTTATCGTTGTGAAACCTCAAATGTTTATTAAACCCAATCAAAGTGAATGATGGTTTTGAAAGTGTTAAGTTTGGTTTGAATTTATTAGTAAAATCATACTAGTGCTTTGTTTGAATAAATTGCATATCAGTTAGTTAGTAAGAAATGAATAATTTTTTGTTTTCCCTTCTTCTTAAGGAAGACCTTTTATCACATTTTGAGGAAAACTGTGTATATTAGTCTTAAAAATTCTTATATGAACTTGTGGGAAATGAGTTCTTTCTTTTTTTTTTCTTTTTCTTTTTTCCCCTTTTCTTTCTTTTTTCTTTTCTTTCTTTCTTTCTTTTTTTTCTTTTTTTTTTTGTGGAATATTATAAATATTGTGTACCCAAACATCTGTATTTTTGGAAATACAACAAAAGTTCAGTGAACAGTCACTTCAAATAAAATAGAAACTTCTTACCTGGTTCCTGATATGATGAGCTTCAGAGACAGTAATTGAAGATAATCTTTTATTAGTACAATATAATGAGAGACAACTTTACATACTTGATTGCTATTCAACACATCTTAGCTACTAAACATTAATAAAAATTTAAAACAGTTTTAATGCATTAGTGCCATTTGCTGGCTAGAGTTTGAAACATCGTCTGGAGCTGAAAGTTCATCAGGAGACAAAAACATTCCTTTAAGTGTTGATTGAGAGTTCCAGAGAACATTGCAATTGCACTGATTGAAAGTTTCAGAGAACATTACAATTGCACAAGTCTTCTAATGAGAATTCCATTTGAAAGTCTTACGATGCATGCACGGACAGCGCCATCACATCCGGGATGCAATTCTGTCATGATACCCATTCGCCATGAAAAGGCTAGATGTGTTGTCATCTTTTATCAAAACCACAGTATTCTCTTGAAGTTCTCTGGCAGTAGACTGGTCGTGATTGATGAGCTGACCCAAACACAAGAAGATAAGATACCTTCCATCTCTTCCAAATTAAGTAAATCTTCTTGCTATCTTCTCATTTTCAAAAGTTGGGGGTTCAGAGAAAGGAATCCCTTTACTTGCTTGAGCAAGAGTCAGTAATTGTTGTACGATCAAGAAATGTCCAAGTGTTAGTGGTTCTGGTTCATCTGAATCTCTGAAAACATAAGCGGAAGGCTTGAAGTTAATAATTGCCTTCATTTCTATCAACATAACTTCCAGTTTTTGTGCAGAAACTGATGTTCATCCTAAGATTTGCCTCAGCCATATCTTAACTAAGCATTCCCCAAAACTGCCTTACCAGATGGCCCTTATGATCATAAATTTCCATTTGATAGATAACTTCCCAAATGAATGTTTCACTTCTTCCCCTTTTACGATTTTTCTCAGTAAATCTGCAGCTATCAGTTTTCTACAGTTTTTGGTTTTTCTTGTGAAACGTCCTCACATTTGTTACTGTCACTGTAGATTATACCTCAAATGCCTTTTTTTCCAGCAAATTTTCAAAAAGCTTACAGAAATATCTGAGTAATCAAAGTCAAGAGTCAGTTCCAGATTAATCGCTTTGGTTACTTCATGAGTAAAGAGCAGTATACAGGTCATCTTCGTGGTATCACAATATTAATTATAATGGCCCTACAGAATCCAGTCCAGTCATTTGAAAAGGATATGCTTCTGATATTCTTTCAGCTGGCAGTAGTGCAGGAATCTGAGCCACCGACTGCATGAAATATCTGGCACAAAATGCTTTGATATATTTCTCTGTTAATTCTTTGTCGTGCTCTGAAAATCTACGTTTTCTTCCCAAGATTGGCCAGTGTTTCTGTTACATCTTCATGCTTTACTTTTTCATGGCAGTCCTTAATGATAAGATCAGACTTGTGACAAGTGCTTGGCAACAAAACTGGATGTGCTTCTTGGTGTGAAATATTAGCATATTGGAGATGTCTTCTTATTAAAAAAATATTTCTCTTTCATCTGGAATAGGGTTAAACAGCTTAATGACTGAATTTGTTGACAGTGGTCTTCCTTTGGTTCAGATGTACTGCAATAAGGGATTATCTAAGTTGTTTCAGATGTACTGCAATAATCTAGCTTCTATGAGAGTTGTAAGAAATTCTAATCTAGGTAATAAAATTTGTTGCATAAGTGCAACTCTTGATTTTGAAGCTACTAAAACTGAACTAGATTTTCGAACTAAATCACTGTGACATAAATAAATCACAGCTGCATAGGCTATTTTACTTGCATTTTTAAAAATGAAGTTGCCAGTTAATTCATCATTTTTCTTTAGTTCAAATAAATGCCATGGTGATGTCACTTTGTTAAAGTAGTGCAGTTCTTCACATCCATCTTGATATGCTTTCACCAAGTCTGATGGTAAGGATTCATCTGATTTCAGCCTTCTTTTCCAGATTTCTCGGAAGTATCATATTTGCTCTAATTATGAATGGAGAAATAAGTTCATTTGACTTAAGAGTTTCTTATCACACCTCTTTTAAATGATTGAATTCACGTGCATTATTTGTATTCATCAGTTTCCAACAATATTGAAGTATCTTACAGGATGAAGCATCAGAAATCATTTCATTAAATCAATCTTGAAATAGCTGTATATTTGTATGCCACTTCCTCATACTTAATCTGGTTTCTCCTAAAACAAACTTCACCTGCCGATGTACTTCAAAGGCAGAAGTGCTAATGTTATCTACAGGAACACACTTTCAATATCAGCTGTCAAAATGACCCTGTTCAATTAAAATTGCAAAAGTAAAGGTAATAAATCTGGCATTAAGTTTGGATCAGGTTCAGACAATTATTAAGAGAAACAGCATGTAGTTAATTTATCTTCCATGAATTACTGCTTGATGAGGCATATAATAAACTTTCAGACATACTAAAATCAACTTTCTTGGCTATTCCTTCTGCAACATGCTTCGAAATAATTTCTGTATACTAATTAAGAAAGGAAGGATTTCCCTTAAATTTTCTAACTAATTTTTTAAACCTTCCTTTAAGAATTGGAAAAATAATCGGATAAAGATTCAGTGTTTTCATTCCTTGCAAGACTAACTTTGTACTGACCATCCACCATTTTTATAAAACTTTCGAGTTCCCTTAAAACCTCAGCACTTTTTTAATTACCGATCATTGCATGCAATTTCCAAACTTTCTAATTAAAATATTTTGTTTAAAATTTCCATTCTTCTGAGTTTTCATTTTGAACAATAATCTTCATTCCTTTTTTCCTGTGGTTCAATCTGATTGATGCATCAGGTCTGTTGAACACATAGCCAAGTTTTGCTTCCATTCGCACTAAAGATTGTGGTATTCATTTAATTTATCTTTTAATGATATTCCAAAAATTATCTGAAACAATTAACAATGATATTCTCAAGTTTTCAGAATCTGATTCATTGGCCATTTGTATTTTCATCTATTTAAAATAATTTCCAATTTCCTTACCAGGTCAGGTCCTACGGCTTCAGAAATACACTGAGTTTTGATAGCTTCTGAAGATATTACTTTTGTCGAGTTATAAACTCTTCCCAAGTTTATCTTCACATGGTTACTCATTGCTGTTTTTGTGCTCTTGTACTCAAAACAGAAGCACTTCAACGTTTCTGACTTATCACTTCCAATTTTAATTTACAAGATATATGTTTATCAATAAAAATTCTTTCACTATCAGTGTTAAATAAACATTTAATTCTTACTTCCTGTACTTGCTGACTCAGCACATAATTTGGTGTGTAATTTATATCACAGTTGTCTGTCTTTATTTTGTTTATTTCATTCTCTGATAAGCCTCATAATAAAGTACCTTTTTGTTCACATACAGGTAAAGGACATTTATTGATCTTATGTTCCTTTGTAGAACAAAATATATATGCATTTTTAATTGTAGTACTTAATGCAACTGCCGTCAGTAAACATTAAGAATTCTCTTATTTCCTGTACTGTGAATTTTGCTTTTTATTGGCTCATTCTGTCTTGCAAAGTGAAAATGTTTTTTCATGTTTTTGGATTTCCCATTTGAGAAACTTAAGTAATTTTTAAGAGTTTCTTGATTCTTCTTCATTAACAGAACAATTATATTCCAATACAAAATCTTCAGGAATTAATTATATTAAAATCTCAAAATGAATTCCAATGTTCTACTCCGCTTGTTTCGAGACTTTGAATCTGAATAGTAATTTTGTCATGTAATTGTTTCAGTTAAACCTAAACATTTGTTTACAGGTGAACATACAATAAATTCAGTTCTTCCAGATTACTCTTTTAATAATTAAATAGCTGAATCATAATTATTTTGCATTAATGTCAATTCTTGTGTACATTTTAGTACGGAATTTTTTAAGAATGATTTTAAATAGTTAACTATATCAATTTTTTATAATTGTGTATTCTCATGAATTGCACCTTCAAATTATCCCTCAATTCTCTACTAGTTTTCATATTTGTCATTGGAAGTTTCTATTTTTAATTTCGGCAGCTTGACATTAGGATAATTAATAGTCAACCCTTCTTCAGAAATTCTAGATGATTCACTAGGTATATAAATTTTACTTTCGTTTTGATGTTTACGCTTAAGGTACCTTTTTAGTTTCGATTTGGAACCTGTGATACTGAAGGAAACTAACTACTTTGTTTGAGCGTATGAATCATAAGCTTTTGAATACTTCCTAAAGCATTTTCTGGAGTGGTAACACAACAGCAACAGCTGTAATTTTTTTTATGCTGTGGTATGGCTATTCCCTAGTAGCAGAAAACTTGGCTGAAGATGGAGGTATTGTAAAGCTGACTGTAATGCAGGAATCATTCAGAAGTGATCAGTTTCTTGACTTCTTCAGATTTTTCCTAAGCTGCTAAATGTTCTGTTGTATATTCAAGTTGTGTTTTTCCTACAAATTGTGAATCTGTAATAACACAGTCTGATATAACAGAAAGCAACAAAAGAAGCACCTTTGGCATTGTTTGTGTATAATTATATAGATTTAATTCTTTTCAATATTATAAAATTTTATTGGAACACACATTTTCAATTTTTCCGAATTATAAGGATTAATGTTTTCACACTGATGTTATCCTGACTGAATTTTAGTTTTGCAGACATGCATCCTACTGAGCTTATTAATTTCTTTATCAGTTATATGATATTTAAATATAATGAAATTATCTTTAATTTCAAAAGAAATATTTTGTAATCAAATCAAAAGATAATTTAATTTTAAAATTATTTTCATCATATCTTGTTTTATTCATCTCAAATAGAAAGTTTTTAGTAGTTCTTAGTTAGAGATATTCAAGTAGCATAATATTATTTCACTTCCTGTTATGAAAATTCTAAACTAAAATTTGTTTTTAGTCTTGAAACAAATGCTTTTGATAAATAGTCTACGATTTTCATTGTTCTGTGAATAGTATACTCTGCACTGGATGCAGTTATAATTAATTGATTGAAGATTATATTTTCACTGTTCTTTAATATTTTTTAGAATGACAAAGACCGAACAGATAGGTGTGCACAAAGTTCTAGTTCTGACCGTGGTCCTTCACAGCGTATGGAATCTTCACAGAGTTCTCCTGGCAATATTGGTATGGCAGCTACTCGTTCTATGGGTGTTTTGCCTGACCTTTTGCAGCAACATGCGTCTAATACATCTGGCCATCAGTCATCACCTCAGCATAGGCTTCAAGATTCTACTACATCAGATGAGGTTTAGAGATTTTAAAATTTTAATGTTAATTTTTCTCAGAAAGTGTAAAAGTGATTAAACACTTGATTATCGGTTTTGCAAATATTTAATACAAAATATTTTATTACTGTGAAGCAGTATTGTACAGAAAGTATCCTATGATTAAGGGGACATGCGACATGTCAACTGGCAAAATGCAACTATTTCGAGATGAAAGTTATTAGGATATAACTTTTCTCAAAATAAACTTATACACTTGATTCTTTTTTTCATTTAAAATACATAGATTGAAGATTACAGAAAAGATATAAAATATATATTAAATGCCTAATATTTTTTAAAAACCAGTTGTTTAATTTCACATACTTTTGACGAATGTCTTGTGAGAATGTGCTAGTTTGGTGCACTTTTCTTAAAAATTATGGCACCAATCGTCTTCAAAATTTGCACGGTAGTTAAAAACATGTCATTTAAGAATAATAAGCAGTATTTTATATTTTACTTTAAAAGAAAAAATATTAAAAATAAATTAGTAAAATATTTTGAAAAATCATAAAAACAATTAGTATTAAATTATTAATATATCCATTACTAATGCTCATAAATTTTATATCCTGCACAGTTTGAAAGAAATAGTAATGATAAACAATTGTAGAAAATTGGAACCTTCCAGGTTGAATAGTTTTCAAGAAAAATGTACTGAAAGTTAAGAAAAACACATTTTGAGAAAAATGGGGGGGGGAACATTTAAACACTAATAATTTACAAAAATCATTTTAATATTTTCCTGCACCATAATCATCTTGAACTGACATTTCTACATCAAGCTGTTTTTGTTTTATAAATTTCTTTTTATTTCTGGCCATTTTAGAAAGCTTTTGGTAAGCGAGTTGGACCTCACGAATTCTAAGACAATCTATTTTTTGCAGACGCTTTACCATATAAAACCCTGGTTGCATTCCTAATAGTTTTGTACACCATCATTAAAACATATTACTGCATCAAACAAGCCTAATTTTAATGTGATAGTAATCTTAAATACAGTTTTTCAAAATAAAAAATAAACACAGAAAGCACGAATTTAAATAAAAAGAGCGAAAAGAATAGTGAAACGTAAAATAAACAAAGCACGTCGAACATTAACATACGAAAATCAACAATTGTCCACCACACAGATTAGTCAACAAGCCAGTTTAAAAAAGTGTTGCCAAGTAAGTATTCTGACCAAGGAAGTAATAGAAACTGCTGCGTACATTTTTAATTAGAGATTTTGGTCTTTTAAAATTTCAAAACATGCATAAATTATATATTTTTGGAATCGTTTCAGTCTATTGTATTTTTCTAGACCAAAATTGAAAATTCAAAAATTTGAAAATTTTCATGTCATATTGTCCCCTTTAAACACTGATATTATCAATACTTTGTATAGTGTATTTCATTACGGTAAAGAGTAATTCCCAGTTTAGGCCCTGACAATCTAGGCCACCAGACCTTGCTACATCACAAAAGCTGGTTTTAAGGATCTTGCCTAAATATTCTAATTTTTTGACTTTATGCCAAAAAACCAACCAGTTGCAGTGAAGCAAAAACATTTGGCTGATGGTCTTGCTGAATCATTTACACATGTGCAAACTTTATCTTCTCTGACTGATTACAGTTTAAATCTCCTTGCACAAGTGTTGAACAGAATGACTTTTATGCCTTATAGTCTTTTGACTAGATAGTCATCATCTGAGCAAAGTCTTAGAAGATCTAGGAGTCATTATGTTACAAGAGACAGTAAAAGAATGGTCATACATGGACTTCTTGATTGCAGCTGGCATAAGCTGATCTTTGCTGTTAGGCAACCTGTGGTCTTGTCCTCTGAGTCTTGGTTCTTTTAGCTGGATTTTCATCATAGCAGGGATGTGCAGTTATGTAGATAGTCGAACCCTTAGTTGTGCATTTGTATGAATAGACTGAAATAAATAAATAAATAAAGTGGTACACAGACAATGAGATAGATAGATGTTGCTGATGCTGTGTAAAATAGGCACTGTTTGACATGATTTGAAGCTTTGTAAGGATAAACATTCTGACTTTTTAGTTGTATGTCAAGATGGCACAAGACTTTCATAAAATTTTCAGTCACTAAGCTTATTTATGAAATTTTCAGTAACAGCACATTATGAGGGTTAAATGCAGTACATGGCACTCATTTGCCAACTATAAAATATCCTCTATTGATTCCTCTTATTTTACTAAAGAGCTATTTTACTTATTTTACTAAGACACTAAAAAATACAATTCTCAAAATTCTGCCATGTTTGTGTATTTTCAAATACAGTGTCGTGAGTTTTAGTAGAGCTGTTCATGAGCTCTCACTGGTTTTATGCACTGAATTTCACAAGCTAAACTACCGTAAAATAGTGCTGCAATCAAATGCACAAATTTACATCTAATATAAATTGGAAAAGTACTCAAATTTTGTATGCAAACACAAAGTGCAAAACAAATGTAACCAAATTTATTACAGCACAAAATACAAAATAAGCACATGTTTGCACTAATTTCTAATAGACTTAAATATATGTTTTTATTAAACACAGTTATGTCTTCCTCCTCTTTTATTTCCCCACCTCTCTTTTTCCTCCCCAAACTGAAATTTGTTTCCCCTTGTTCTAAAATTATGTGTTTTTAAAAAGAAAAAATATGTTGTATATTATAAATCCTTTTTAACCCTCTTTTATTTGGTTTTACAGTACAGGCAAGCTGTTGGGAAAGCACCTCCTCAACTACAACACAAACAACGTTCCTTTCTTACATTTGGGTTTGGTGCGGGTGGAACTGGCCCCTCTCCATCTCCTAGGAGAGAGAGCCATGTCAATGTTAATGTCACGCCTACATCCCATGAATCATCAGCAGATACTCCTGAAATTCGGAAGTATAAAAAGAGGTTCAATTCAGAAATTCTTTGTGCTGCTTTATGGGGCAAGTATAAAATTAACAATAATTTTTTCTTTGAATTTTTAACTTAATAATTTAAGATTTAATGTATTTATTTTTTAAATATGCTGCCCTCTTGAAATGCAAGAATAAATCACTCTTGTACTTCACAACAAAAGTAGCAAAAAAGGTTCTTTTTGTTTTGAATATTAGTCAGTTTAACAGTTTGAACATGCAAGTAAATTGGTAATAGTATTTTTTCATTAATTATAGTATGTAGCATTGTGATCACGGCTAGCTGTAAAGTTGTTAAACAAAACTGGTAAAATTTAACCCAGACAAACTTTAACATTTAACAAAAGAATTTAAGTACACACAAACACTACATAAAGAAGAATACATGGCAAAACTAGCAAGAAGTAACACAAAGAAATATTACTCAAATGAAAATAAGAAGTACATGTTTACAGTCCTCTGCCGAAAATCGAACTAACTAGTTCGGGCGTAGGTTATTTGGAATAGTGTCCGATAAGGTGGGGCTGCAATACATGGGGCTGTTTGCTAACATTCGTTACAAGTATAGTTTATTCCTGTTTCCTGTGTTTCTCTTTTAATTTTGTGTATTTTCTTATTATTTACACTTACATTCATGAGGCAGTATGCTTTGCTGCCAAAATAGATAACCTGTAATGTTGGCAAAATACATTCATGTGCATGTGTGCAGCAGATAATTGGCAGTCATTAGTGTTTATTTTTGTTGCATTAATAATGGTCATTAGTCTTTGTTTTTGTTACATTGAGTTATACATTGAGTGCATTTGTTTCCCTTGTAAGGAACTGCAATAAGGTTGTGGAGTTTTCCGGCTGAAGAGAGCATTGCATTTCTTAATAGTAAAGAATGCAAAAATTTGCATCATCTGAAGCTGTGCTTCTTAAATAATAAAGTTTTATGGATTAAAGTATGTATATTAATGCAATTTTCTGATTTTTTTTAAAGTAAAGATGGTTCACTTTATAAACAGGAAAGGAACAGTATGCAGAAACTTAGCACTTCTTTTTTAAGTGAAAACAGATTGCTGTGTGCTTGAAAGAACAAGAGTATGCGCAGTGATGTATTGTGCCACAATACCAAGTTTCTGCAATTTTGTGATATTTTTTGAAGCTAAAACAAATTGAAACAGCACAAAAAAGGAAAGGTTTTTTTATTATAGATGTATCTTATATTTTTAATTTTATTCATTGTTTGCTGTTTTATACAGCATTCTCAGTGATCTGCTGTTTTTGGAAATGGCTGTTGTATTTCATTGCTTAGTGAAAAATTATTTGGCAATTGTTGGTGACTTTTCAGGAGAAAGTGCTGATTACCAGAAGGCACTTTTTTTGTTGTTGACTTATTAAATATTGTTCTCAATATTATCCTGATAAATGGAAAACTGATTGTATTTGTATTTAGAATGTAGGTTCAGTAACAAATGCAAATCAGGTAGAGAATATGTTTTTTGAAATAACACACACGAAAAAGTACTTATGTTCCACTAAAGTCTGATTTTTAACTGTAAAATATATACTAATATTTACTTTTGCTTAGTTGTCATTTGACTAAATTCAGAATATGTCTTCTACTTTGCACATTTGTTTTGTGAGAAAGAATAAAGAAGTGATGTGTAAACCATTGTCCTCAAAATGTTTATGTAGCATAATTAAACATAAATTATTTTTAAGGATTAATATCTGTTATGTAATTTTGTTAGAATTTAAATATTAAATCTTTTAAAAGGGGGAGGGAACTAAGTTTTGAATTTAAAGCTTTTTATACATAAAAATATATGCTTGGTAATGTATTTACCTGAGATGTATTCATATGGGAATTCTCCCTTATCTTACCAAAAACGTTTGTAAAGTGTAATAATTTTAGTAATTGTTAATATGAGTATTAAAAAAATTCACATATAATTTAAACTGGCAGAAGTATCCGATGGCAGTTAAGTTAGATTGAGAGTAATGCATCTAACAACAGAGAGAACGATACCACTATAATCCTTCTTCAATAATGATGCAAAAAATATGATTCATAACCATACATTCTTCAGTCTGATGCGATATAGAACCCACGTAAAAAATTTCTATAGAAAAATAAGCTAATTCTCTCATTATATCAGCAACAATGGCACGCAGTTTTTAATGATTTTCATGTTTCTTATCAAATGGTCATAAAAGCTCAGGTTCCACCTAATATTTCACCTATATTCAATTTTAGTCGACTAAATGTGGCAAAAAATTTATCATCATTGATCAGAAATCAGTAACGCGAACAAACACACAAACAGACATTCTTCTTTATATGTATAGATTTTGTAAAAGTTAAAAATTTTTGACTAACAAATTCTACGATTTGAAAGCAAATAGTAGCAACACTTTTCAAAATAAAGCATTTTTTATCTTTTATGAGAGTGTTGCCACTCGGAAAAATGAGTGTGAAAATTAATGCTTTTGGAGTTTTTAATTAATATTTTGGCTGATTAAATTCGTACACTGTCGAAATGGCTTCCTACGAATTTTTGGAATTGGGAATAATTCTTTAATGTTTGGCAGTTCTATTTTTATTTCATTGTAAAACTTAGAAATTTTTTATTAATAAACTCTTAAGATTTGAAAGCGAGCAGTGGCAACAACTTTCAAAGTAAAGCCGCTTTTCGTCTACAGTTTGCAAGACTCTTGTCACTCGGAAATATGAGGGCGAAAATTATCGTTTTTCCGAGTTTTAAATAAATATCTATGATTTTAGCTACTTTATTTTGGAAAAAAGCGGACATCGGCCTTTTCCAGGACCCAGAAAATAAATGTAGGAATTTTGGTGACTGTAGCCATAGTAGTGACTGAGTTATTGTAGGACAACCAAGCACACAGACTTTCTTCTTTATATACACTCTTTGCGAAAAAATCAAAGCATCATGAAGGAAGTGGTTGTTTTTGATGAAATTGAACATGTATATAGCTCCATACACAGAAAATAAAGTGATTAAAAAATCAAGGTCATAGTACCTGTTCACGGCTCACAATCAGCCATTGAATGTTCAAATTAGTAGTTGGTTGAACCTACCCTGGCAGCAATGTATGCTAGAATTCGTCAAGGCGAGGAGTGTTAGAGGTTCTTAATGTCATCCTGCGACACATTCTGCCAAATATTCATCAGTTGTTGTTCCAGATCTATGATATTTTGTGGTGCCCGAATCTGGCGGCCTACCATGTTCCAAATGTGCTCGATTGGTGAAAAGTCTAGTGGCCTTGCTGGCCAAAGAAGAATATATTGCACGGAGACAGTCCAGAGATATGCAAGCGGTATGTGTCCTGGCATTATCTTTTTGGGAAATGGCCCAAAGATCACGTGCCATGAAGGGTAATGTACTCGGCTGCAGGATGGTATCATATCATTGAGCTGTTAAAGATGTATGGAGGATGACTAAAGATGACCTGCTGTCATAAGGAACAGCACCCCACACCATTACACCAGGAATTATGGCTGTACACTTTTGTAAAACAAAGGCTGATTGGGACCGCTGACCCTGTCCTCTCCAGGCACGAACACTGTGGTCATCTGCTTCAAGGGTTAAGGGGGATTCACTATACGATGCCAGTCTGATGGCAACCGTGATGATTGGCTGTGACACCACTCCAGATGGCTCCGCCCATGTTCTGGGGTCAAAGGCAAACATCTTAAAGGCCTCTGTGAGCGTAACCCCGCCTCAGACAAGCGTCGTAAGATGGTGGACGCTACCATTGGAGGTATGGACATGGCTGTAACACGTTGAATAGTCGACAATGATACCATTGGGATGGTTCAGGCCTGGCGAACAGTCATCCTATGTTGCCTCGCATTTGTGCTCCTTGGTCTTCCAGAGCCTTTATTTCATTGGCAATTTCCTTGTAGCAACCGTTGCTGCCATCATCTTTGCACAGCAGTGTCTGTACGCTGCAGGTGGCGGTCTATTGCGATATGACCACCCAGCTTCATGCAACCCTACAGTGCGACCACGTTCGAAGTCGTTTAGTTGTCTGTAAGGTCTTCGATATCGTCATAATGGCATCTTTAGTTGCTTCTTTATGGATCCCACATATTTATGGAATTACAATGGCAGCAACAAAAAGAGATAAATTTTGCACCTTTGTTACTGATTTTATATGTTGCGAATTGTACACTAGAAATGTGTGCTATGATCTCAATTCCTGTTCATTTGCCTTGAAGCTTTGATCATTTGCATGTTCGATCAAGCTGTTTTTGCATACCAAATCTCGTCTCATGATTGCAAAAGTCCTTCTTGGTGCTTCGATATTTTTGCAAAAGAGTGTATATATAGATAAGGCTATTGGGTAAATGAGTGAAGAAAACATTACATGCAGATTTTTTTTTTAGTCATTATAATAAAGTTTTGAGTGTAACAAAACTTAGAATTATTGGAAAAATGTTTGTTATTCTAACATTGATTATGCCATCTTTAGGATTTAAATGACAGCATTTTATTCTCAGCTATGTAAGCCATTTTTAATACCAATTTTGATATATCGCTATTAAATTTTTAACTTCTATAAATTTTTTGAATTAAATGCAATTAAGTTTTACTACATTAAAAAACCAATTAAGTTTTACTACATTAAAAAACCAACTCTTCTTTATTTGTAAATAGCATTTACTATGTTTTATTTTAACAGTACTACAAAAAGCTTGGTCATGTTGATGGCCTGTAATTTAACACTGAATGCTCGTTTCTTGAAAGCAGCTAAGTAATTAACATTTGAGACATAGAATAGCTTTTGTGATGTATACAGAGTGGTGTATATTTACTTACAAATTATGCTCAGGTGACCAGAATTATATCTCCTTTTTTTGCGATTTTATATACATACAATAATAATAATTTAATTATTGTTTTGCAGGTGTAAATCTATTAATCGGTACTGAAAATGGCCTTATGCTGCTTGATCGCAGTGGCCAGGGAAAAGTCTATCAACTAATTTCCAGAAGAAAGTTTCAACAAATGGAAGTTCTTGAAGGTCAAAATATTCTTGTCACAATATCGGGCAAAAAGTGTCGTGTACGAGTCTATTATCTCTCCTGGCTGAAGAGTAAAATATTACGTACAGATGGGGTAAGTGTGGAAGCAAGTATCATTTCTGTCTTTTTTTTTTTAATCTTAATTATTAGAAGCTAAAAATTAAATTTGTTGTGTATTTAATTACAATGTATAGTGCACATAAGTATTTCATTTCTTTTCTAGCTATGTTCTCATTTATAACATGATTTAATTTAGCATTGTATGTTGTACCTTGCTATAGAAGCAACATGCTTAATTAATGTGCCTTCTTTAAATATGTGATGTAGAGGCATGTAAGCCTTGTTTTCTGATTGCAAGAAAGAAACGTTACGTGCATGTTATTATGATCTCGTCTTGAAGCTGTGCCTATGAAGCCTGCAGATCAATCAGCTAGTTCATTGTGGGTGTTTTTCACAAGTTGTCTATTATATTTACAGATTAGGTTCTTAAATTCATATTGAGGTAGGCAAAACCACTGTTTTATGTCATCAGAGCAGAACCATTCACTCACTAAACTGAATGGGTTCTCTTTTTATGGCTCACTAACTTAAGTGACTAACACCAGGAACAGGGAATGAACCAAGAGTGGTGGGCAAGGATGGAGAAAAATGAAAAGAAATAAATGAAGAGCGGGATCTCGACAATCGATTCAGTTGAACTTATTTTTCCTTGGAGTGATTTTTTTTTCAATGAATAATTTTTCTGAAATGCTTCCAATAAAAACTCTAAAAAAAGTTACTACTCCATTTTGTCGAATCACTATTCGCTCATTGAGTAAAGTGAATCAGTTTGTGAGCCAACAGCTTTTGTTGCTTTTCTGTTGAGCTCTAGATCTCTAAAGGTTTTAAAGGGATATTGCGAGAATTATTTGCTTATAATTTAATTTAGTCTGCAGATCAGAATGCATTGATTACCTCAAGATTCTTCAAAAATTGCTTTAAGGCTTATTTTTATCTGTAAGGTGAAGTTTATTTCACGAAACAATTTCACAGTTTAACTTCCCAAGCTCTTTTCCTTTTAAATTATCCACCAGGTCATCCAAAGGTCACTCAATGATTTAAATTAAAAAACGAAACTCTCTGTATATCAAATCACTACTATAATTGTGGTTATGGACGTCGTGAAACTTTCAAAGTTTTGAGAGCTGTCTAATTTACACTTCAGTTAATTCAGGCATTATTTGTTCATTTTGAATCATAGTCACTTCCTGTATCTTTTTAAATTTACACTAAACCTTTGAGTTTTTAACAAAAGTTGAGGTTCTGATTAATTTATATATATATGTGCCCCTGATTTGCAATATATAATTATTATTTTGTGTGCTTTTTCAAATTTACTAGCAATTTATTTATCCTACCTAATCCTAGGTACTAGAAATGTTAATCAAGATTCTAGCACAAATATAATTGACTTTTATAATGGGGGGGGGAGTCAGACCCTGAAGACTGAGTTATACTATGGCTCTAAAAGATCATTTATACACTTTTTTTTTAAATCACTTACAACTTGAAAAAAGTTTTGTAATATTTATATATCCCTTAGAGCAATAGAAACCTAGCATTATTGAAAATTGTAATATCTGCTAGAATTTTCATGAAATGTTGCATCTTAATGAAAGTTTTAAAGATACGTGTTTTAATTCATATTTTTTGTTAACATTCTTGATGTTTCATTTAATCACATACAACCATGTACATCAGGAAACCAAATCTGACATTTTCTGTTTAGTAACATTTATCACATCTTAAGACAATTAAATTAACCTTGTTTTACTAAGTGTAAAGACAAATTAGGCATTATAAAAAATGATCACATCTGCTAGAATTTTCGTGAAATGCTGTATATTACTACGGAAGTTTAAAGATATGTTTTTCTTCATATTTTTTATTAACATAATTAATGTTTTAATTTTATTATGTGCCACCATTTACATCTGCAAACCAAATCTAAAATTTTTCATCTAACAGCACTTATTTCATGTTGAAAATTCAGTTAGTAATTTTTCTTTATTAATCATTATTAATATGAGGACATATTCTCATTTTTCTTATAAAAATATTTTAAACATTTTTTAATTGATGAATTAATTTTCTTAAAATTTTCAATGCTGAATGTAAACTTTTATTTTATTAACTGTTTTTAATTCCAGTTCAGTAGCAGGAAATTTGCATAAAATTACTGTAGAGTATGAGAAGCTTTTTTCTATTAATTTAAGAGCATCGATCATTTAATTGTTATTATTTACACCCAGCAAAAGTAGAATTTTCCCATACCTTTATTTCAAGTTGATGGGCTGTTTCTGAATTTTAATGGAATAATCTCAGATTTCACTAGTTTGAAGAGTAAAAATTAATACAGTTTTTTAAATGTACCAACTTCTGTAGGAGCTAGGAATATAATTATTGTATTTTCCTAAAATTTTATGTATCATTGTGTGTACAGAAGAAGACCAAAAATTTGCTCTCTTTGGAGAATGAGATTGTATAAATTTTAGAATTTTGTGGATATCAAGTCATGAATAAAGATTTAGACCAGAAAGGGGGAGAAGGGAGACACATAAAAAACATTAATTTTTTTTTCAATTTTTTTTATAAAAATATATTTAAATTTTATACAAAACAAAACGTGAATTACAAGATAAGTAAGAAATAATTTTTAAAGAATAGTTTTCAAACATCTGTTTACATTAGCTTTTTGAAAACTTTTTCCCGTATTGAATATTAATTCCTTCAAATTATATGGAATCATTATTTCTTAATATGTTGCACTCTTTTATTGTTCTAATTTTTTTTTTGTCTATTACTTAAAAGAAAAATTGTGAGTTTATTTAGGACTTGTTGTTCTGAGGTACCTTTTTTAGTTCTAGTTGTAATAAATGTTAAAAACTTTGGTACTTTTCTGGTAAACGGGAGTGATTGTCACCAAACTTAAAGTTGCTTTGAAATACAGCCTGATATTGAAATAATGGCATTCACGTATTATCATTGATGTCTGAAATTCTGTGCCGATTTGAGGTTTCAGCAGATTTTTGGTCTTCTGGTATACTGAATTTTCTGTTTGCAAGTAATAAAAAGTATTTCAAAATTATATTTTAGATTGAAAAGAGGAGTGGCTGGATAAATGTAGGAGATTTACAAGGAGCTGTACATTTCAAAATAGGTACTAAAAATAGTATTTAAAAAATTTATTTGATTTCAGATTATGAGTATTTTCTAATGCGTATGTGTTATTTTCTTAAACACACAATTCACTTTCAGTTTTCTGTACTAATTGAACATAAACTACACATTTGTTTAACTGTGTATTTGCGTATAAAATACATTTAAGCTTTTATTTGTTGATACTTTTAAAAATATGAATCACATGATTTATTTAATTTTTTTACTCAAAAACAATTTAAAATTAATATCTTTATATACTTTCATTTTTTAAGACACTGAATATATCTTAGCACTGTTTAAAATGGTCAAAAACAATAAGGTGTCTTTAATTCATATAATATTTATTTTCATCTTTCTCTCAGATTGGCGGGGGAGGGGGGATATTATCTCTCTCAGTGTG
>KK120949.1:225638-245399 GCA_000611955.2 Stegodyphus mimosarum
GTCAATTTGCATTGAAAAAGAAGTATTTCTTGGATTTTTTTTACATATACTCATGTTTAGAATTTCATAAAAATATACAGTGGAACCTTGTTTGATGAACACCATGAATCATGAACAGATGCATTCACGAACCAAATTTTTTGACTGAAAAGGTCTTTGATTATGAGCAATGCCTTAAGATATGGATAGATAAGCCAACAACAAATGATATTCCAGAATGCAGGTTAATGCAGTGGAGTCTTCGTAAGACAACAACAGAAGGAGAGATGTTCCTAGTTATTTGATTTGCAAAATTAGTATAACATTGGGTAAGATGCAAAAGTCCATGGAACATAATCATCTTGTTAAAGCAATAATAAGCCACAGCATAAATAGTTGTAATGACAGTGCCGTGTCTTGCTTTTGAAACATTTTTAAATAAAAGACAAACAAATCAGTAAACAAATTTTTAATGGGACAAAAGTTCCACAATTCTGAAGTAAAACCAAATATGGAATAAGGTTTTTTTTTTTTAGTTGATAACATTCATCAACTTTACTTCACAGATATACAGAGTATTCTTTCTAAGCATTCATTTGGTTTCTGGGAATAGATTAAATCATTTTATATTAATTCCTCTGGGGAAAAATATCTCAGTTTATGACATATTTTGGATGATGAACTATCTTTAGGAATGAATAAAGTTCATGAACTAAGGTTTCACTGTATTTTCTAAAATGCAGTGTAAAATGAGAGATACTTTATAGTTTAAATTAGAATTAAAATTTTCCATGTATTTTATCTAATAGGTTATAATTATGCTTTACTATTTTAAATTCCCCCCCCCTTACACACAACATGAGTCACTATTTAAAAATTCTTAAAAAATCAATGCGTTTCTATATAAGGATTTTGTTTACTGTAAGACTCGTGCAGAATTCCAGATTGTTTTCAGGGGAGGGATTTGAAAATTTCGACCTTAGATATTGCTGAACTATTGAAACTGTAGATGTGCAAATCAGATTATATTTAAAAGAAACCATCTGTCCACAAAAGTTATCTTTTTCATACAGATTTATGTTCTTCGAGTTCAAGGCGAGTATTGGAGCTGGTGCAGCAAAATATTTAGAATTTAGAGACATACCAAGCAAAATATTTTAAGGATAGCAAAATTTTTAGAATTTTTGTAGACCCCAGGCAAGAAAATTTAGGACTTGCAGAGATTGCACCTGGCAGAAAAGTGCCTAACACTGGCCCCATTTGGATTTTAGTCACGAGTTATTATAGGATAAATTTGGGTATAAGGCATTGCTGCTGAAATTATTTTGAGCTGAGCAGAGAATTAACTATTTTAATTTTACACCAGTTTTATATGCAGAAATACATGGAAACTTGATGAACAATGCAAAAGTTGTAATAATTATCATCTAACATTTTGAGAGAATTTGAACTTAGGTTGCAGTGGAAAGACCATCATTAATAGAATCCCAAGCAAGCACAGTTGGTGAGCAGTGACACTTTTGCTTGGGAAATTCCAAGAAATACGAGTCTACAAATTCATTGGTATTGTAGATCTTCATTGGTGTGTTTTGGTTGTATCTCTTTCAGTTGCAATTATTGCATCAGCTGCAACCTGTGAGCAAGTAAAACTCATCACATGTCATTAAGAAAAGTTGCTGATTAAATATGCTTTGGCGAATGTAGCAAAATGTTTATTGCATGGAACTAAGGGCCTTTATTCATGTGGAGAATCCCCATAGTTGAGGTTTGTGGTATCCAGGCAACCATTTGCTTCAATGCGCTTCTTCTGCAAACAACTTTTGTTGGACTTGGCTCATCTTGGAAGACCCATACAATCGACTGCTGTTTTATTTTGAGCATATGCATAGATATATGATTCATCATTGTGTAGGTGTTATGCACAGCCTTCAATGCACCTTGAACAATGTATTTTTCCAACATTTCCTTGCACCAATCAATACAAACCTTCTTTTTATCGTTTGTCAGATTAAGTGGGATCCAACATAAACAAATCTTTTTTACGGCCAAATTTTCATATAATATTTTATCGATGCTTGTCATAATGCTCAAAGATGTCTTGATCTCACAGTTATGTCACTGATCTTGCTTTATCAGTTCACGCATAGTATCGATATCTTCTGGCTCAAAAACCACTTTTGGATGACTGTCATGGAATTTATCCTAGAGTAAACATTGACCACGATTGAATTCTTATTACCTGTTTTTGACAGTGCTGTAGAACAGTGCTTTATCGATGTATAAAGAATTAAAGTTTATCAAAGCTCTCTTGTGTTGATAATCCATGTTGAAAGTTATAAAAAAAAATAATTGAACAAAAATTTTCACAAATCAGTTTCACATTTGGCTCAAGATGAATTTTTCAGTTTACTGTAAACAATGAAAATTGCACTAAAATAGGAAAACATTCTGAAGAAGTTATGGTTAAAAATATCAAACTGTCTATTGGAATCGTCTGTTGCCAAGAACAGAAATATAAGTAGCAACCTTTGTATCTAGAAAAACTAAATAATGAAGAATCTGCATGAATGTATGTATGTTTGTCGCACCATTAAAAGACAGCGGTATCTAGAGTCATCAAATTTTGAATAACATAGTCCTTTGCCCGAATATGGGCACCTGAAAGTCCAAATTTGGAATTTCAGATTTGTTTTATTGTTTGTTTCATATTTTATAAAACTTCAAGGAACTTTTGATTACAAATTTAACAGTTTCAAAGCAAGCAGTGGCAATACTGTAGGGAATAAAACATTTTTATGTCTAATAGACAGTGTAAGACTGTCTATTAGAAATTCGAAAGATATGCTTTTTTTAAATAATTTTAGCCCAAATGCTCTCGAAAGAAGTACGTGTCTGTAAATTGGGGGGGGGGGGGGGACACTTGGGCATAATATAAAACTCAAAAACTATCAGATTTTCTTTTTTCTGTCTTGCTTTCCTCCTCCCCCCTTCTAAAGGTAGGTGATGCATTACATCACCATCTTAAAACTCTGTTTAAATTTATCGAAAACTTTCAGCTACTGCGGTGTAGCTTTTTATGCATTTAAGTGTGAGTGAAAATAATTATTTTCATTAATTAACCTTGAATAATAACCATTACTTAATTTTGAATAATTGCATTTTCAAATATTGATATTTTGTTTAGTTTGTCTGTACTTAAAATACAAATATAATATGGAAAATACCGAGACATCTAAAATTACAGAAATATTACGGAAAAAGCATTTGAAAGCAAAAATTATATTATAGAGAAACATCTCAAATTCTGTAGTTTGTGGATCTATGGTGTGTGTGGGGGAAATGGTAGAAAACCCATTGTGGTCAGCAGAAATTTTACAACTAAAAAAAAAAGTTTTAGATCATTTTGCAGCTAGATAAATTTTGGATATGCTTTGAAATTTGTGATAGCAGTGGAAATAAAGTTCAAGTTCGTAGAAGTCTTCAGTTTTATAAATTTCCCCTTTTTTAATATGAAAAATACCTGCCCCCCATTGTCTGAGAAATATATGTTTTTTCTTGGAAATTTGGATGTGTCTTGAATCTTTCTTGGAGCAGACAGGACATTCAAATGTTCATTCTTGCAGCCTTACAGCAAATGCATAGCTATACTTACTGATTTCAAACCCATAGGATGATTAATATTTTGAAACTGTCATGTATACAGTTTATAAGTCTAGAACTGTAGTATAATTGTATTCCTGAATGTAAAATGTGAAAAAACTTAAGGAAGTGATCTAAAAGTTGCAGATGTCTAACTTACAGTAATTATGAAAATTCCAAATTAAATATAATGGCAGATTATTTTAATGGATGAAATCCCTATATTATTATAGACAATATGTCACTTGAAATTTCAGTTGCAGTGCATGCTATTAATTAAAAAAAAACTTTTTTTTTGTTTTGTACAAGATGAGTTTTCCCCAAGCAAAATGAGTTTTTTTTTAAATTGAGCATTACTTCATAACACATAAATTTGATTACAGTCACATCTTTCTCACATTTTTAATTGTTGAATACAACATTGCATTTCTAATTTTGTCTGGACTTGAAGGAAATAAGCATTCACTTCATTCTTTATGGTGAATGCTTCCACTTTCTCAAGATCAGGAAATCATTATCTTCATAGGTTTGTAAACATTTGGAAAGGTTTCTTTAAACATTTCAACAATTTTTCCCATAGGAATGTATTGGGAAATAATGCTCAGTCATTGAAGTTTGTTATATGTGAGGAAGCTCATCTTGATATTGCACCAAAGAAATTTTTTTTTTAAAGGTAACAGCATAAACTTCAAATGAAATTTCAACTAATATATTTCTTATAACAATATAAGGATATTATCCTTTGAAACAATTTACTAATAATATGCTGTTTGGAATTTATACAATTATTGAACATTTACTGTGCACAACTTTTAATCATCATTTGTATATATATAATCCTGTTATACATAAGGTGTTAAGAAAAGATAGTTTCAAACTGCCACCCCTAATAAACACTAAATGCAGATATTTACTTATTTCTAATTACAAAGTTTGTTAGTAAGAATATTTTATGAAAATAATTCCTATATTATGTAAAAATTAAATCTTAGCTTTTTTATTATCTCTCTAAGACAACACCTATGAGTAAAATATTCATTGAGTGTTAATTAGCAAACAAATCAGTAACACAAAAAATTCCAAATCTTTCCATCCAAAATTCCCCTGGTTATTCCAGAATGAATTTCATTTGAGCCGATAATTGTCCATATTGTGTAAAAAAGCACTTGATGTAAAATTTGTATTGCCAAGGAACTATTTGTGGAGTTTCATTTTGAGTATAAGAATCGGAAACATTTTACTTTTAACTCATCATCAATCATTCAAGGTATTTCATCCTTTTGACAGCATGTTAGTGTTTTGCTGTAAGTAACAAACCAACAAGCTAAACATTAAAATATAATGAATATTTGCATATTGGAATTTTTTCTACAGATGCCATATAAAAATTTAGTTTTTATTGGACCTTTCTATAGAAATCGTCTTCACAAAATCCTTTGTCTTATTTTATAAAATCTCTTTGATTGAAAATACATGTATTAGATAAATATTGAAAGAAATGAAGCTTGTAACATCTTTTCTCAAATTTTCTCTGTGAGCACAATGAGACTAAGATTCAAATAATTTTTTTATATTATGTATCTGTGGAATCAATTTGGTGATGCTTCCGTGATATTTAATTTTTGTGAGGTCAAAGACAAATCAGTCCTCTTTTTTTTAAACAAATGTTTGTATTAAAATAGTAGAAATTTGATTAATTAATAATAAGACTTTGAATGTTGTGTCTTAAAATTTAGAGATTAAGCTTAATCACAGCTAATAGTAGTAGATCACTTCCCTCCCTTTCTTACTGCCATAACTAATTTCATAAATAGGAAGTATTTCTGAAAATTAAAGTTGTAAGAATTATCACATTCTCCCTGTGTATGTTGTCATAGATAAATGGTTAGTATAACCAATTAATTTTTCATGCTTCTTGCACAAAAAAAATGAACTATTTTATGTAGAATTGTCAAATAGTTCAAATAAAAGTGTGAACATTTATGAGAAAAGCAATTGCAAAATAGATTGAAAATGTTCATCAAACTAATTTTAGACACAGATTTAAAAGCTATAGATTTAAAAATGTGTATATTTTTAGACTGTGTGCCAATTTAAAATATTTCTCTCAAACTAAAGAAGTCATGTATTATTTCTAAGGAAATACTTTGTCTCTTTATTTCTTGAAGTGATAATTATTGTATTATTAATGGGATTAAAATCTGTATGTGAACAGTGTAGTAATTCTGTTGAATTTAAAGGCAAATATTTAGGTGAATTTTCATATGTAAAGTAAAGCACTTTAGTCGAGAAAAGGTACTTTGCTCTTTTCATGTTAGGTTGAGGCTTGGATAATATCCGAAAAATCAAATTACCCCAGAAACATACATGAAAATGTGTGATACATTCATGAGCAATCATGGCATTGCTTTTGTATGGAAACCAAGTAAATTATTTTATGGTGTTTCCTATTTGTGATTATTATTGTAAAAGTAAAAAGTATTGTAAGTAAATTCTCATCTTGCATATTATTTGTCAGAATAATTCCTGTGAAAGAAATAAAATAAAATTTTAAATAATATTAAAAAGCTGTTGCAAAATCAGCTTATTTTTTCAGTTTCTTTTAAGTTTTTAAATTCTCAGATTCTCAGGATATAAATTTTATTATTTTGCATTAATACCGGTGCTCGCTGTTCTGAGATGTCAATGAACAGTATTTGATGTATCATTTTATATTCTTTACTTTGAGTAGGTATGGTTGGTATTTCAGAGCTTTGTTTCAGCTTTTCATTTCTTAAATTTTTATCTTTTTCATAAATAGTACAGTATCTAATTTCATGGTTAAACCATTTTAATGCATAGGGGGAAATTTAATGGTGTAGCTGAATACATATGCCTACCCTGTATTTCGATATAATACCTGTAATACTAATTCAGTGTCCATTCTTTTTTATTAAAAATTAATTCTCTTTAAATCCTTTTTTTAAGAAGTATTCTAAAATAAATTGCTATTTAACCCTCAGACCAGGAGGGTTGTATAGCACAGAATATCTTTTTGTGATTTTTGAAAGAACATATATATATTCCTGCATCTTGAAATATGCCGAAGAAATTAAAATTATATAAATTCAGGTATAAAGTGCCAAGGGTCTTTTTAAATTAAAATCTAAAAAATGCCACTTTCTCATGGCAGTTTTCAGAAATGATTGCTTTCTTGGTGAAACCCCATGCAGGTCAGAGGGAAAAAGAAACTAAAACATCTTAGTATGTGTTATATTTAACCCTCTGAGTGGCACAGGATTTTAGATCTGGCATGAAGAGGGTATGTGTTTGTATAATTACTTAATTAAGTCTGTATTTTCATAAACTTCATGGCAGATCATTCATGACTTATTCATTAAGATGATATTTATATTATTAAAGAAAGTTAGAAAGCAAAATATCTTAAATTATAAGCTAATATATGCCAAGTAGCAAAACTTCTGATGACTGTATAAAGCAGATCATAACGCTCAGAGGGTTAAATTGTTTGGTATATTTAGTAGATAATATTTATGTTTCACTAGAAATAATTAGCATTATATATATTGCTGCACATTCATCTTACGAAATCTAAAATTGTAATGCAATTTCAGAGTTTCTTTTATATGAAATAATTTTTTTATAAGAAAATGATCCAAATTTCAGAAAAATATAAATAATTAGTGTTTGTCAAGATAGTAATAATTGATGTTTTAACTTATTATAGGAAGATAATTAAAGACTTTGAGTAAGAGTTTTGAGTATATTTTGTGATTGATATTTGGTCACATTTAATTAATTGATCTCTTTTTGTCCAGTGGAATGATTTAATAACTTCTTAAAGTTGGTAATTTAATCTGATAATCTCATTAGAAGTTCAAATGCATGTTAGTTGAAGAAGCATATGAAACTTCACTAATGTTAGTGTAAAAATCTTGTTCATGCAGAGAGAGACTCTGGATATAATAAATACTTACGCAATATATATTTTTATCAATTAATAATTTGCAGAAGTACAGAATATAGTTAGTTTTATCTACGCTTAGTTCCCAGTGGGAATGTGATAGTGTTTTGTAAATTTAAACGTGCTCTGAAAGTCGTTCAAGGCAATTGGTTCTTGCATTATTTGTAATAGTTACTTATTATATCTGTCTTCACCACATACTGATAGGCATTTACATAGTTAAAAGTATAATAAATTTGGGGATTTGTTTGTCATATAGTTTATATGATCTTTGGTAGAAAATGTATATTCATTGATGTATTTGTAACCATTTTGTAATTATTTATGTGCTTGTATTTTTTTTTCAAAAAATATGTAATATATAAATTACAATATTATTTTTTTAACAGTGTATTTTCATAAATTTTCTTCATAATACTTTTTCTGTTTCAGTCTCAGGGCCCTATTTCTCCTCATACGATAGTCACTCTTCCAAACTCCAAAGGTTTACAGCTTCTTCTGTGTTATGACAGTAAGTTCAATAATTTTTGCCATTTTACTGATGTGCATTTAATTGAAAATACTAAAAAATTTTGTTCATGGTTGGTTAAATGGGAAAGACCACTGAATGCTTTGGCTCACATTGGTTTGGAGCTGACTCTATTTGATTTTCATGGCTTTTACCATGTATAATAAGGATACGAACCAGTTTGTTTTAGAAAGGCACTAAGGCACTCCACTCCTTTGACAGATATAGTATGTAAGTGCTTTTCTATAATTAATAAACTAACCAACCAAGTTTTTCTTCCTTTAAGAGCATTCATTGCATTAATTCATCTAAAAGTGAAAAAAAAAAGTATTAGTTACACTGATTGGTTATTAGCCGTATTATAGTTAGATTGATTTATATGTTTTGGAATGACTGATATTGCTTTCTCAGAATTGTAAAGCTTGTCAAGGACCATTCAGGCAAAATTATTGAACACTTATTCATGTCAGCAATAGCTTTTTTCCTAGGTGAAATATACTTGAAATTAATTTTGTTTATCTTGAAAAAAGTAATAAGAAATCTGTCATGGAAGATAATCTTTCCAAGTAAGATAGCCTGTACAGGCTCTGTGGTAATAAATAAATCCATTTTAATCCTGAAATTCAATTAATTTCTTAAATATTTATGAATGAAAAGTTTTAGAAATACTATCTGCGATAAGTTTCTTTTCAGAAATTCTTTGAACAGGGAATCCTTGTAAATTATTATAGTCAGTTTATTGTGCTTTATGATCTAAATGTGTAACTGATGATATTAAGATTATTTGCACATATGTATGATGATGATGATTGGCAAAAAAGAAAACATAGGCATCATTAAAAGGACTGGAACAGTATTGTGTCATTTAAATGCTGTTAATTAATAAATGAAAGAGATTGATTATAAAATCTTTTGTTCATAATATTTATGAATTATAGGTTTCATTCTTATAAGGTGTGATAGAAGGAAAAAAACTTTTTTTTTTAGGGTTCTTTGGTCCAGTTGATTCAGTTTATTTATTAGAAATTTTTTCTGATGTCTTGTCAGTGAAAGAAATTAAGCTACTTTCTTATAGAATTCTGCTGTTTGCTACCTGGAGGGTCTTAATGTAAAATTCTCTTCACTTCATTGCATGACTAATAGTATGCTATATCTACTATAACAGTAATGCTATATACAGCTCTGGAATATAGAGTAAATATTTCCCATTAAAGGACATACAACTTCTAATTCCTGTTCCCATTTACCTCAGTTGCACACTACCGTGCAATTGGGAGACTGTTAACTGTTTTGCCTTAATTGCATTTTACAACTGAAGTACTAGAACCAGTTAAACTTCCATTGGTCCAAATTATTTTGCAGGGGGGGGGGGGACGTCGTCTTTTTTTTTTTTTTTTTATCTTCTATTTGGTAGCATTGGTGCATTATTATACAGTTCTGAGTAAACAAATACTTTACTGATTGCGTGCTGGATCATGAATCTTAAACAAATAAAGTTCTGTATAAAGTGTATGTAATTTCATACTTATGAAAAAGAAATGGAAAACAATTTAGATTGTTCAGCAGAAGTAACTGCTAACTGGAAAGCTAAGAAGAAAATTGTTATCAGCATACTGCTTGATATTTTTATGTCATTATGCTTCATATTCTCAATATTTTGTGCACTGTAGTGGCATTCGTAATTTTTTAATGTAATCTATCATTATTTTATTATTTATATTTAATTTATTCTGTATTTAACATTCCAATTTCTTTCAGACGAAGGAGTGTATGTTAATACATATGGAAAAGTTAGCAAGAACATTGTCCTGCAGTGGGGGGAGATGCCAACATCTGTGGGTAAGTTTAACAACTTTGAACGAAGTCATAATTTGATATATAAAGGGGTAGTATGATTTATGTATTCCACATGATAAAAAATGCAATGTTAGTAAGGCCCTTTTCTTTTTTCTTTCTCCCTCCTTTCTGTTTCCTCTTTTTTTTTTTAAAGATGCAGTTCTCTGAAATATATTTACAGATAATTCATTACATATTTATAAATTTATAATATATGAACTTTAACACTTGGACTTCAAAATGTTTCATGCCTTGCTTTTGTTGGCCTTTTTTCATATAAAAAAGGTGTTTTGCATACATGAATTGAATTTTCAGTCTTGTTGTTGGACTTATTGCTAAGAATCAGAATTCTGTTTATTGCTTTTAAATATTCTTATTAGATTTTAAGAAATAATAAATATGGCACTACCTAAAGTTATGCTCAAGCAATGTCTTCACTATGAAAATAAAAATAAAGTGGTACACCAGTTGTGAGGAAAACTAATTACTTATTTCAAAGGTAGTGATGGTTAGATTTGGGCATATTTAATATTTGTATTGGTATATACTGTAAGGCTTGACCCTGACATTCGTCTAATTGGAGAAAGCTCATTTAACCAGAATATTTGAAAAAGTAAATAAATAAATAGCCCCCTCCCCCAAATTTAAATGAAAGATTTGTAGTATCATTATAAAGCTCATTATATTATTAGCATATAAATATTGCCACCAAACAGAGGGATTTAGCACCAATAATAGATAAGTATGATGTCTTAAATCTCTCATGTCTTATGAAATAATCATAAGAATTTTACCTTGCTTTTATGGAAATCTGATTAATTCTTGTTATGTTAGCTTAATTTTTATGAAGAAGGATATCAATTTTGACCTTTCTTCACAATTGGGGGGGAGGGATGATTAACATTCAGGACGTGCTTTCGATGGAACATCGTGCATTGGAGTATCACTGCATGATGTTCCATAGAAACCAGGTCCTGAATGTTAATCATAAGAGATGGTAAGTCTAGATGTGCGACTTCATTTAAAAATGAATAAACGGTAATGGTGCAGTGTGAATAATTAGAATAAACAATTTAAGTTTTTTTGTGCTAGATCTATAATTTATATCTGTTTATTATCTGACTAAATAAAGAATGATCTATTCTTTAAGCTTCTGTTGAATTGGCAGAAGTTTAGCAACCTCTCCACTAACTTTCATGTTTGGTGGGATTTCATAATTGAGTAAGATGTTTCATTTTCACGTTTAAGGCCTAGGAAATATGTCGACTTTTATGCCTGAAGTGCATTCCTCCTCAAAAAAATCTTACATAATTTTAAACTTTGATATTCAAGTTGACAACAAATGATTTTTTTTATAATTGTAGACTGGAAATTTTTCCCATTGATTTGACTTTTCTAACATGAATATGATTTTTTGTACACTCCTTGGAATTTTCGTGTATCTGGCATTCGACATTGCCCGAGCTTTCCGGATAGTCGAGTTTTTACTGTATATAGTGTGGCTCACATTTGTTTTCGGGCACTTGTAATTCTGACTTTTATTTGCATAGATCTTGCACATAGACTTTAAATTTTTCTTTAATACATTATTTTTTCACTTGTAAAATAAATACTACCATAATATTCCTTGTAATAAAATAATTTGTAAAAAAGTGTTAATAAGTAACTTGCATAAATATTCTGACGCTCCCAATTTTTATTAAAATGTTTTAGTTCACAATGTTTCTAGTTATGATTTTTCATTTTAAATGAAAATCAACCACAAGAATTATCATGTGTGGAAATTTTTACTTGTTTAGCAAAATATACTCTTTTGCCCCCCTCTCAATTTTTTTTGCAAATTACTTCATACCAAGTATGCAAATGATTAGATGCACCACATTTCTGCTGTTTAGCCAACATCATATAAAACAGGTAACAGTTGCATATAGTTCATCTCTCTCTCTCTCTCTTTTTTTTACTTTTTTTTTTTTTTTTTTATTTTTTTTTATGTAGTTGCCTGGAAGCACAGCCAATGATGCTGTTACGATGTTGTCAAAAACTTTATGAAAATTAGATGATTTTCAGATGTGATTGGGTAGTAGTAATGTGTAAAGTGGGCTGGTCATACCAAGTAATAGGCCTCCACCTGCACTATATGACACAGCTGTGCACGATTCACTATCTTTGATGGTAATAAAAGAATAGAAATTTGCATGGAACTTTTGAAAACGTATTGAAATCTGGATTTGAGCTAACACCAATGAACTGCAGATTTATTGTATGAAAATTCAAACAGGACCTGCAAATTCATACTGAAAAATGTTCAACAAATTTAGAAGAAGGTTTGTATTGGAACTTAACGCTGGAGTAATGCTAATCTTACAACAGCATTATGGTTGCCTGATCAAATTTGTGTGTTGGGACCCCCTACAACAACTAATCACAGAAATGGAATGTAAATGAAATGTAAATAGATTTTCAATACATATTGATACATTGTGAGTGATTAGCAAGTAGAAAACTCATCAACATGTAATCAACAGAAAACATGGAAAATATGCCCGATATTAGTAAAATTTATTGTGAGCAAAATTTTATCATATTGGAACCAGGTTGTATTTACAGAGAAGTCAAAATTTGGATCTAAAAGGCGAATTAATATGTAGCAAAATTGAATTAAAAATATAATTTGAAAATCCTATTGCCTGATGCTATACATGGGGCTAGAGACATAATAGTTTGAAAATGTTTTGCTGCCTTTAGAATATGATATTTAATGTTTATCGAAAATAATATTAAGTCGTATGAATGTATAAATACTCTTAATGAAAACCTGCAAGAAAATTTAGAAAGCAAAATGCATTCAAGTTCTAGAATCCTAAGTTTACAGCTTTAAATGTTCTCTTGCGATTAATATACAACTGTTCTGAAAGTTACCAGAACTTCTATATATTCTCCAGACATAAATTCTGTGGAACATGTATGGATTGAAAGAGAGAAAAGAGTAAGGAGAAAATGATAATACTTCAAAAGCTCTACTAAAAGCTATTCTTAAGTAGGAATGGAACAAGTGGAACGTTCCTGTAGAACAAAATTAGTTGATTCCCATACAGAACAAAAACAGTTGAATCCATGCCAAAGCACATGAAAAGTGTAATTTCAGCTAAAGGTTATCCAACAAACATTGAATGTCTTGTTTTTGTTAAATGCAATATGCTTATTTAGTGTCCGAGTACTTATGCGAGTCCACACGTTTTGAATATTTTTTTTCACAGAAATGTTTTGAACAACTTTTTTCAAAATAAGAAAGTTACTATAACATAGACATTCAATAGTATACGTGAAAAAAAATAAAGCCATTTTGCTAATATTTAGTAAATCATGTGTGTAAATAGAACTGAAAAACAGAAGTGACTGAAAACAAATTTGAGCCACTGTATGTTTAGAGAGATTTTTGATCAAAAAAGATTTTGATCAAAAATTACTTTAACTGATTTGTGTGTGTAACTTGCTATATTTGTTAAAAATGTACTGCTATGTTCAAGAGGCAAGATAATTCAATATTATTATCTTTATAATATTTAAATTATTTTAATTGAATTCAGTATGTTGAAAAATTAACTAACTTATTGAACTCTTTATAATTCAACATTTAGTGAAATCATGTTTTGTTGAATGGCTGTTATCATCTCATTTTAAATTTTTTTAAATCAAAACAATTGTTTTTAATTGGTGGCTGAACCAACAATGAAAAATGTAAAGCATTGTATTTGGTTTCTTTGAGGTTATGTGAAAATAGCAGAAGATTTTGATACATAGAATAGTTTTTCTTTCCTTTCCCTCTCTCGTCTTTTTTTTTTTTTTTTAAATTAGCAAGCAAAGTTATGAGAATGAAGAAGTACACTGAAGAGCCATTACATTGTGACCGCCCTGTTAATAACATGTAGGACCGACCACCTTTAGCCCTCAAAACTGCCAGCACCCAGTGTGGCGTTGACTCCACAAGGTGCTGATACATAGTTTGAGATATCTGGTACCAGCACTCACCAACTGGTCCTGCAATTCCTGCATATTGTGAGGGGGTAACGTGGCGGCATAAATTTGGTTTTCCAGTTGAGACTACAAATGTTTTATTAGATTAATGTGAGGTGAATTTGGAGGCCAAGACATGGCTTGAAAGTCGGTGGAATGTTCCTTGAACCACTCCCTGACGATTCGACCCTTATGATGGTGCATTATGCTGTTGGTAAACACCATTCCCCGCCAGAAATACTGTTGTCATGAATGTGAACCTGGTTTGCAACGATGTTCCGTTTAACTGTGCATCCGGCAGCCAGAGCTTTATTTGGAAATCAGCATATGCCTGTCAATGTGATGTACAAGAAAACATGATTCATCAGATCATGCAACTTTCTTCCATTCTTCTAATGTCCAATTCCGATGTTTCTTGGCCCATTGCAGACGCAGCTGCCGATGACATGCCATCAGTGCAGGGACATGCTTCAGCCTCCAACTTCATAATCCTATATGTAGCAATGTACACTGCACAGTGTGTTGAGAAACATTGTCTGTGTTGCCAACTGTTGTAGCTGGTGGTGATTTTGGCTATTGTAGCTCTTTGGTCACGGCAAACAAGGCATAGCAATCTCCGCTTTCCTCTGGAATCAATACGCCATCAGCGACATAGTGCTGGCTGGCGACTTGTCATTTCACCATCCATACATCACTTTCAATATGTGCTCACAACTGCATGTGAACAGCCCACTAAATGCGCCATTTCTGATATTTATGTTCCCTCGTTGCCAAGCCATAACCGAAGTTTCATAAATTAGCTGTTTTTCCCATTATGTCGATAATCACACTGTATTTGGAAAGACAATGCATAGCTGTTTTATATACTTAAACATCAGCCACACATACGCAGTGGTTTCTGGGTGAGCCTATTGTTATAGATGGAGGGTAGTCATAATATAGTGGTTCTTCGGTGTATTTTGACTCTTAAGTATATTTTGAAAATTTGAACTAGCAAGAATATGTAATGAAACTAGCAACATTTATTTGCAATTTGAATAAAAGAGTACAGCTAGATATGTGGATGAAAGTTTTAGTTCTTTGGCAACTTCTTTATATTGGAATATATTTTGTGTTTATTAGTTAAACTGAATCATTCAAACTTTCATTTCTCAGCCCTTTTTTATTACTCATTTTCAATATAATGTATATAAAAGGAAAGGATTGCACAGAATTTGATATTCAAATAATTAGGAATAATGTTTTAAGACTAATATAGCCTAATATTTTTTTTGTATGTAGACAAGACTTATTTCAAATTTCATAACCATATCTTGCAATTGACTGTCCATGGGCTTTTATTTGTGGTTTCCCAAAGTTTCTTTAGTCTACCATTGGCCAAGAGGTTAAGCCACTGAACAGTGGTAGTTTACTCTCGGACTCGAACGGGCTAGCTGCATTAGCATTTTCAGGATTTCCCCTTCTGTAATGTTGATTATGGTGTAGTTTTATGAGAAAGTCTGCTGCAAAGGCATCCTTCCTTTTAAGCAGATAACCCTTGGGTACTTTGCCGTAAACAAATAAACTAAACCTATCCAAACCTTTTGTTGTAATTTTACAGAGTTTATTCTACGTAATTTTTTCAGTTTTGATTTTATGCAGTTTCAGATTTTGATCTTGATAAACTTGATAAGAATGCCTTCTTTATTTTTAAGGGGGGAAAAGCGGGCAGGAAAAGAAAAAAGAGGGAAGAAAAGCCTTTAAAGAAAACTGTGTGAAATAATTTTTAATGACTAGTCTTAAACAATCTTACTTCTAGCACATTAATACTGTTCATAATGACAAGTAATAAAGTATAAAAATAAAAATCTGTTGGATCAAATTGCATAACTAATCCCTCTCTGAATTAAGGAGGTTTCTGCAAATTGTTTAAATATGATTATATGTATTATAATTTTGTGAATAATACCTTAAAAAATCATAAAGAGTTACATTCTTTTGCAAAGAGCTGTTATAGAAGAGTTATTTTTAGTATATGATAAATAGAATTATTTGGGCTAGTAAATTTCAAGAGATTTCTCCAATTTTTCAGTGCAGTATTTGTTTGAAAGCTTGCAATCAGACATTTATCTTGTATATGAACCAAATTCTTCAAAGCATTAAAAAAGTATTGCCTTATCAGAATTCTGGCTTTAAAAATTACCTTTAAACATCATCATTAATAGCATACTGCAAAATGTAGAGGTTCAATTAATGCAGTCTTTGTATAGCAACCCTTTCCTTGTTTGATAAGTGGTATGGATTTCTTTTATGACTTTGTGATTTCATAAATATTATTCTTTAATGGTGGTGTAGTTCTAATTAATTTTGCTTTTTAGTATTTCTAGAAAACCAGACAAAATGGTGGTATGGTATTATAAAATAATATGAACATGTTTTATGTATTTACACATTTATTTGATAGCACTACTAAACAAAGTTCTGTGTTCATATTTTATTTCAGCATACATTGGAACAGGCCAAATAATGGGATGGGGCAACAAAGCAATAGAAATACGTAATGTAGAAACTGGTCATTTAGATGGTGTTTTCATGCATAAGAAAGCCCAGAAATTAAAGTTTCTATGTGAAAGAAATGATAAGGTAAATATATTTGTTTTTATAGATGTGTTTGCATATGATTTATTTTATGCAATATATTATCCATGTCTGTTCTTAGTAACTGTGGCTGCAATTCTCAAATTTCTCCACAAATCTTACCAATCAACTGCTGAATTTTTTTAAAGTTTATTCATGTTGTACCAGCTGAAGAATTATGAAAGCCACTGGTGACTGTTATGGGCGGTTTTGAAACAGAAACATCTCGATGTGCATTTTTCAAGTTCAGGTGGTTAATTCTCAGATTTGCAAATGATTAAAGATATCTGGTTCTGTTATTTTATTTTCAGTGGATCATTAAAATAAACAGGTTTACTTTTAATAATATGCCGTCAGATAACAATTCCAGTGTACACATATTCACCTGTAAAACATATTTTTTTAAATGCATGTTCACCAAATATGTGAAAAATGGTCAGAAAAGACATACATTGAAACCTCAAATGGTTCACAAACAAACTATCTGGAAGGGGGGGGAATGAAATGTCTCAGATGACGAACCGTGTATCGAGTTACAAACACTCAAGTCAGCAGCATATGATTTTCAAAAAGTTTCTTGAGGAAACTTATGTCACATAATTAATGTGAGGAATCTTTGGGAATATCATTTTAATGTTGCTTAACTCTCATTAACAATGATTTGCAGCAAGTGACTTACAAGGCACTCTTAATTCAGCTTGAAGGAAATTATGGCCCAATTGGGCTGCAGGCAGAGACTTTTGAGTGCTTTGATGCTTACTTTTTTTTAATCAATGATATTGTATCTTTAGAGAAAACCACATGAAGTTATTTATGAAAATGTGAAGAAGTTATTGGAAGGCAATAAAAATGAGTTCAGCAAGTAAGAATTGCAAAAACTTTAGAAGCAGCAACAAAAGGGGATTGTGGATGAATTATCTTCAGAAGAGGAAGAAAGGAAAACAATCCTAGTTCTGTGATCTGCAAAATTTGTACAAAATGGATGCAAAATAGATAAGAGTAAGATGCAAAGTTTTAATGTAACAATAATCAGCCTGATAAAGCAGTAACAGGTTACCACATATGCATTTTCTATAACAGGGCCATGAGTCACTTTAGAAACATTTCAATAGTAGGTGTGAACAAATCACAATGGACTAATTTTAAGCAAAATAAAGGCCTGTTCAGCCTCAAGGAAAATTGAATTGCACTTCGAGAGAAAGAAAAGATTTAAAAAAAAAAAAATGTTGCTCCTTCATGTTTTTATGGAAAACTATTTATTTCACATGCAAGCAGTAACATCATCTTCATTTTCCACCTATTCTGTCCACTGTCCTTCATACTGGTATAGTGGAATTACAATGAGTTTTCATCTGTTTTATATTTTTTATTTTGTATTTAATGATTTCCATTTTTAGTTGTGTCCATTTATGCTTGGTTACTATTTTCGATTATGTGCACAGAATGTAGTATACCTATAAAAAGAATGTCCCTGTTAAAAATTTTAATAGTATCAACTGTAAGCATCGTGTAGTGTTGGTTCAAAGTCATAATTAAAGATTAACTCAAACAGTTGCACATGCATGAGTAGTGCTTCGTTGTTTTTTTCACTTGCAGCACCGTTCCTAGGCGTAAAGCATTTTGTGTTCTGCAATTTGCTAAAAGTGGATCTAATTTCAATTCGACATGCATTTTATTTAATGTTTAATTGTGATCCCTCATGTCACAAAAACATCCACCAATGATACAGACAATTCGAAACAACTGGATATATTTGTCAAGTGAAAAGCATGGAACAACCAGAAATATCTGTAGAGAATGTGGATCATGTCAGAGCATCCTACCTTCATAATTCTGAGAAATCATTTGGAAATCAAGTTTTGAACTTCAGTTGCCAAAGGTGATAGTTTTAAGGAAAGGTTTTCACATGTCGCCATACTAGTTATATTTGCTGCATGCTTTAAAGCCAGAAGACTGGTGTGTTTTAACTTCACAAGGGAATTGCTTGAGGGGGGGAGATGATTTTCTTGATCATGTGGTGTTAAGTAATGAGTCAATTTTTCATGTGAGTGGGAAAGTAAATAGCTACAATGTTCGTATTTGGAGGTCAGAACATCTTTATAAATTTGTAGAACACTAGATATTCCCCCAAATTAAACATTTTCTGTGCTGTGTCAATGTACGAACCATTTTGTTTTGCTGAAGCTACTGTAACTTGGCTTATCTGGATGTTTTACAAGAAATAGCTCTTTCCACAGTTACATGACTGTAAACTTTATTTGGGAGCAAGATGCAGCCCCTTCCCATTGGAGGATACGAGTCAGTTACCCTTAAAAAAATTCACCACAAAAGCATCCATCCTCATAGGCAGAGAGCCACCTAATTCTTTTGCCTTAATTGATTAACTTAAGCATTATTAATATTTTCATTAAAAAGGCTTGAATTTTTATAATTTTTAAATTATCTGTTATTTGTCAACCTCCTCCTGATTTTCCATGTATCATGTCCACTCTTTTTCATAAAGGTTTTTTAAGTGAAATTAAAATAAGTTTTCATCTATTTGATAATTGTGTTTATCTTTTTTATTTTATATTTAATGATTTCCATTTTTGCTTATGTCTATTTATGTTTGATTTATGGTTTTGGGTTTATGAACTTGTGCACAAAGAGCTGTTGTAAACTTTAAATAAGTCATTTTTTTGGTTTTACATCATGATCGTTTATTTTGGTTTGACAAACAGCATTCAGTAATGAATTATTCATTAACTTATTCCTGAACCAAGGTTTCACTATATTAAATTTTTTCTCCCAGCATCAGCCAAATGGTAGTCACAATCTCCGATATTCGACCTGAGTTCAGATAGTTAGTCTTCAGTAATCAATTAAACCTAAGCATATTTTAACATAGTAATGAATTTTATATATATTTATAATTTTTAATTATGCATAATTTAATTAATTTACTAAAATTCATGTTGGGTTGTTGATGCCATTCTCTGGCAAATTGGAAATTGATTTTGCATATTTTCTGTTTCACAATTAATTTACTGACTTAGCCATTAATACCAGTTGTTCGTTATAAAAGTTAAACATAATTTTTGTATTTGCAGGTATTTTTTTCATCAGCCAAGGGAGGTTCTTCGTGCCAGATATACTTTATGACTCTCAATAAGCCAGGAATGGCTAATTGGTAGCAGATGTGGAAAAAAAAGTGCTCCTGCCATTC
>KK120949.1:248099-259367 GCA_000611955.2 Stegodyphus mimosarum
AAAAAAAAAAAAAAAAAAAAAAAAAGGACTTTTTTAATGCATTGCAAGGCTGTTTAGTAACAAATATCCACCCCCCTTCATAACATTAACATGTCCAAATATTGCACTCATAATGTTAAAAGCAGCTTTGTATGTTAACTATTAAATAACTTACTTTAAATATAAAATAAAAGTAAACAAATTACAAAAAATTTCCAAGTGAGAAAAATCTTAAGGATTATTTCTTAGTACAATGACAATTATTTCTTAGTACAACTTGCAACTAAAACAGCTAATGGTATTTTGGTTTCAGTTAAACTTGTAACCTTGGAGAAAATGACTAGAAATTAATTTTATCATGAATTATACAAAATCTGTCCCAAAAGTAATGCGTCCTTCTTTTTTTTTTTTTTTTTTTTAAGAAATTAACTGAACCGAGCAATATTCTTTGAAATACATCCCTCCTGCTTTAACACACATATTCCAATGCGATTTCCATCCTTTATGCATCTTGGACATTTCTATGCTTTATATACATCTTGGAAGTCCATCGCAGTGATGTCCTTTAATAACCTCATCGTAGCCCCTTTGATGTTCTCCAAGGTCTAAATGCTGTTCTTTGAGGGATTTTTTAATCTTCAGGGACAAAAAGAAGTTGGGCGGGGACAAATCAGAACTGAAGCAGCGCAAACGTCTCGGATGGCGTTTTATCAAGTTCAAAGCAAAACTTTGCTTATCACTGCTCGAGATTTTTTTCTGTCTTGATTTTGACCGAGCATTTACACAAGGGTTCACTGCAACAGGCACTGTGACTCTCCAGGAGGTTGGGAGCTGAATGGAGCTAGTCGTGCTGTGTTCCCAAGACTCCACCCACCCTTCCGTACAAGCAACAACGCTGTGTGGCAGATAGTCGCAGCAGAAGAATATGGGATGCATTAAATTTGGGACAGACCTTGTGTTTTAACAGGTGTGTGGAAAATTCCATAGGAGGTCTATCATTGACTTCAGAAAATTATAATAAGGCAATCGAGATATTAAAATCGTGCTTTGGTAGAAAAGAATTACAGATATACATCCATATGTCTAGATTGTTCAGTTTGACACCATGTAAATACTGAAAAGACAACATCATTAAGAAAAATTTATGACCATGTTAATGCCGAAATACAATCATTAGCTAGCCTTGACATTGAGCCAAACTCTTATGGAAAACTTCTTTTCCCCATTTTAATTAGCTGATATAGCTTTAGATTTAACCGACTACATGATGCAGAAGAAAATAAAATAACAAATTTATTAAACTTTCTAAAGAAAGAAATCAAATCTAGAGAACGTACATTTCTCTTAACTAAATCAATGAATTGCGATAATATATATTAAAAAAATACAGAGAAATATATTCGTGCTAATAAAGAAAGGTTCGTATCATACGAAAATAAAAATCAACAGCTGCAGCCTTAAAACATATTTGTTGAAAATTTGTGTGTTTTTTGTGATAAAGTAATGGATTATTTATCAGACGATTGTAATAAATTTAACATAGCACAAAAGAAGGATATTCTGAAAAGAAATGGTAGATGTTTCTTGTATTATAAAAAGTTCCATACCAAAAAATTATGCAGAGTTGGGTTGAAAGTTGAATGTAATGTAAGCCATAAAAGGCAACAACACAGAAGGGAGTTATGTGAAAAGGCTTATCCAGTTGTAAGTGATTCTTTATGTGAACAGGTTAATTCTAATTAATCTGAAACAGTATTGACATCAGCAATGCCAGAAGGGAAAGAAATTACCAAATGGTAAATAAATTGTTTTTCTGCAAACATTTCGAGCCATTGCTTGTGGCACAGGAATCAAAATGAAAGTTTGTTGTTTACTTGATTCAGGAAGTCAACAAATATTTATTTATGAAAATTTATCAAAGAAATTAAACTTGCCTATCGTAGGTAAAGAAAAAATAAATTTACACACTGTTGGTAATAACACTGCAGTGAGCACTACAAGATTTAGTGTTAAATTCAAGTTATGTAACATCAAAAATGAAAGTAAACATTTGACTATTGAAGCATTAGAATCACCAGAAATTTGTAATGCTTTAATAGAAATTCCTAGCCGAGAACTGAATAAGAAGATCCAATCTTTAAATATTAAATTATCTGATTATGAAGATGGTGAAAGTAATCATGATAAAACTGACATTCTAATTGGATCAGATTATTTTTGGGAAATAGTTTCTGGTAAAACAAAACGTTTTAAGTTCATCGGTGATGTTAATAGATACACTAATGGGATGGTCAATTCAAGGTCCAGTTATAAATTCTGCTTTAAACTTACACCATCATCCATTGGAGTTTTAAATGGTGTTGAAGGATTTTTGACGAGGATCAGTTAACGCCGTCCCAGTTAAAAGCATTTTAGGAATTCGTACTCCTAGGTATCGATAATGACTTAAAAGTGTCCACTTCTGATAAAGAAGTCTTTGAAATTTCGAATCAAGTTTGAAATTTAAAGTAGGTCATTATGAAGTACAACTTCCTTGGAATTGTAATAATTTTGGTAAAATTAACATATTTGTAATAATTTGGAAAATAATTACTGTAATGCTAAGAAATGTTTCATTGGTTAGAAGATTTTAAAAGGATCCATTCTTGAATGTTGATTATAAATCTGTGATAGAAGAATATTGTAAGTTGGGAATCATAGAATCAGTAACTGAACAAAATGGTACAGGCCAGATATATATATTATTTACCACATCACCCTGTGATTCGGAAAGATAAGAATACAACGAAATTAAGGATTGTTTTTTATGCTTCTTTGCTCCTTCGCTAAGCGAATTGTTACATTCTGGACCAAACTTAAACCCAGATCTCATAAAACTTAAATTTTGAATTAACCAAATCGCATTTATTGCTGATACTGAGAAGGCATTTCTGCAGAAACTGATCATGATACTGTATGTTTTCTGTGGCTAGATGATTTACCAGATAATGTATCTGATGTAGAATCAAAATTCTATGAATGACTAGAGTCCTGTTTGGTATTACTTCCAGTCTCTTTCTCTTAGTTGTAATTAAATTCTGCTTGAAGCAATATTTCACTATGTATCCAGATACTTGTTTGATGTTAAATGAATCGATGTACATCGACAGTTCGTTATCAGGAGCTCCTAATGAAGAACAAGCTTTCAGAAGATCTAAAGAAGCAGACTACATAATCAAAGGAGCTGGAATGGAACTTCGAAAATGGAGAAGTAATCAAAGGTATTGGGAATTACATCAAAGGTATTGGGAATGTTATGAGATACTCAAAAGGACATTTTTAAATTTGGCATCAAAAACCTATTAAACTTTGTTTTGAATTCTGGTGATACTAAACGTACAAGAATAAGAATTGAGTGAAGAATATTTGATTCAGTGGATATTTTTTCCCCTTTACTGTCAGGTTGAAACTAATTTTCCAAGAATTGTGGGAACCAGGAATTCATTGGGATGAAGAATTGCCTCAAGGACTAAACGAAACCTGGTGCTCTGAGGTAGAATTCCTGAAGGCATTTTCAGTTGCAAGGTAATACTTTCCGACTAATGTGGAGATCATTGGAGATACATTGCAGTTACACATATTTTGCAATGCCACCTTTAGAGCTTATGGTGCAGTCAAATATCTCAGATTTCAAGAAGGAAAGAACATAAGCTGTAGTTTTATGACGGATAAAAATAGAGTTTCTACTCCACAAGAAATTGACATCTTGAGGTTAGAATTAACGAGTACAGTAATTGCAGCCAAAATTGCCAGTTACCTAAAAAGATGTATTCGAAGTGAGCAATATTTTATTTTGGTCAGACTCTTCCATTACATTGCACTTGATAAAAGGAACAGTTTAGAGCTGGAAACCATTTGTATCCAATAGGGTAGCTGAAATAAAGATACTTACTGATCTACTGATATACTACTTACTGATATACTGATCTTCAAAATGGGAATCAATGTAAGGGAACGGACAACTCAACAGATATACTCACGAAAGGAAAAAGTGTTTCAAATTTATTGAAAGACATTAAGGAGTGGCAAGGTCTTCCATGACTGATATTACCAGATTGTTTATGGCCTTGAAGCAATTTGTATGAAGTTAATTCAGAGGACTTGAAAAATGAAAAGAAAACTACAGTCTAGTTTACATGAAGTGTCACATCAACATCAGAACCAGTTCTTGATAGAGAAAAATATAGCAAATTGTCAAGACTAGTTGAATTACAGCTTGGATAAAATGCTTTATATATAATACGAGAAATTTTGGTGAGAAGAAAGGAGGTCCCCTAGCTGCTTTAGAACTGGCAGAAGCAGAAATTTGTTGGGTGAAATCTATCCAATCAAAGCATTTTGAAGAAGAAAGAATATCAACTGTTTAATGATCAACCAATAGCAAAAATATCGAAACTTATTGAGTTTGATCCAGAAATTAGATGAAAACAAACTCATATGCATAAAGGGAAGACTACAACTTTCAAAATTCGGAATGAAAGAAAAACATCCATGGTAAATTCCTGGAGGGAATAAGTATGCAGAATTCTTAATTATGGACATGCACAATGAGGTATTACATTTAGGAAAAGCTAACACATTGGCTGAACTGTTGAGCAAATTTTGGATTCCCAGAGGAAGGCAGAACGTTAAATCGGTGCTCAATAAATGTTCAATATGCAGGCAATATAGTAGTACAAGTCACAGCTCTGCTTCCAGCAAGTCATGGTCAAGAATCTCCTCCATTCGATGTAATTGGCATTGATTTCGCTAGACCCTTGTTTGCAAGGAAAAACAACTATGTGCATATGCAGTTACAAGAGCCATTCGTTTAGAACTAGTTCCTAACTTAAGTACAGAAATGTTTTTACTTGCATTTCGAAGATTCATTTTACGATGCGAAGTATGTTCTACTATCTACTCCAATAATGTGAAAACTTTCAAAAGAGAAAATCTAGAACTGAAGGAAATATGGAAAAAAATTAACCGCCATGATGTTAGAGGATTTTTCGGGGAAATTGGAATTAACTGGAAATTTATCATTGGAAAGGGAGTCTAGTGGAGCAGTTTTTATGAATGTATAGTAAGAACAGTGAAAAAAAACCTGAAGAAAATAAAAAGGAAGTCATCTCTTTCAACCGAACAACTGAGAACTCTCTTAACAGAAATAGAAACTGTGATAAATTCAAGACCATTTACCTAAGTGTACAGTAATTCACAGGAGTTAGCTCCATTAAGTCTTTTGCATTTTCTTAAATATGATGGAAATATTAATGCAGATAGAAATAGTATGATAAAATGATACAGCTATTGACAAAATCAATTAAATCATTACTGTAAAAGATGGAAAAGGGAATGTTTGCTGAAAACTGTATAACACCAACAAAGGTCAAAGGAGACTTTTAAGGTGAATGATATAGTTTTGGATCGGAGACAACAAGTTGCCTAGAAATATGTCGAACTTCGGCAAAATTGTGGAAATCTATACTCGACATAATGGCAAGATATGATCGTGCAATTTAAAACTTAAAATCTGGTATAATGAAAAGACCAATGCAATTTCTGTATCCATTGAAATTTTCAGAGTAGGCTGTATGCTGATAAAATAAGACAACTTGAACTTTAACATTTCATTTAAAATTTTATATATTATTATTAGTTCTTATTGTTTTGTTATCTATTATTGTAGTATTAATGTAGTATTTTCATTATGTTGTTTTGATATTAATTGTACTGATAATTGATTATTATTGTTATTGACAAGTACTGAATGATATTAATTGGTTAGATTTAATTAATGAACTTGCAGTTCATGAAGGGGGGCAGGATGTTATAAATTGATAGCATGGCACTTCGAGCGTCCTGTCTGTGTTGTTATTCTATAACTTTAGTTTCATGGAATATTGATTAAGCCTGATAATAATGCTTGTAACCATTGTATTATATGGAAATAAATTTGTGTGTATGAATAACAAAGCAGAATCATCACTTACCTTTGGATTTAATGCTCTCTGAATGGTAATGAAATAGTTACTACATGGGTATTCCTTCCAGCTTGAGCAGCAGCAACTGTAGATTCTGATTAATTTAGACTTTAGCAATTATTTATGGCAATGCACACTAGGATTATTGACTTCACAAGAAGAATGCCTGTGTGAAAGACAAAGAGAAAAACACTTAGTTTTGCTAGCAGGTTCTTTTAAATTGTCTTATCTTCTTCAAAAAACTTCAAGAAATGAAATACCACAATAAATGTAATATAGCAAAGGACATCCTGAACGAATATTTGCATATTAAGATATCACATGTGCTAATGTGAACAAAATGTGCTTTAATCTGTTGTCTTTTTCAAATACAACTTACGTTTCCCATTTTTTAAGATGGGAAATGGGAGTGGCATGTATGATTTTGCTTAAGTGATACTCCAGTTGTAATTTTAGTGGTGTAATTAGTTGTACAAAACATTCACATTAACTTTAAATTTGATTTACATCAAGATGAAATTGTTTCATGTTGCTTATTATCAGCTCAGAACAGTTCTTGTGGTAATTACATGTCCCATTAAAAAAACTTATATCTCATATTTATGAGAATTAAAAAAAAATAATGGTATGTGTTTAAGATAACTTAAAAAATGCTAAATTGTTCCTCTTAAAAATTCGAAACTTCCAATATTGTCTTTGTGCAACAGTATCAACTATGAGCACAAACACATGTGAATGCACGATTTGAACTGATGTATTATTGCAATACATGAAAAAAAATTCCATAAGATTCATTGCAGAATTTTTATGCAATTTTATTTAGATTTCTGTATTTGTCGAGGTCAAATATTCAAATCCATTTCTGACCTACTTCTATCAAACTTATTGTCTTGAAATGGATGACAATGGAATATTTTAAATTTTTTTAAAAAAAAATTTAATAATGTGTTTTAAATTTATGCAATTTTCACATGTATGCATACATGAAAATAAAATTCATCTTTGTGTAAGTTCGTTTTTTGGCACCATCAGCTGGACTGGAAAATGATTTTCCAAATTAAATTTCTCAGGATCTCTTAAACTTACTAGTTTTTGCCAATTTCTCTGAGTTGGTCAATAAGCTGCTATCAATGATTACAAACTACAATGCATAAAATTTTCAGGTTACACGGTTTTTATTAAATTCGTTTAAAAAGTGAAAGTTGTTCAGCGATATTCTTGATGACCCCCGGTGGAAAGATTGAAAACTGGTGTTTTGGTCCAAATTTGAATCTTGGCGAATGAGTTGGCTGCGTAGGCATTTTGTTGTATTTCTCATGTGCAACTGAAATGTGAACCAGTTTCTCATAGAATGGCCTCCAGCAAGGTATCCTTCTTCTTTAGACATATACTACAGCAGATGCTGTTTAATGTAATTGCGGTTAATGCTATCACTCAGATATCGGTATTGATTTAGCGAAGTCTTACCCGTTTATATATGAAAACATGGAAAATACATTGCTTATTCTGATCAACAATGCGATAAATATGATCAAACTATTAGAGAATAAAATTTTTACATTAAAATAAAATCGGCAGATAAAGTCAAAATAGATTTAAAAAAGTGCTAAGTAAGAGAGAAATGACGCCAAATAAAGCGTTAAGTCGCCAGAAAACATGGTTTTGATTTCGGTCAACTATTCAAAGCTAGGCAAAAAAGCAACCTTAGTTTGATTTGACGTCAATTTTGAATAACTCTATCAATTCTGCGGGCGATCAGATGCAAGCGTTTACTTCAGGAGCAAAGAAAAATCCTGTGGAAAATTTTCTTTAACCCTTGGGGAGAAAAACAAAATTCCTTGAAAACATCTGTGACAAATTGAGGCTGCATTTTTGCCAATAGGAAAAAGTTGGAGAACTATGTTGTTCAAAATTTGATGGCTCTAGGTACCCTTTTTTTTTTCTCACAATGCGAGAAACATGTATACATTCATGCAGATTCTTCATTTTTAATTTCTTTAAATACAATACGGGGCGATAATATTTCGTGGCAACAATTTATAAAGTAATAGGTCGTTTATAGTGATTCAACGCAAAATCACTACAGTTTCGAGACTAATATCCCATTTGCAAGATCAGCAAAATACTTCATACTTCTTCTTAGGATATTTTAGAAACCTTGTCCCATTCGGAACTGATGCCTCTTTTGGGCTAAATATTCAACATTTAAATTTTTTTTGAAGGCAACTTCTCCTCAAATATTATCTTAAAAATATCTAAAAGCTCCTCGGATGTCATTTTAAAAATAGCGTACTTGTTTTAAAATCTCAAGATAATTTCCTTTTTACTATGAATGTCACATGATATTTTTTTAAATTTTGATATTATGCTTTATTTTAATATTATATTTAATTTTTGTAATTATATTACATTTTATCTTAATTATGAACGCTTTTAATTACTGATTCGAATTTTACTAAATACCGCGCATTATTGATTCAGGACCGTTCCTAGAGAGGGACAAGACGGTGCACAGCACGTGGTCGGCCAATTTTAATTTGCAGCCGATGGTATAGGATCCGTACTGCATTAATGAATTTATTGTTTTAATATATTTTAATAATTCTAGAAGCTATGTTTAATAATAAAGGCCCTTTTTTTCAAATTTAAGATAGCCAGAGGTATACAATAGGTAAGCAAAATTAATAAACTTAATATAATATGGCAAAATATAATATAAGCATCTAAAGAAAAATATGTCTTGACTACACAATAGGTAAACAAAATTATTAAGCTAAATAATCTTAATATAATACGGCAAGATATTATACAGCCATTTAAAGAAAAAAATGTCTTAATATATGTCTAATATTAAGAAAAATATGTCTTAATATATGTTTAATAAGAAAAACATGTCTTTAAATAAAGGGCGTAATCGGCTTAGCAGCAAAATGGCATGAGGGCGAACAGTCCTCATGCCTTTATTTCTTACGGCTCAAAAAACCATCAACAGGTGAAAATATAACGCTTGCATCTCTGAAGAAGTAAATAGCTTCAGTGCAAATATAGTTTCACCATTGTTGGATATACAGTATGCAAGAGCAGGGATCTGTGATGTATTTTGCAACACAGTTGTGTTATTCGTTGTCTTTCCAGCAAGTATACTATTCGCGAAGGAACATCAAAAGCTGCCTCACTTCCTTGGAGAAACTTATCTCATCATGAGGAAAAATCACGCTCACTCCTTCCTGGGATGAAATAAGGTAATTCTGGACCATTACATGGAGAACGAAGTAACAATAACTATTACTCTTCTCCAAAATCAGCCTCACCATGCAATCACTTCACAATAATCCAGGATGTAAAATCTGAATATAGAGCACATTAACCCTATTCAGCAGACAATGGCATTAAATTTCATGTGTTCGAATAGTTTCGACGAGAGGCAAGAAAAGTTGAAAACTGTAGTGCACGAGTGGCTCTATTCGCAGCCAAAAGAATTCTCATGAGGTATCTATGCACTTCTGAACTGCTGCAATATGTCCATTTTGCGCTATGAAAACTACGCCAGAAAATGATAGGCATGTAATTTTTTTGTATTTTCTCATAATGAATAAAGTCTTCATGTGAATCACCCTTGTATATATTTCAATTCTGAAATATACTTTGGAGAGTAATAATGTGGATTGTGTTAAGCACTGGGAAATTGCCCATGTTCAGTTAGGAAGCACGTTATGTGCGGGTCTGATATTAACCTGTCTGTATTGACCCTGTGGAAGAACTCATATGTGGGTCTGCCCTGTGTGATGGAATCCCAAGGCTCTTCCCAGTGGGTTAGAGCATCCTTCCACGTTGTCCTTTTAATGCTGCTTTTGAAGAGCAGGACTTATTTGCTGCGCATCTAGATTCTGCGCCTTCTCCTTTGCAAGTAAATGCGCTTTCTCATTCCTCTGGTGCCTAATGAGCTTTAATCCAGGAGATGTGCAGTAGGGATACCGACGACCTGGCTCTCAGAATGCTTGGATTTCTGGAATAAGTGAGCTGGGATGATAAGGATTTCGTAGTGCATGGATGGTCGATTGGCTGTAGGCTAGTCTGCCATTCATTCGAAAGCGGTTTGCATCTATCTTAATGCTTGGATTATATTAATTAGAAATTGCATTATCTTAATTAATTTATTCGTAAAAAACAAAGTCCAGCGATAAATACGCTTAACTGCGAATTTTTTTAAAAATTGAGATACATCGATGAAACTGCGGCTGTGCATAGACCCCCTGGGGATACATCTTCAGTAGAAGCGGTTTCGATTTATCTCGATTAGAACTGCCGTAACGGTCAGTTGAAATTTTCAATGGTATCCCTTTGTACTGGGATGCGGCAGCTTTAACATTAGGCTCTATGGGAGAATTTTTTTCTAATTGAGGTACAGCGATGAAACTGCGGGGGTGCACAGACCCCATGGGGATATGCCCACAGCGAAAGCGGTTTGCATCTATCTTAATTAGAAATGGAGTTCTGGTAACGAAACTTTTGAAGTTTGCCCAAAATGCTTTTTTGGAGCTAAAAAACACTTTGGGGAAATTTTGAATAAATCCGAAACTGCTCACCCGATTTGGATGATTCGACCACCGATTTGTTCGTCTCGCGGTCTACATTACAACCATATACTTGGTTTTAAAAAATTCCGATCGGGGGCGGAGCTATTGACCCCCGAAGTGGGACCCTACGGCCTCCCCTGGACGGGGCCAGGGGGCTCCGATTTCGATGCGGTTTCGTTTTTTGAGAATCTTAATTTTTTTGTGATTTTTCCATAAAAAAATTTGGGCCCCCCGGTTTGGGGAGCGCCCCGGGGCTACAACCCCCCAAAACCCGAAATTCATATCTCAGGATCTGCCGAACCGATTTGCACCAAAATTTATACAGTTATAGAGTGTACCGAGACCTGTCGATACGTGCCATAACGAGGTCTCTGGGTCGACCAGGGGAGGGGCGGTGCGACCTGGAAACCAGGGGTCAAAAAAAATTTTTCGCTATTAAAAAATTCTACCACCATTGTCTTCCTCTCCTCGAGCGCTATCGCCTGGATATAAAAGTTTTGTATTTAGGCCGAAATCGACCCCAGTTACGGCGTTTTCAAGATATTTTTATTCGTAAAACACTAAGCCCAGCGATAAATACGCTTAACTGCGAATTTTTTTAAAAATTGAGATACATCGATGAAACTGCGGCTATGCATAGACCCCCTGGGGATACATCTTCAGTAGAAGCGGTTTCGATTTATCTCGATTAGAACTGCCGTAAAGGTCAG
>KK120949.1:259377-308765 GCA_000611955.2 Stegodyphus mimosarum
TGCACAGACCCCCTGGGGATATGCTTACAGCGAAAGCGGTTTGCATCTATCTTAATTAGAAATGGAGTTCTGGTAACGAAACTTTTGACGTTTCCCCAAAATGCTTTCTCGAGCTAAAAAACACTTTGGGGAAATTTTGAATAAATCCGAAACTACTCATCCGATTTGGATGATTCGACCATTGATTTGTTCGTCTCTCGGTCTACATTACAACCATATATTTAGTTTTAAAAAAATTCCGATCGGGGGCGGAGCTATTGACCCCCGAAGTGGGACCCTACGGCCTCCCCTGGACGGGGCCAGGGGGCTCCGATTTCGATGCGGTTTCGTTTTTTGAGAATCTTAATTTTTTTGTGATTTTTCCATAAAAAAATTTGGGCCCCCCGGTTTGGGGAGCGCCCCGGGGCTACAACCCCCCAAAACCCGAAATTCATATCTCAGGATCTGCCGAACCGATTTGCACCAAAATTTATACAGTTATAGAGTGTACCGAGACCTGTCGGCACGCGCAAGAACGAGGTCTCTGGTTCGACCAGGGTAGGGGCGGTGCGACCTTGAAACCAGGGGTCAAAAAACAATTTTTCGCTATTAAAAAAAAATTCCACCACCATTGTCTTCCTCTCCTCGAGCGCTATCGCCTGGATATAAAATTTTTGTATTTAGGCCGAAATCGACCCCAGTTACGGCGTTTTCAAGATATTTTTATTCGTATAAAAACTTAGTCCAGCGATAAATACGCTTAACTGCGAATTTTTTTAAAAATTGAGATACATCGATGAAACTGCGGCTATGCATAGACCCCCTGGGGATACATCTTCAGTAGAAGCGGTTTCGATTTATCTCGATTAGAACTGCCGTAACGGTCAGTTGAAATTTTCAATGGTATCCCTAAGTACTGGGATGCGGCAGCTTTAACATTAGGCTCTAGGGGAGAATTTTTTTCTAATTGAGATACAGCGATGAAACTGCGGGGGTGCACAGACCCCCTGGGGATACGCTTACAGTGAAAGCGGTTTGCATCTATCTTAATTAGAAATGGAGTTCTGGTAACGACACTTTTGACGTTTCCCCAAAATGCTTTTCTCGAGCTAAAAAACACTTTGGGGAAAAATTGAATAAATCCGAAACTACTCATCCGATTTGGATGATTCGACCACCCAGTTGTTCGTCTCGCGGAGTACATTACAACCATATATCTGGTTTCAAAAAATTCCGATCGGGGGCGGAGCTATTGACCCCCGAAGTGGGACCCTACGGCCTCCCCTGGACGGGGCCAGGGGGGTCCGATTTCGATGCGGTTTCGTTTTTTGTGAATCTTGATTTTTTTGTGATTTTTCCATAAAAAAAATTGGGCCCCCCCGGTTTGGGGGGCCCCCCGGGGCACCAACCCCCCAAAACCCGAAATTCATATCTCTGGAACCGCCGAACCGATTTGCACCAAAATTTATACAGTTATAGAGTGTACCGAGACCTGTCGATACGCGCGAGAACGAGGTCTCTGGGTCGACCAGGGGAGGGGCAGTGCGACCTTGAAACCAGGGGCCAAAAAAAATTTTTCGCTATTAAAAAAATTCCACCACCATTGTCTTCCTCTCCTCGAGCGCTATCGCCTCGATATAAAATTTTTGTATCTAGGCCGAAATCGACCCCAGTTACGGCGTTTTCAAGATATTTTTATTCGTAAAAAAACCAAGTCCAGCGAAAAATACGCTTAACTGCGAATTTTTTTAAAAATTGAGATACATCGATGAAACTGCGGCCATACATAGACCCCCCGGGGATAGATCTTCAGTAGAAGCGGTTTCGATTCATCTCGATTAGAACTGCCGTAACGGTCAGTTGAAATTTTCAATGGTATCCCTATGTACTGCGATGCAGCAGTTTTAACATTAGGCTCTACGGGAGAATTTTTTTCTAATTGAGATACAGCGATGAAACTGCGGGGGTGCACAGACCCCCTGGGGATATGCTTACAGTGAAAGCGGTTTGCATCTATCTTAATTAGAAATCAAATTCTGGTAACGAAACTTTTGAAATTTCCCCAAAACGTTTTTCTCGAGCTAATAGAACAATTAAAACACAAGAATTTTATGTAATTTAATTTTGTGAATACAGTATACATCGTCTAAAAATGTGCGAACAGCCTCTGTATAGATAAGGAGTACTAAATTTTCCCAAATAAAAGTGGATCGAAAAAACCAAAGATCGTAGAAAAAGCAAAATTTCATAATTTTTTTAAAAATAGTTTATTTAAATTTTAAAATGGCAAAACATGAATTTTTGCCTCATTTAAAACTTTCAGTAATTAGAAATCTATGACGTTTCTAAAATAAAGCCCGGGTAAGGACTTTTTTAGATTCGTTGTTTAAATGTAAAATTCTAATGACTGTAATGAAATTTTAATAGGTTCCAAAAGAGGTGGGCGAGGGAATTACTTTCATACTCTCTTCGAGCTAAGTTTGCTGTTTCATACAAAACGAGAAAATCCATCATTGCAAATGCGGTATTAAATATGTTTCGCCATTACATTTTATTTGCGATTTGTTTTCTAAATGCATCCATTAACAAAACGAGTGATACTCCGTTTGGAGCATAATAGCAGTCTCGAAATAAATTTCGCATTCTTTTCGAATCATTAAAAGCTTCTAAAGCTACGTATTGTGCTTAATTGCTTTGAAACTTTATGAATAATGCATTCAAATATATAACAAAGAACTATTATAATTTTTTTTCAGTATTGTATGTATGAAGATAAATCAAGCCTTTCTTTCTCCTAAATAAAAGCACTTAAAATTTAGATGAATCGTCTGATTATAAGTCAAAGTTTTTATCGAATGGGCAATTTTTTTAAATAGTTTTTTGTAAATTAATGGCACAAAACCGTTTAAAATTTCTAAAAAAATCTCGAAATGGAAAGTCGTACGCTTTCTCGAATGCATAATTAGATTTCTTTGTATAGGACATAAACCATTGATGCACAAGTCTTAACATGCAAAATGCCTTATATAATAGTTTAGTTTTCAGTCATAAGCTGCAGTCACTTTTTTCCCGTGTTTTTAACAGTTTTTATTTATTTGAAATCGACTCCAAGGAATTAAGAGGACGCCAAGACTCAAAGAAATATTACTTTCAGAACGAGTCAGAGAGAGCATTGGGCTTGAACATTTGATACAAAATTGATCTGTCAGCTTTTTTTTCTTCCCTTTAAAATCAAATTTTTTCTGAGTTCAATCTCAAACCTGTGTCTAGATTCTTATTTAAAAAAGACTTCCGTCGAAAGATTTGTTTAATTTCATCATCAGCAAAGCTTACTGATAAACGTAAGTGCTTCAGCTTAAGATGTCTTGTACACGTTTTCAACTTAGCTGTAACTTCTTACAGTTCACAAAGAATCTTTTCGAAGATGCTTAAGAAGTTTGATAAATTCAAAGCAAGTTTTTACATGAATTTTTCAAACGTTTTTAGGGTTCCTTACTTTTATTCTGTCAGATTAAAGGACGACGAACCTAGTGAACTGCTAAGCGAATAATCACCTAAGTCCAAGAACAGAAACGTAAATTCAAGAACGAGCAAAACATTCTGCAAAAAAGGTGAGAAAGCGAATCTCGATCGTATTTATACCCTACAGGCGACCAGTGGAAGAGCCGATAGCGCCATCTGTCGGCAAAAATAGTAACGAAAAATGAACGGTTAAGTTAGTAGATTTTTGAAGGCATTAGCCAAGACTGGATTGGAATTGAAGTCATTGACTAAACCGGATAAATTTTTGTGATACGGAAAAGCTTCAAGAATATCCTATTCCCTAATAGAGCCAACTTTCTGGATAATTTTAGTAGAACCCAAATCAAAATTATGATTGAATTTCCAACTATGATTAGCTATTGAAGATTCGTTAATTTCGCCTTTTCGGACGTAAAATTCATGTTCTTTGATGCGAAACTTTAATGCTCTTTTCGTTTGGCCAATATAACTTATGTTTCATGACCCTTGTCAATGAACTTCCACGTGTGTCCCCTTCGTCGCACGGAGAATATCAAGTCGATATTCAATTTCACGCCAGGTACCGGCAAGCATGTCGGCATCCACAGAGGCTATTGCGGTTTAATTCTGGCTTTTAAGTCATCAATGTTCGACACTCTCCTCCTGTTCTAACATCACATACAAAAGTACTAGAACAAACACATCAAAAGTAAACGTAACATTGCAATGGTTGCCAAAAACAAAAGAGAGAACAATGCAATTAATAAGCAGACGATATTTAGAAAAGTACAGATATTTAGACTTAAAAATGAAATTATCTGAAATGAACCACACGCGCAGACGATATTCACAGAAGTAAAGATATTCAAACCTGAAAAGGAAAATATACAAGTTATTCCATCCATAAATGCCACAAGTTTGTTTATATCTTCATTATTTTATGAGTTATTAAACATCAAAATGGGTCCGGGACTTTATAAACACCCTGTACTATATGACAAATGTGATGATTGTTAATGATCTAAAAGCAAGACTTAACCAACGTGGTAATCACTGTCGGCATCGACAAGCTAAAGCTAAGAGAATTCGATTATCGTTTTCATATTCTCGCTGCCACGACAGGAATACATATAGAAGTTTACTAATACAGAACATAAAGCGTTTTGCGTTTAACTGTTTATCACTGCTGTCAGTTTTATCTGAATCTTCAACTGTTTCTGATACGTTAATAATTAAAATATGTCTAAGACTTTGTGTACATCTTATATTTCGTATTAACGGTTTCAGGAAAAGGAACTACTAAACTTAATTTGTTAAATTCTCTTTAGGGAATTCTACGATATTACTATCCTATGTCAAACTCCCAATTCATAAATTCAGCGTTAAATTGCCAATTAACACAAGTCTTAAAAATATGAGAAAATAGTCAAGATTCACTGACTGTGTACATATAAGAAGCTTACATATTTGCTACCCACTTTTTCAATTCATGTACACACATTTTGACCCCAGCTGCCTAATATAAGGAAAAAATATATATAAGAAAGAAATCTGAAAGGTTTATGGGGCGTTTTTTCAAACGTTTTGTCTGTTACATTTATATAAAATTCAATTCAACCGCAATACTGCAAAATATTTTTAAAATGAACATATCTTTAGAATTTCCGATACACAGCCTACCTCGCTAGAGATAACCCCCCTCCTCTCCCCGTACAGTGTTGCCATTCCTCGCTTTGAAATCGTTGAGTCTGTTAATCAAAAATTCTTTAATGTTTGATAAAATATGAAATAGATAATAAACAAATTTCAAATTCGAGCTTCCAGATGCCCATATTCGGTGGAGGATTACGTTATTCAAAATTGGATGGCTCTAGGTACCGTTGTTTCACTACAATGCGAGAAACATACATATATTTACGCAGATTCTTCATTATTTAAATTCTTTAAATATAATACAGGGCTGTAATATTTGGTGGCAACAGTTTGAAAAGTGAATTAACGCAGAAAGTGAATCAACGCAAAATACCAAAGCGAAATTAATAGCCCTTCCCGGCTAATGCCTTTTGGGTAATACAAATTTTAGCAAGTTCAGCTAATGCAATTTCTCCTCATTAGCTAGTAACTAGTAATCAAAAACATAATTTACTTCCTTTCAAGCCTATTTTACTAATGACACTAACGTAAATAATTTCTAAACTTACTTCCTTTAATGTTTGATAGACTGTGTTCGGAAAGTTGCCACTTTCGTGCCATAAATGCAAATTATTTTGTCTTATGAATACAAAGTTATCGGATTGTCATCTTTCTCAATCTGCACTACAGAACGGCATCATTAAAGTCAAAGTTATAAGGTATATCTCCCACATTCTTAGCGTGCCTTCGTGGTGTAATGGTCAGCACACTGAGCCGGTATTTCAGAGGTCCGTGGTGCGATCCCCGGCGAAGGCGTTGCATATTTTTCATCGTTCCTGCTTCCAAAAAATCCTAATGTCTCTACAGTGGCGCCCGAACTAAAAGGGTTGTGAATGATGACTCTCCACACCCAGGATTTGGCGACTAGGTCCCCTAAAACCCTAGTCGCCCTTTAAAAAGGGGAGTATATAAGGTATATCTCCCACATTCTTAGCTTGCCTTCGTGGTGTAATGGTCAGCACACTGAGCCGGTATTTCAGAGGTCCGTGGTTCGATCCCCGGCGAAGGCGTTGCATATTTTTCATCGTTCCTGCTTCCAAAAAATCCTAATGTGTCTACAGTGGCGCCCGACCTAAAAGGGTTGTGGATGATGACTCTCCACACCCAGGATTTGGCGACTAGGTCCCCTAAAACCCTAGTCGCCCTTTAAAAAGGGGAGTATATAAGGTATATCTCCCACATTCTTAGCTTGCCTTCGTGGTGTAATGGTCAGCACACTGAGCCGGTATTTCAGAGGTCCGAGGTTCGATTCCCGGCGAAGGCCTTGCATATTTTTCACCTCTCCTGCTTTTAATAAACCTAATGTCTCTACAAAGTTACAGAATTTAGTTTCTGAACCTAAATCTAAATCAAGTTCGTTGCAGTTCCTAGAAGCTTCGATTCGCAAAACTTGTGTTAAGGAATTAACTCCTTCCTTCTTGTTAAACTGACTTCTGGAAGGACAATGCACAAACATCCGTCCAGTAAGTGGAATAAATTACTATTTTCGATACCGTTTTGAAAAAATATTTCATGAAATATTTTTCAAAACGGTAAAACTGTAAAATGTTTTAAACATATAATGTCCTTTGGTTCTGTGCATTTTTACTTTCTTGCCTGGAGAACTATAATCGCAAAAATTTCAGGTATCGTATTTCAACGGGAATATCGATTTTGACCCGTCATTAACTGCAAGACTAAGGCCAAGATCAGAACAGCCTGGAAGGAAATTTTAAAGATCAAGGACCGCTATGTCCTGTCGGGGGAAAAAAAAACACGTTTTACAGAAGTCACTTTATAGAAAAGTGAAGTATTGTAAAATATAAATTAATTTGATAAAATAAAGTTTTATAAAATAATATTTAATACGAATCAGGTTCGATGCGCAGTTCTATAAAAATGACCTCATGTTTTAATTTTAAAATAAAGTTAAAATTCTGCAATTTTATTTGCACATCAGTGCACTATAATACATGTAAATTTATTGTTAATAATTTTATCTCATATGTATTCTGATTTTTAATAAGATTGTAACGTTTATCCTAATTTTATTAACAGTTATTTTAAGTTTATGCATCTTTCCTATTATTTCTAGTTTCAGCTTGGAATTTCCTACCAGAATGTAATTTCAGAAACGTGGTTAATGCAAATCAGTAAAGAGTAGCATTTAAGTCGATGTTTCACCGACATAGAGAGCCTCAATTTCTGACTAGCGTCCGTTTGCCTTTTGGCTACGTCTCTCTAAGCTATTGCTACGCTCGGCCATACTTTAGGCCCTTGTTTGGCTTCGCCGACTTAATTAAGATTTAGGGGCCAACTACTTAGAATCTTGATAGTTTCGCCTATGTCTTTCAGTTAATTTTAATTAAGCTTAGTTATGTTTAATTTCATATTCATTTAAGTTCAAGCCCAAGGGGAAGCTTTGCAGTACACTCCGAGTTATGAGTTGATTATATCATATTTATTGTGAGAAATAAAGTGTAGTGAACCCTTCGTAAGTCTTACGTCTCTATTCACACACTTAAGCGATTATTCGCTTATTAGTGTTTGTGGGGTTCAAGGATTAAACACTGAATTAAATAACTAAGACCCACAAGATATTGGTAATGTAACTAGTAGGTATTATTTATACTGCTAGTTATTTTGTATGTAGATATAATACATATAGTTTTAATTTTTCTATATATATATATATAATTTATATCGTATCTAATCCACAACTTTTATAACATCTGCACCGCCGGCGGAGTTAACAAATGATGTTTCCAATACCTTTTATTAGATTGAACTATTAAAAAATCGTCTGCTGTCTTTTAACAACAGCAACAAAAAAGGTGGAAAGATGTTGAAATATACGTGCTTCATACGGAATGCATCAAAAGGGCAGCATTCTTTCACAAACTGTCATTGCCATATCATGCCAGAGAAGATCTTCAACTTTATCTGTATATTAGTTCACCTGTAGTATAGATAAATGTTAAAAATACGGTATATATTTTATAACGTAAGAATTGTCGCGCGTTTTCAAATACTTTTCTCAATGACGTGTGTGAAATAGTTCTCCCAAACACGTATGTGTCATCAGAAATCATTAAAACATCCAAAATTCTTTTGGTAACGCGAAAATGAAATAAATAGAAACCAACTTTCACTTCCAATACTGCAAAAGTTGCTTTCAGCATGTTTTAAGGGAAAACTCGATCGCATGAAACTACATATGTTCCTGTGGATCCGAATCAGAAATTCGATCCTAAGCCCCAAAAATCCCTTCAGAAGAGGAGACTGTCTGGAATCCACAAAAGCAAGGCATCTACTTATTGTAGCATGCGAGTTTCTGCAAAACTAAAATCATAAAAGTATAGCTGCTTCAACACTTTTTTCCTTTCTTTCTATATAGGAGAATAATTTCGGATCGGCATTAAAATAAAGCACAGAAAGAAGACTTTATATGTAATTTCGTCTTAACAAGCCTGAAGTTTGTATAAAAAATGTTTCAAAATGATCGCCCAACTAAATTCCTCTTGAATGACTTGTTATAGACCTATGGTTACAAATTACGAAATGAATCCTAAAGGAAAGTTTTCAAACAATATCAATTTTGTTACATGTTATATGTATTACATTTCAATAAAAAATCTGGATGTGGAGAATTCATGAGTTCTTTGTACGGCTTATTATATTATACACACTTCCTGCTGTACTTCGGCAAGGCAAAAACTCATAAAAACATCTGCGTTAAGAATTGTAAAATACACAAAAACTTTCCATTCCAAATAACAAGCATAGTGCAGTTAATACATTTAAAATATTTTTTTTTGCAGTTCAAATTAGAGTGTCTCGGGAAAAACCAGGAATTCGGTCAAAGAGCAGAAAGCCAAAATTTTTGGTGCACAAAAATTTAAAGCTAACTTTTAGTCCCACTGGATAAAAAGGCACTGAAATTGGTGGACCAACTGACTGAATAATTATTTTTATTCCAAATTAGGGCTTCTAGATGACCATGTTCGATGAAACATTACGTTATTCAAAATTGGATATCTCTAGATATTGTTGTCACAATGCGAGAAAGATACGTGCATTTATACAGATTCTTCATTATTGCTAAAAATATAACATACGACATTTAAAGGACATTTAAAGTTTTTAACGCAGAATGCAAAACGAAATTACTAGCCTTTCTGTGCTAACGCCCTTTGGGGTAATAACGTAATAACCATTGAAAAGGAAGTAAATTCAATTGAAGAAAACGAAAGTTTACTGAATAATTAAAAATAATATAAATTAAAGTCATTAAAAAACACGTGTAAGCAGCCGCAAAGTAAATGTCAGAAAATAAAAGGATGCAACATTTTTCTGACACAAATATATTTTTTTTAATGTTTGCCAAAATGCTTCCATTTTGTGATCCATTCGCTAAGTGTACACAAAAGACTGAAAAATGCTGTTAGATAATTTTCTCAGTGTTTTGCACATGTCTTCAGAGTGTAATAACCATAGAATTTTAATGTGTTCTGCTAGCAACGAAATAAGTTTAGCTAACAAAGGTAATGTTCTACTTTGTGACGTAATCAACTCTGAACATACGCTCCTTGAAGCCGAAATTTCGGAACAATAATTTTTTTCTTTAACATTTTATGCGAATTTAATCGATTCTTAATCAACAAACCCCGCAGTTTCAAAGCAATGACTTGCAACTCGGCCCAGTGTCAAATTTAATCAGGAAATTGGGCCGTTTAAAAGAAATATGTTGCCACTATATAAAGCATAAATTATTAATTCAAATTTAATCAGAAAACTCGGCGATTTAAAAGAAATGTGTTGCCACTGCCCTATATGAAATACTTTTATCTTCCCCCCTCCTAAGTGCTGCCTTTTAGCAAAGCGTAAGATACTCCTTTATAATTGAATGTAGCTTACTAATTACCAAACTGAGAGATTTGAAGACGTAGTTCTTTATTTCTATCATTAATTCCTAGTGAAACCTCTCAGAATTTAATTAACTGAATTTTTTTAAAATCCTTATATATATATCTATAGTATATATTCTGTAATAACTATTCTAGACCGCTGGGCACGAAAGCTACTTGCCATTATTAAAACGAATTTAAATACAGTTTAAAATTAAAATATAATGCTTAAGCACTTTTAAGTAAATGCTGTTATATAAACACGAGCAGTATGCTTATTTATTCAGATTTACTTAACAAACTTCGCTTGCCATTCACCAGTTTATAAAGTTTAATTTGCAGCAAATGTTTCATATTTATTAACAGCAGACGATTTTCTGTTTATTATATATCTTCAGATGATGAAAACAGTTCTATCTAGAACCATTTTCTAAAATGGCTAGTTAATGCTCTGTAAACTATTAAAATTAATTCTAAATTATTAATAATCTAAGGCTGTGAACATATAATAAGCTCAATCGATCTTTTTATAGTCTGTTAATTGTAATCACAAAGTTTGTCATTAAAGCCTATAATGAATTTCATCTATTTCAATTGCACGGGAAACAAATTTGGAAAAGAATTCTTTCGTTACTTATTTTTACGGCATAGTATGTCAAACGTATCTAATGGTCAGGGGAATAACTATTTGTGTTTAGAGATTTAAACTACCGATAAAAATTTCATTATTTCCAAAATGTAACCAGTTGCTTAATTCTTAATGCGTATTTTAAACACAGTAAAATTACAATCTAAAACGATAAATGAAAGAAAAATTAAATTAGTTGCGAAGATTTTGCACAGGAGACCACTCGGTGAGAAATGAAGACTTTCAGCTTTATTGCTCACTCAGTGGGACCATGTTTATTAGAATTTTTATAATATGACAATTAAAATTTTATTTTGATATATATATATACATAATTTTGACATATACTTGACATACATTGACTGTTAAGAATCGTTTTATTATTTCACGCCATACTGCAATGTTTAACTTTTGGGATTTGGCAACAAGTTTTTAAGATATATTCAAAAAGAAAATATTTGTAAGTCAAATTTAAGTAAGCTGTTCTAAACGTATCTTATTTTTATTGCCGTACGTAAACTTCTGTAAATAATTATATTTAAATTATTGGATTACGTTAACTTTGTATGTTCATATTCAACATTAAGAGAGTTTCATATAAATATTAACAGAAATTCTGATAATACGTACACAGAATATAGAAAGCATACTGTGGAATACAAATGAAGAGTTAAATACGAAATTTTGATTACGTTATATGTACACAGTCCAGTCACATTAATGTGACCATCTGTCAAAAGCCAGAATAACCACCTTTCGCAGAGCGGACTGCTGCGAGACGTGCAGGAAGAGAGTCACATAGGTCCCTGAAGGTGTTCTCTGGGATGTTGAGCCATGCCGACTCTAATGCCGTGGCCAGCTGCGCTAGATTACGCGGTTGAGGATCCATGGCGCGAACAACTCGATCGAGATGGTCCCACAGATGCTCGATTGGGTTTAAGTCAGGTGAGTTTGCTGGCCAGGGGAGGACGGTAAACTCATCCTGGTGCTCTTCGAACCACGCACGTACACTGGCAGCTGTATGGCACCTCGCATTGTCCTGCTGGAAGATGCCATCATCCTGAGGAAAAACAATGCGCATGTAGGGGTGAACATGGTCCGCAAGGACAGATGCGTACTTGTATTGATCCATTGTGCCTTCCACAATGATCAGTGAACCTAGAGAATGCCAGGAAAACATTCCCCAGACCATAATGCTCCCGCCTCCAGCTTGGACCGTTCCGGCAATGGTTGCAGGGTGGTTCCTTTCAGAGGTTTCACGCCTTATACGCCAACGTCCATCTGTCCGATGGAGCATAAAACGCGATTCATCCGAAAACGCAACCTGTCGCCACTCAGTGGACGTCCAGCTGCTGTACTGGCGTGCAAATTCTAGCCTTCGCCGTCGATGAACAGCAGTCAGCATAGGTGCACGAACCAGGCGTCTGCTTCGGAGGCCCAGACGCAGCAATGTTCGCTGAATAGTACTTTGGGAGACACTTTTGGTAGCCCCTTGGTTCATTTTGGTGGTCAGTTGCTCAACGGTAGCCCGTCTATCTGCCCGAACGCATCTCCGCAACCGTCGTTCGCCTCTGTCATCTATGGCCCGTGGTGCACCACATTTGCCACGTCGCTGATTTTGGACAGTCCCATTTTGCCATGCACGGTACACTTTTACCACGGCGGCACGCGAACAGTTCACAAACTCAGCCGTTTCGGAAATGCTTCCACCCTTGGCCCGAAAGCCAATGATCATGCCCTTTTGGAAGTCGGATAAATCGCTTCGTTTCTGCATTACGCCAACGATTGAAATGTTTTCCGAAGCCCTCACACACCCTTTATATACGCTCAACTGCACTGTGCTGCCACCTGCCTTCTGTGATTGGTTATTTAACTCTGACATGGAAAGTACGTGGTGGTCACATTAATGTGACTGGACTGTGTATATACATAATAAATAATATAGGATTCTGATGATCTGCTGAAATATAATAATAGTTCACAGTTCATAAATTATCACTATTTAGAATAGTTCAAAGTTCATAATTCTGTTAAAGTTTATTTATCTGATATAGTTAGTCTGAAGTAAGTTCTGATAAAGCTCTGGTGTAGCTAGTCTGGAATAAGTTTATATGAGTAGATTGAAGTTATGTTTTTTTGAGACGCTGCTGATTTATGTTGAGCTAATACTGATATGGAATTTATGCTGCTTTTAGGTTATCACAATTTTCTATGAGATATTCTATTAAATTTTGAAGCTTTTTTATGAAGAGGTTTACTTTTGAGTAGTTGTTTAAACCATCCTTGGGCATTTTCATTTGTAAAGGGCGAAAGTGGGGGTCTTTAGTGATGGCCCATTCAAACAGGTAATGATCTATTGTTCCTATTGATCCACATATACAATTGTCTGTGTGATACAAGCCAAAACGAAAAGGATATGAAATGAAGGGTCTATGTGCTGTTAGAAGATATGTTATTGCATTGTTTTTTGTAAATAAATTTTATGTTGGTTTTGGCAGGAACATAAAAAATTCGTCTGTCCATATTATTTTGTGACCACATGAGTTTTCACTGAGAAATTAAGCCTAGTTCAAGACTTGATTTTAAAAGTGATATTGGATTTGATAAATAGGTTATTGGTGTTGTAGTATTATTTTGCTGCCTCTTTTGCCAGGCTATCTGGCATTTCGTTGCCCAGTGTCGGCACGTGTAAAATGTAGTTTAGGTTTTTGCTCTGTTAAAAAATATGAGTAAATTTTGCATATCTTGAACCAAAGGAGAGCGACTATAACCAGCTATTGACTGAATGCTTGAGGCACTGTCAGATATTAGACATTAGTTATTGAGAATTGCTTTGCATATGCTACTGGTTCTCTTATAGCCAACAGTTCCAGGCAGTCCGGATGGTCGGCTTTAGCCATTCATTTTCAGTGATCAGGTAGGGACGTCCTTTTCAGTCAAAAATCTCCCTTTCCAATTTCCCACCGACGTTTTTCTTCTCACGATGACAATCCTCTAGCTTGGCGAGGAAACACGAGGAGGGTCGTTAAGTACCAAATCTTTCATGCTCCTCTCCTACGCTTCTTAGGAAAAAGGTAGACAGAACGCTTCCAGAAATTGGCCCAAATCATCCTTTTCCTTCCATCACAACAACCCCAAGGCTACCAACCGGTTAAGCTCAACCACCTTTCTGCGTCCCTTTGGGCTAATAAACCTCCAATTCAAAACAGTAAGTACAAGAATGTTAAGAATTCAAAAGTTGGGAAGCACCTTAGAACGGATTTGAATAAATTAACTGAGAATGAATAATACACTCGCGTATAAAATGCAGAGAATTTTGAAATGATACCTATTTTTATGAAACGTATTGAACCTAAGGTACTAATTATGCCACCGAAGAATGCGAACCTGCGTGTCTGCTTAATTGGGATTGAAGAGGCGATATGACAGCATAAGGAGGTTTCGGTGATTTGTGTGCTCATAATCTTTGACGACATTCGAAGCGTTTTTCACAAGAGTTGGGTTAATTTTATAAAGTATCAGGTAAAATGAAGAGCCACGAACGTATGGATGATGGAACGAGATGGAGAATTGTCGTCAGATTAGAAGCAGGCCAGTCGCAAGCGCGGGTGACTACAGAGCCCAATGTAACTCCCACTGCCATCTGTAATTAGTGGGAACAGTTTCAAGACATTGGCTCCACATCGAGAAGACATGGACAAGGTAGACTAAGATCCTCACTAACGAATGAGGGTCGTTATTTGGCACTTTCACAGCTCTCATTGAGCTGAGTGCTGCCATTCGAACACGAGTTTCGCTGTCTACAATTGCCCGAAAGCTTCACGAGATAGAGCTGTATGCCAGAACATCCGCTGTTTGCATCCCGCTCACTGCAGCATACAAGAGAGAGCATAGATGCAGAGAGTTTATCATGGTGCAAAAAACATGCGCCTTGAACGAGACTTCAGGCAAGCACCGTGCTTTTTACAGATGAATCGAAATTTAGCCGGGACATTGATTCTCGGTATATCTGTATTTGGAGACAGACTGGGAGACGACACCATCACCTCTTTACCAGAGCAAAGAATCATTATGGTAGTGGTTTAGGCAGACATTATGTGGGATGGCGACACCCCCTGCATGTGTTTGACAAAGGCTTCCTCACTGCTATAAGGTACCGAGAGGAGATCTTAGAGCCTCATATTCGACTTCTCAGGGGCGCAATTTATCCTAGGTTCTTGTTATTGGACGACAACTCTCCTCCACATAGGGCTCAGCTGGTTGAACATTCCACGTAAAGTGATGATATTCGTCACAAGGATTGGCCAGCCAGGTACAAGCGTATCGCAACCTTAACACTATACAGCATGTTCGGGATGATCTCACAGCAATTTCATCTCGCCATCCCCTCCATTCAACTCCAAGAACTATCCCTGAAAAGCAGTTTTCAACGTCAAATTGATTGCCACAGAGAATATTCAACTAGCTCCTGTCCAGAATGCCGTCAAGCTGAGTGACCCGTATGGCAATGAGAGGGGGCCGTTCGCCATATTAAACTCCCTTTCAGTTCGATTTTGGATATATCTGACTATGAGCTTTAATGATAATCAAGAGTACATAAAATGACTTCGGTACATCTCTTTCTCAGTTATAAATTTATATTCATACCAAATTTCATTAAAATCTAGCTATTAGTTTTCAGAAATTCGACATTTAATGTGCAAATTTTCTTAATTTTGCCCACCAGTGTATGTGTAATACGACCACCAAGAATCGAATTACAATCCGTAACTTACGGAACCTTCAGATTGATTGCGTGATGGTGTCAGAGGTCATGTGAACTTACGAGCTTGTGACGTCATAAAAATCACGTGATCTCTGACGTCTCGTGCTACTTTTCGATTCTTCTCCGGCTAATTTTACCTCAAAATTTTCTGGCAACGCCGACGGTAGTGCAGTAACATGATTTTACGAAAAAGAAATGAAAATATATTTTGACAATTACTTGTTTTACAATTTACAACGTCTTATATAACGATGTTCTACACCAGGGCTTCTTAAACCTTTTTCAGTCGCGACCCCTTTTTATCACTGAGATTTTTTTTCGCGACCCTAGAATCCCCATAATATTTTCGAAAATTTCGTGGGACCCTATATGCATTGCGCAAATCCGACACACACGTGAGTGAAACTTCCAATTTTTTCACTTGTACTATAATATACTATTGCAGTTTTAGGTCATTAACTTTAATTTCTAATTTTAAGACATAGAACAATATGAACATGTAAGGCTTTAGTTAAACTAACAAAGTTTTATTTTAAGTTTACTTTTTCTATCCCTTCTCATTTCGACTTCCCGTTAGAATAAGCGCGCGTTTCAGCTTTATGCTAATTTGAAGTTGAGCCAAGTTCTATTTAAGCAACAGGTAGGAACCTCTCAGTGTGAGAGAGCTTTTAGTCTCAGACCACGGTTACTCTATTCGACGTTCGCTTGACTAGCTAGCCTTTAAATTCTAAGCCATAGCGCTTTTACGTGATTGCTTATTGAAGTAATTCCAAGTGCGTAAGTATTAGTTAAATCTTGCTACGCACCATTTAGTTTAGAGGCCAACCTCGCGTTATAGCTCTGTGAGCAACGACTAATTTAATTTCTATTTAGTTTTAGTTTAAAATTATTTGATTGTTCATTTTATACCCAAGTGCGGTCTCTACTTTCTGTATCCCTCCCGAGTTGGGAAGTGGTTGTAAATAATTGTGATTTAATAAAAGAGGATTTTAAATCCCTTTAAAGTGAAGTCCTTCTACCACTTAGTCACAGTATTCTACCACAGAACATAGCTGCATTCAGCTCCCTGTTCCAGATCAGGATTTAAGGAGTTCAAGAAGATGTGTTCCAAGAATATGCACCGAACACTCAGTCCTGACAAACATTTTAAATAACTGACAAACATTTTAAATAACTGACAAACGAAAGGACAGTGTCAAGTGCAAAGCAAGCAAAATGAACGTTTGTATTATAAAAAGAATGCATCGAAACATTTTCGTTTTTTTCTTTGTCTGTACTGTCTTATTAACAGCAGTGCTGTCTTTTTGCATTTTGCCTCCGTGATGTTTTTCCTTCGCATGTTGTTCGCTTCTGACGTGATGATTTCGGCGGACTTCAACGCGTAAAAACATGATTTTAAGAAAAAAACAAAGAAGACAATTTTTTTACAACTTGAAATAGTTTGTACCTTAAAGAAATACGTTAAATAAGATACTAAGCAAACACGACTTAAGCAGATACGAAGAAGGAAATTCTTAAAAAAAAATAAAAACTAAATTAGCCAGCAAAACATTAACTCCGAAAGAATCAAAGATCAAATAATAGGAAACAAGTAATTGCTTTCGTTACTTCATACTTGTTTTCTTCGTCAGAAGAATTGCTAACTCCGTAAGGATGGTCAGAAACGTGACAAACAATTGCCTAGACGAAAAGAAGTAATGGTGTGATAAATATAGCTTCCTTTTTGCAAAGGTTTCATTCAATTGTCATCTGAAACACAAATAAATGATTTAATTTAACTTTGCGAGCGAACATTTTATTTAAAGACAAGATTTCAGTTTTTTTCCCTTAAGGAAAACAGCATAGTGGAATATGAATTTCCTATTAATATTAAGAAATGGCTAGTGATTTAATGTTCTTAAAATAAGCTCTTTTAATTCATTCCTAAGTTTTAGTTAGGACTATCCTTATAAAAAGCGCCATTCACTGATTACACAACGCACGTTTTAAAACTGACAGTGTCCTAATGTATGTGTAATAACGAAAATGTGTTTTTTTTAGCCCAAAGGAGCGTTAGCTCAGAAGGGTTATTAATTTCGTTTTGACATTTTGCTTCGATTCGCTATAAACGGCGAATCACTTTTGAAATTGTTGCCACTAAATATTATCGTCCTGTGTTATATTTGAAGAAATTAGATAATAAAGAACCTGCATAAATGTATCTACGCTTCTCGCATTGTGATAAAACAACGGTACCTAAAGCCATCGAAGATTGAATAACTTAGGCCTCCACTCGAATATGGGCATCTGAAAGCAAAATTTGAACTTGCTTTATTATCTATTTCATATTTCGTAAAATTTTAACTAATTTTTGATTAAAAAAACTCAACGATTTCAAAGCGAGCAATGGCGACACTGTACGGGGGAAAAAATAAAAAAATCTGAAAGCTTTGAGATTTCATATTACGCCCAAAGGGGAAATTTTTTACGTTTTGTGTGTTACCTTTATTTATTAAATATCATGTTCTTCGCACCTAAACCATAAAATTCAGTTCAAGAGCAATATCTCAAAATAATTTTAAATTGGGCGTATCTTTTAGAATTTCCGATTTCCAGTAATGCTGTCCTTCTGCATTTTGCCTTCGTGATATTTATTCGCTGGATTCTCACGCGCTGGAGATAAAAATGTTTCTTGTGTACAATGTTGCCATTGCTCGCTTTGAAATCCTTGAGTTTGTTAACTAAACATTCGTTAAAGTTTTACAAAATATGAAATCGATAATAAAACAAATTCCAAATTCGGGCTTCTCGATGTCCATTTTCGCAGCAGGATTACGTCATCCGAAATTCGATGGCTCTAGGTACCGTCGTTTTATTACAATGCCAGAAACATGCATAGATTTATGCACATTCTTCATTAATTCATTTCTTCAAATATAATACAGCTCTGCAATATTTGGTGGCAACAGTTTGAAAAGTGAACGGATATTTAATGCTTAAGACGCGAAATCCGAAACGAAAACAATAGTCCTTCAGGGATAAAGCCCCTTTGGACTAAAAATTATCTCCAGGGCGCGAGAGTGTGTATCAGAAAATCTAAAGATACGCTTATTTTAAAATTCTTTTGCGATATTGTTGTTAGATTGAATTTAATGGTTTAAGAATGGTTTTATTGTTTGAATTTTATGGTTTAAGAACGTTAAGAATTCAATAAATAAAGGTAACACACGAAACGTTAAAAAACGCCCTTTTGGGGTAACATAAAATCGAAAGCTTTCAGATTTTTTTTTTCCTAAATAAAATTTAGTATTTTCCTTCATAAAATGCAGTGAAATACTGAATAATGAAGTACTCAAGAAACAGGTAAATAAGTAATCATCTGTGGTACGTGAATTGTTATCGGAAAAATGGTTTCGATTTAAGAACATTTCGGATGAGGAACGGCCTTTAGAAAAGAAATATATATTTGTGAATGAAGGTTTACTTATATTCGATAAGTTCCTTCGCGTCACTTCGGTTTAGTTTTAATGACTGGGGTGCGCTTTCTTAAAATTTTAATTAGTTTATTTGATCATTTCGTAGTTCGCAGGCAAAATCAACTGTTCATCAATGTATATGGAAATAAAATATCAGTTTTAAATTTGTTTCGCAATCATATTTGGTTTTATGATAACGAACTTCTCCAAACCTTCTTCGAATTGCAGAATATTTGAATTTACGCTTGATTAATCGATATCCTTGCATCTTCAGTGAGAAAACTGTAATGAACGTCGAGCATCATTTCGGGAATGAATCTATATTACGCTGATACAATCGTCTGTTTTGAGATACACTGAAAAATTGGATTTGAACTCCAAACGAGATTTAAGATCTTTATAATCACAGACTGTTTTAAATATTGTTCGAACGCAAATGGGAATGAATTTCATTACTGGTCTTACCGATAATTCTATAAAAGATGAAAATTCTTCATTAGCTTAATCAAGTCTCTTATCCAAATTACATTTAATATTTCAATAGAACATAATTAAAGTTCTTTAATTAGATACAGAGAGTTACAAATACCTTTTGTCATTGGTATAAGCGAATGAGCTGATTTGGTGCTACATGTCATATAAAATTCTTTCAAGCAAATAACACTGTAGAATTCTGCGAAGATTTAGACGTGCAATGGGACGCCGTTTGATGCCAAGACGCGTAATATTATCGTTTGGAAAATTTTATCAAATTATAAAAGTTTCACCCATTTGTATACGAAAACATAAAAAATACATCGCTTACTGTCAGCAACAATTCGACTAATGTTATCAAAGTGTTATAGAATATGTTTTTAACTGAAGTAAAGTGGATAGATTAGGTCAAAATAGATTAAAAAAATTACCAAGTGTCAGAAAAATATCACCAAGAGGTTAACTCGCCAAACACCTTGTTTTGGATTTTAGTCAACCCTTCAAAATTAGGGGAAAAAAAGTTTGGTATAGATTTTGAATAACTCTATCGAATTTGAAGGGGCTCAGAAACAAGTCCCTTTTCTTCAGGAGCAAAACATTTTTTTCTGCAGAATTCCACCCTGCTTTTGAAAAAAAAAAGGGGAGGAACTTGAGAATATTTACGCTGAGGCATGTTCATAAAAACATTTTGCATTTCCCTAATAAAAATTTTGAGAAAGTAGTTATTCAGCCCAAAAGAGGTTACTAGTCTCGAAATGGGATTTTAAGTCCAATTACGGCAGATACGTCGCTTCACTTTTCATTCGAGTCTACTACCATTCCTTAAAATGTAAGATATTCATCTTTCAAACTGTTGTGGAGAAAAAAAAATTAAGGCATTTGAAAGCGGTCTTAATTTTGCTTTTAAATCGGATTGATTTAAGTAATAAAAATGCATTTCATTAAGGATCTATCTGGTTTACAATATTCAATATTTTCATAGAATGGCGTTGTATATTTTTTATTATTTATTTCATATTTGGCAAAACTTTAATGAATTACGATTAACATTCTGTACAATTCGAAAGCGAATAGGGGAAAAAATACACAGAATGAAATTTTTAAATCTCCAACTCGCGAGACAGTCTGTCTATGGGAAATTTTAAAAATACGCTGTTTTTAAATATTTTGCAACTTTGCTATGGAATTGAGTTTTGCGTGACGTAAGCGCGAAGAACGTGATATTTAACAAATAAGGTTAACACACAAACATTAATTAAAAAAAAATGAAAGGTTTCAGATTTTAATTACGTCCAAAGGGGCGTTTATTTAACATTTTGTGTGTTACCTTTATTTGTTAAATACCATGTTCTTCGCACTTAAACCATAAAATTCAGTTCAACAGCAATATCGCAAAATAATTTTAAATTGAGCATATCTCTAGAAATTTCGGTACACGCTCTCACGCGCTGGAGATAAAAATGTTTTTCTGTACAACGTTGGTATTGCTGGCTTTGAAATCTTTGAGTTTGTTAATGAAAAATTCGTTAAAGTTTTAGAGAATATTGTTACGAATTTCACATTTATTTGGCTATTTATTTAGAACTGTAATTAAAATTCCTTTTTATTTTCCCGTGCAACGCACGCAGACGATTTTTGAAGAGAAAGCTACGTCAAAAAAAAAAAAAAAAACATGCATACATTTATGCAGATTTTTCATTTTTTAAAATTTAATGCAGAGCGATTACATTTAGTGGCAACAATTTGAAAAGTGATACGCCGTTTTTGTGTTTCCGACGCAAAATCGCAAAACGAAAGTAATAGTCCTTCGGGACTAAATCCCTTTGGACTAATAATAAATTCCGAAATAAAATTATTATATTAATTTTATTTTATATCAAAAAGACTAAAAGATTTCAAATTTAATATTACGCCGAAATGGGCATTTTTTTCAACGTTTTGTGTGTTACTTATTAAATTCATGTTCTTCGCACTTAAACCATAGAATTCAACTCAACAGTAATATCACAAAGTAATTTTAAAAGAGCATGTTTTTAGAATTTCCAATATACAGACTCGCGCGCTGGAGATAAAAAACGCCCTTTTGGAAGGAATGTAAAATACATTTTTTTATACATTTTTGTATTTAGTTAGCTATTTTTAATAGAATCATAATTAAAATTGTTTTATATCCTCGTGCAATGCAGCACGAGATATATTTTAAGAAAAAGCTACGCCGGAAAAGTAAAAATACAGAAGCAAGCGCATTTAACGTTTTATAAATAGATATTTCGTAATTTATAGTAATTAAATTGAATAAATGTAATTGACTACTGTGTTAGCTGCATCTGTAATTTTACTCTTTTGTTTCCAGAAATCTTGAGAAAACAGAAATCGCGACCGATTAAAAAGGTTTTAAAAGCCGGAGAAAGACATCTCGGTTTAGTTGTTGTTTGGTGAGCTGTTTTTGTTGATTGTAGCGAATTCGCGATGAAATCGGATTAGCTTTCTCTTCGCATTGCGCTGTATTTTAACGTTTTGAGTAGTTTAAAGTATAGCTACAGATGCTATTTGAAAGCAATAGATGCAGGTCTTAATTTTGCTTTTAAATCGGATTGGTTTAAGTAAAGGTATAGCTACTACTTTTTGTAGTTTAAAGTATAGCTACTGATTATAATGTAAGATATTCATCTCCCAAACTGAATCCGTGATATTGTACGAATATCTCTGAGGAAAATTCCAACGTTTTGGTATATTTCTTGCGATAAGAATAAATTTTATTAACCTTTTATCGAACTTGTGCATTCAATCTATCATAAATGCGTACGCGCGCGACAGTACGTATATTTCTCGTATTGTGATAAAACAACGGTATCTAGAGCCATCAAAAGAATATCTCGAACATGGGCATCTGGAAGCCCAAATTTGGAATTTGTTTTATTATATATTTCATATTTTGCAAAGCATTCATGAATTTTTGATTAAGAAACTCAATGATTTCGCAACTGCATGAAAAAAAAATATTTCCAACGCCTGAGACTGTGTATCGGAAATACAAAAAATATGCTCAATTTAAAATTATTTTGCGATATTGCTGTTGAGTTCAATTTTATCGTTTAATTAAATTAATGCTGTTGAGTTCAATTTTATCGTTTAATTTAAAATTATTTTGCGATATTGCTGTTGAATTCAATTTTATCAATTTTATCGTTTTGAGTTCAATTTTATCGTTTATCGTTTTAGTTTAATCAATTATATTTAATAAATAAAGGTAACACACAAAACGTCACAAAACAATTTCCTCCAATTTTTAGTTTTAAGGTCTAAACAATCATCCTCTGCAACACCTATTCCATCGAAGTATAAGTCTTCCTCTTCTTCTGGTATTATCTGTGTCATGCACGTGCTCGGTAAGAGGAAGCTACCAACCAAGCCCGGATGAAAGATCAGTTAAGCCAACGGCCTGCTCGTGGGAAAAAAAAAACTGTCTATCTGAAAAGCGGAGAGAAAGCAAAATCTGGCTACGAGAAGAAGAAAACGTGCTTCATGTGAAACGGAGGCTCGTGTGAAACATTTTTGAATTTATTATTTTTGTATCCCAAAGTTTGAAGTTGATGTGTTACTATTAAAAAAGAACTGAAAGGCTAAATGTAATAGTTGTGCGTTTTTAATGTAATTGTGGAAAAAATACTTTGTGAAAAGAATATATATATATATATATTTCAATAAAATATAGTTCATGTTATCGTTAAACCTTCATAAGTGTGCCAGTTTTATTTCTGCGAATAGAGTCGACGAATAACATTCATAAGTGGATGAAAACGAACCCGAAGAGATGAATTGGTCAAGGATCATGACAATGGCGGCAGCTGGTCGGATGCATATTTGTCGACTCGGAAAAAGCTCAAGTAAATGCCTTACGAATGCTGCGAAGCATATTAAGTGGAACAGTTATCTTCTACCAGGTTCTCTCGTTTAAGTGTATTATTTATCATTTTTTATGAAACATTTGCTGTTAATGTAACGGTACACTTAAAGAAGTATTTTATAACACAGGAATTATCAGTGTGATTATCATATGATACTTGAATTACTTTGAAAGTGCATTTATCTTTTATTGTATGAGTGAATGAGTATTAATTTAACTAATGCTTGTGTTTTATTTATGAGATATGATTGCATTAATTCTCATGCATTCATTAATTTTTGATTGCTTATATATACTCATTAATTTTTTTATTTGATTGAATATTTGGATGTTGTGCATATTTAATGCAGATACCAGGTGTTTATGATTCACTAGAAGTTCAAGACTTGATGTAAAATTTTATGTACAGAGATTCAGTTTTGATTTTCTGTTATTTTAATTAAGTTGAACATAAAGTCCCATAATGTCATTTTTGACCAAACATAGAAAGGCTGATCTAGTCGCCCTTGCACAAGAGTTTGGTGTTGAAGTGTTGCCTACATTTAGAATTTTGGACTTGAGGGAAAAAATTCTTGCTAGTGAAAGCTATGAGGAGCAGGTAGCAAAGGACCTTCTGAGTGTTATCATTACAGATAGGGAGGCAAAGGAGGAGAAGGAAAGGGAAGAAAGAGAAAAAGAACGCGAAAGAGTAGAAAGAAAAGAAGAACGCGACAGACAAGAAAGGGAATATAAACTAAAGTTAGAGGCAGAGGAGAGGATTGCCATTGAGAAGTATAAGGTAGATTGTCAGGATCGTTACTTGAATAGGAGTACCACACCCGAACGGGGGGAGAATGGGAAGGAAAGATCAGTAGAAGAGTTAACGAGAACAATCAGGTTATTGACAGTAAAGGTTCCAAGTAGAGCAGATGGCTGGGACTATTTCTTCTCCAGTTTAGAAAGAGCTTATATCAATGAAAGTGTCCCTGATGAGTATAAGGCCAAAATTTTGATTTACCTTTTGGGAGATAAAGCGGCAAATTTATTAACATTGATAAGGGAGGATAAGTATGGGAATTATGAAGTAATAAAGGAAACTGTGTTGAAAGAATTCAAACCGTCACCTCAGGTATGCCTGGAGAATTTCAGGAAAGCAAGACGAAGTTCAGAAGAGACCTTTGTCCAGTTTTCTACTAGAGTTACTGCCATGTGGGAAAATTATGTGAAATCAAGGGGGGTGACAGACTTTGAAGGTCTTAATCAGTTGGTGGTAGCGGACAAAATCTACCAGACCCTTGATACAGAAACTGCAGTACACATAGGTATAAGGCAGGGAGACTCGTGGTTCAAGCCAAGAGAGCTTGGAAAGGAGTGTGACATATTCTTTGCGGCTAAAGGGAAGTCCTACAACGTACGTAGGGAAGCTTGTGAAACTAAGATGCTAAATGAGGTAATAGGTGAGAAACCTAAGGTCGAAGAGAGACGAAGCGGTCGGCATGAGTCAGAAACCATAGGGAAAAACACAGGGAATGTTAAAGGTTTAACATGTTTTGTATGTGGTTCAGCTTCGCATTTTAAAAGGAACTGTCCTCAGATTAAAGGTTCTAGGCAGTATAACCGAAATGAGGAAAAGGATAAAGCTAGGGTAAACTGGGTAAAAAAAGGTCAGGATAATGATATCCTAGCGGACAAAGTTGTGGTAGCTCGTGTGGATCCTTTGGGGAAGCCAGGGAATGTAAACAACTATAAGCTGTGTAAGTTGAAAAGGGTTCCTATTAGTGTGAATGGAACAATAGGGGAGGCCCTCGTTGATTCAGGAACAGAAATTACGGTGGTTAAAAAGGAGTTAACCAAAAATCTCCAACTGGAGGAAGGATCGAGCATATATTTGAAGGGTATATTTGGTCCAGCTGTTAAATGCCCTTTGGTAAACATTCCACTGGGTATCACTGTAGGAGAAAGTTCCAGTGTCACACATCAAGAGATTTTGTGTGCAGTTGCAGAATCTCTAGCAGAGGATGTGTTGCTTCCTCCGGAAGTATTCACCATGTTAGGGGGTCAGTTACATGACACAGGTGAGGTGGTAGAGAACTTACCTGAAGAAACCACAAACATCCCAGAGGTTAGGAGAAATGAAAAGTCTGTGAAGGTAAACACAGGGAAACTAGAAAGAAACACTAGTGTGGGAAGGAATCTCGATGAGAAAGAAAAGGTGGAATCAAGTGAAAGCCAAGAACCTCAGTCAGGAAGACTATGTACAGCGGATATTTTTAGAAGAGAGCAGGAGACTTGTGAATCTCTGGCAGGAGCATGGGAGAATGCTCAAAAAGGAAAGGGGAATTATTATACAGTGGATAACTTTCTCTTTCATAAGGACAAAATTCTTGGGGAAAGCGTGGGACAATTAGTTGTACCTAAGAGTCGAAGGGAGGAAGTCTTGCAGTTAGCACATTGCTCGGTGTTTAGTGGCCACATGGGGGTAAAGAAGACTGTGGAGAGAATTAGATACTCTTTCTATTGGGAAGGTCTGAGGTTAGACGTCCAGAAATTTTGCGAGGCGTGTAAAGAGTGCCAGTTGACTAGACCAATTAAAACTGTTGATAGGACACCAATCACCCCAGTAACGAGGCCAGATCTGCCCTTCCAAATTGTAAACATTGATGTGATAGGTCCGATTGATCCTCCCAGCTCTAAGGGGCATAAGTATATATTATGCTTAGTTGATCAGCATACCAGATGGGCAGAAGCAATACCCCTAACTAGCCTCTCTGCCAAGTCGACTTGTGAGGAGTTATTACATATTTTTTCAAGAACGGGTATTCCAAATGTAATTGCATGTGACAATGGAACAAACTTTAAAGCAGATTTGACTCAAGAATTTGAGAGACGAATAGGGGCCAGTCCTAAGTTTTCGACCCCTGGGTATCCTCAATCTAATGGATTAGTTGAACGATTTAATGGTACTTTAAAAAGAATGTTGCATCATGTCATCAGAGAAGAAGGTAGGGGGTGGCATTTGCAAATTCCTTATGTGTTGTGGGCCTATAGAGAAGTACCCAACTCAACAACTGGGGTGGCTCCATTTCAACTAATGTACGGCAGGACACCTCAAGGACCTTTGTCGATATTAAAATCATCATGGACAGGAAAACATGAAAATTTACAATTAGATGCAACTCCTGTTTATACATATTTACAAAATCTAAAGGCTAGGTTTGAGAAGGCAGCGGAGCAGGCAAAGCTCACAGCTGAAATTCAACAAGAGAGGACAGCACACTATCATAATTTAAGATCTACCGTAAAAACGTTTAAGGTGGGAGATAAGGTGATAGTCTTGATTCCCGATTCTAATAATAAGCTTTACGCTAGATGGCAGGGTCCTGCAAATATATTGGAACAGAAAAGTCCTCACTCTTTTGTAGTACGAATGCCCGATGGAACCAAAAGGCATGTTCATCAGAATAAGATTAGACTTTATGTAGTTAGATCTCAAGCAGTAAATGTTATCTTGGAGGGAGAAGAAGAGTTTGGCGAAATTGAATCTACACCTGTCAACAAGGGAGGAAAAACTTTTTCTGAATCTCTGGAAGGATTAGAAATGTCTAATTTAGATTCGGTCCAAAGGAGTAGACTTTTAGGGCTACTGAGGAAATACCAAACATTATTTACACGTCCAGTGCAACCAGCCCGAGTAGGTACACACAAGATCGAACTTATTCCTACTGCTATTAGGAAGAAACCCCACTGCTATGGAATACCTATGGCATATCGCAAAGCAGTAGATGGGCAGATACGTGAGTTACTAGAATTAGGATTAATTGAACCTTCTGAGTCAGAAATTGCTCATCCTATAGTTTGTGTGGTGAAAAAGGATGCTACAGTTAGAATGTGTATAGATTTTAGATCATTGAATGCTGTTACAAAAACTCCAACATTTCCCATGAAGGACATGCAGGAGTTGGTTTTTGTAGCGGGTGCAGCTAACTGGCTGACAAGCATCGACCTTCGAAAAGGGTATTGGCAAATCCGAATGGATGAAAGGAGCAAACCCTTGACTGCATTTGCGACATCTAATGGAGTGTACCAGTGGAGAACAATGCCTTTCGGTTTATCAGGAGCCTCGGGGACATTCCAGAGGGAAATGAATCGTGCTTTACAGAGTCATAGCGATTATGCTCAGGCATATATAGATGATGTGGTGATTTTCTCGAAAACATTTGAGGAACACTTGAAACACATTTCTCTGGTCCTGGACACCTTAGAAAAATTAGGATTTTCTGTACGTTTGGACAAATGTGCTTTTGCAGCTAAAAAAATCAAATATTTGGGGCATATAATTGGAGGAGGCAAGCATGGTCCTGATGAAGAAAGGGTCAAAGCAATTAGAAAACTCGTCAGGCCAGTCACAAAAAAAGATGTGAGATCGGTTTTAGGATTAATGGGATTTTATCGATCTTATATTCCTAATTATGCAGAAATATCGGCACCGTTGACAGAGTTGACTAAGAAGAGGCATGCCAATATTGTTCAATGGGGGGAGTTGGAACAGAATGCTTTTAACAAATTAAAGGATACTTTGTGCCAAGCGACATCTCTGGCCACACCAAATATTGGAAAGCCATTTCAGATCCATTGTGATGCATCCAATTTGGCGGTAGGCTGCTGTTTAACCCAGAGAGACGAGAGTGGTAACTATTGTCCTATTGCATTTGCAAGCCAAAAGCTTTCTCAAACTCAGAAAAATTGGGCAAGCATTGAGAAGGAAGCTTGGGCAGTCTTATTTGGCCTGAATAAATTTGATAAATGGATCTATGGGGCTCAGGTAGAAATTATAACGGATCACAATCCTCTCAGATATTTGAACGAAACTACTCCTCGAAGTCCAAAATTGACGAGGTGGGCTTTGGCATTGCAGAAATGGAACTTGCGAATTAGTCATAGGCCAGGGATGCAGCACCAAAGTGCTGATGCTCTCTCACGTCTGGATCAGATATAATATGAGTAATATAATTTTTTTTCTTTGCTTTCTGTATGATTGTATCTTATATTGTTTGTTCTGTTTTGTTTTATTTAATATTGTACGAGATTTTTATTGTGTAAAAGTAGTGTACAGAAAATTTGCTTGGATATTGATTAATGAAATACGTCCTAAAGAAAGGACAAATTTCTTTCTGGGCAGGGGCGTGTCATGCACGTGCTCGGTAAGAGGAAGCTACCAACCAAGCCCGGATGAAAGATCAGTTAAGCCAACGGCCTGCTCGTGGGAAAAAAAACTGTCTATCTGAAAAGCGGAGAGAAAGCAAAATCTGGCTACGAGAAGAAGAAAACGTGCTTCATGTGAGACGGAGGCTTGTGTGAAACATTTTTGAATTTATTATTTTTGTATTCCAAAGTTTGAAGTTGATGTGTTACTATTAAAAAAGAACTGAAAGGCTAAATGTAATAGTTGTGCGTTTTTAATGTAATTGTGGAAAAAATACTTTGTGAAAAGAATATATATATATATATATATATTTCAATAAAATATAGTTCATGTTATCGTTAAACCTTCATAAGTGTGCCAGTTTTATTTCTGCGAATAGAGTCGACGAATAACATTCATAAGTGGATGAAAACGAACCCGAAGTGATGAATTGGTCAAGGATCATGACAATCCGGTCTACACGAAAAACATTCTTTAGCACTCGCAACGTTTATATGAATTGTTAATGCACAAAAATATTAACAAGGTGTTTGAAAACGCTGGAAAATATCAAAATGTCCAATTTAATTATTCTTTGAAGCTCTGCTGTGTTGAGGTTTTGAAGCTGTGGACGGCAAACGATTTGCAAAGCGATTTAAAATGGAATCCTAAGTTAAAAACAAATTTTTTTAGAAAACGGTTTTATTTTCATATACTTAAAATTGTGAATTCAAAAAATTTTTTAATAAAATCAATAGGATGTTTTAAGCCTTATTATCTAATTTTATGATTTGCATTTTGCGAACTGTTTTGATGTTAGTTTTAAGATATTGTTACGTTTTCTTCACGTACGTATAGGTTCGTGCATTGGAGTAAATAACGACAACACTTGATGAAGTCCGTAAAACAGCTCCAAAATCACATTCACAGTCGTCGAAGAACTACTGTAAACACGCTGAAACAATCAGCGACACAGCCTTCAGGCTATAACGGTGAAGACATAGCACCAGAGTATGGCTCTCGACTCTGCTCGATCGTTCTCGGAACTCTACGTACTTTCGAGACTGTCCTCAAGACTTCGCGATGCACTCAACGATACACTAGAATACAGCTCCCGATTCCGTTCCGTCGTTCTCGAAGCTCAACACACTCTAAAATGAAACTCGACGATGCACTAACTCGTCGAGTTTTCCGAAGTGTGTTGAGTTTCATCTTAGAGTGTGTTGAGGTTGGCGAGCGCATCAAGAGTGCACTAGACACTAGACTACAAGACACCTTGCCCACTGACTTTTAACTCACTCAACTGTCCGCGTACCAGCAGCGTTTATATAGCTTTTGGCTTGCGTTCGAGAACATTCTGGGCCAAACCGGTAAAAATTCGTTCCAGAAGGTTCTCCATCCATCTATGGCATATCACCAATTTTGTAGCGAAATAAGCGATTTCTAGTTAAATATGGCAACCCTGCCTTCCTTTGCCATTTTCTGGCAACCCTACACATGCTTTGCGGGGAAGCTGTCTTTCCAGAGCTGGGCATTTCGTAACAATATTATAAGATAAATAAGATTTAAGGCATGACTTGCGCAATTTAGCTCTTATTTGTTGTTACTAACTTATTATTTCCAGCATTAGCAGTGATATTAGCATCATTGTTAATATGATTCAGATGGGGAAGTTGGAAAAAATTTTGAATACCGTGGACGCCCTCAGATTATCAATGTTTACAAGTCATATTTTATAAAATGAGTGCAGTAAAAAACAATCTGAGAGAAAGCACTGAGCAGTCAAATATTTTGAATTCTCTCCGCGCGATAGCCGAAAACATCATTGTTAAAGCAACAAAAAATTATTTGAGGCAGATCATTCACGACTGAAAACATGGGTTGGACGTTGGACAGGGCGCAGGTACAATCGTTGGTAATTTAAAGTATTATTCGATTCGTTTGAAAAACTGGGCTTATCAGTATATACTACAACCCTAAAGATGAAGAAGAGTCACTGAAAAGATTATTAATATTGTTACGGATTTTGTATTTATTTATCTACTTTTAGTAGAGAATTGTAATTAAAATTGTTTCATTTCCCCGTGCAATGCAGCGCGTGACGATTTTTAAGAGAAAGCTACTCCGAAAATGTAAATACAAGAGTGCGTGCACTTGGCATTTAATCAATAGATATCTCGCAATTCTACTCCTTTGCTTTCCAGAAACCTTGAGAATAGAAAGTACCAGAATGTTCTCTTGCATGATTAAAAAACTTATAACAGCTGGAGAAAAAATCTCAGCTCAGTAGTTTCAAGAGAACTGTAATTCTTTACTTACTGCTGTTATTGATTGTAGCGAATTCTCGGTGAGATATAATTAGCTTTCTCTGTGTTTTGAATTGAGTTCTGTTCAACGTTTTATTAGTTTAAAATATAGCTACTGTGAGATATTGTTATATTGCACGAATATCTCTGAGGAAATTTCAGCATTTTTGTTTTATTTCTTGGGATAAGAATAAATTTTATTAACTTTTTATCGACTTGTGGATTCAATCCATTACGAACTCGTACGCAATATTTATAACACCGTTCAACGCTTATAGTTGAAAATTAATTTCAATTTGGTAGTTAACAGAAGAAGAATCTATATTTACAGTCTTAATAAAATTCAAATCCTCCATTAAGAATCTAGTAAGAATCTTTCGTTTCTATTTGATAAATTTACTGTTTATTCTTTGCGATAATTCCATACTAACGTAAAGTTACCGGCATTAGGAATATTTCCGATTTTGAAATGTAACAGTATTAAGCTCTCAGTTTTATGTGCAAGCGATCCCGAAGATCTTGCATGTGCTCCATGTTTTCATCTGTTCAATATATCAGGTGACTGATTTAAGGTAATTTCTATTTTATTAAAATGGGTACTTTTCCGTTAGAGCGGCGTCAGTTAAATATTGTTACGAATTTTGTATTTAGTTAGATATTTTTAATAGAATTATTATTAAAATTGTTTTATTTCCTACAGCAATGCAGCACGTGACATATTCTAAGAGAAAGCTACGCCGGAAAAGTAAAAACACAAGAGCACGTGTATTTAACATTGAAAAAAAGTTTATCTCGGGTAGTTGATATTTAATTCGAATAAATGCAATTGACTACTATGTTAGCCATAACCGTAATTCTACTCTTTTTGCTTTAATGAAATTAGTAGAAGTGTCTCGCGCAGCCGATTTAAAAAGCTATAAAAGCCGGAGAGAAACATCTCAGCTCACTTAAATACCACTTGTCACCAAAGCCAAGTACCTTGGTATCGTGCTGAACACCTCCTTTAAGTGGAATGATCATATTGCAAAAATTAAACAGAAGACCATAGGAGTAATTAACAGCCTCACTCCCTTACTTGGAAAATATTCAAGACTAGACCTTTATAAAAAACGTCACATATACACTGCTATTATTCGTCCAATTATGACATACGCTTCACCCGCATGGGCAGCCTATAAGGCAAAGGATATTAAAATTCTTCAAATTATTCAAAATAGATTCTTAAGATTAATTACCGGAGTTCACTTTTATGTTTCTAACGATATGCTACATAAGGATCTACAAATTGAAACTATGGAAAAATATCTGCACAAATTGAACAAAAATTTCTTCGATAAAGCCATAAATTGTGACCGACTGAAGCACTTCAACACGTTTGATTACATCATCCTTGAAGAGGACGTTGACCTTCGTGCACTTGCAGCATTCCTCACGCGGAGTGCTAACTTCCCCACGTAATAAAAATTCATGACTGGTTTCCGTTCACACAATGTTTAATATCCTGTACATGTTTGGTGCCTACCTTACTTATACTTTTCAATTTACATTAACTGTTTTGTAACTCATGATACTGTATCGTATTTAAACTTGTATATTTTATATTTATTATGCATTGTATATCTTTTCAGTCGTCTTGTATTTGCCACTTGTGGCTTCCCTTTTGACCTTTGCTCTTTTTTTTTATTTGTCTGGACTTTCAACGTTTTGTGGCCTTTTTAGGCAAATTTTGTCATTGAGCCGGTAAAGTTGCATTATTTGCAATAATTCGGCTATAAAATCACTGACTGACTGACTGACTCAGCTCACTTGTTGTTTGGATAACTGTTGTTGCTGATTGTAGCGAATTCGCGGTAAGATCGGATTAGCTTTCTCTGCGCTTTGAATTGCGTTCTATTTAACGTTTTAGTAGTTTAAAATATTGTTGCGTGCGTACGGGTTCGTAACGGATTGAATGCACAAGTCGATAAAAAGTTAATAAAATTTATTCTTTTCACAAGAAATAAAACATAATGCTGAAGTATTTCCTAGGAGATATTCGTACAATATCACAATATCTCACAGTAGTTCTATTTTGAACTAGCAAAATGTTGAATACAACTCAAATACAGAGAAAGTTAATTCAATCTCAGAGCGAAATCGCTACAGCACTAAGTAAACAATACAGTTCGCTTAAAATAACAACTGAGCTGAGATGTTTTAATCCGGCTTTTATAAGCTTTTTAATTAAGCACGAGAATACTCTCGTAAAATCTATTTTCTCGATAACAAAACAGTACAATTACGAGATATCTATTTATTAAATATTAAATGCACGCGCCCCTGTATTTTTAGTTTTCCGGCGTAGCTTTCTCTTCAAATTCCTCACTTGCTGCGTTGCACGGGAAAATAAAACAATTTTAATTACAATTCTACTAAAAATAGCTAAATAAATATAAAATAATAATATAGCTACTGTTTATATTGCGTGATACTGTGATGTAACGAATATCTTTGAAGAAAAATCCACCGTTCTGTTAGCTTTCTTGTGTTGTTAAATTTGATAGGTGCATTAATTCTATTAAGAACCCGTACGCACCCAACAATATGGAGAAAAAAATTCTACAACAACATATCAAATATCGTGGCTCGAGATTTCTAGTTTTCGTTTGAAATACTGAAACTCGTTATTTTGAATATTTTCTATTTATGTTCGAAATATCGTGGCTGGAGGTTTCTAATTCTTGTATGAAATAGCATCGCTCGTTATATTTTTGCCACATTTCGCCATTTTTTTTAATACGATGGATTACACAATTTCGCAATTACCTAATAACGAAGAGGCTGCCATAAGATTCTTTTAGGACAAGGAAATAATTCATACCAAGAGACTTTGTTCTCAAAATCATCCGATGATGTTTGACTCAAGTAAAGCTCATATATAGCGTTGTTACGTACGTTCTTGCTATAAAAAAAGAATGAGAACCAAAACATGGTCTAAAAGTCTTTCTTTCCTTAATGCCGTTTGTTTTACCTACCTGTGGTGTCCAGAACAGACATCGATTTAATTTTGCCAACTTCAATTAAAAGTCAATCATAGTACGACAACAGATTGGAGTCTTTGCACAAAATGAAAAAAAGAACGTTGGACGTGTTCTTCTGGAACAATGGATATTCGGGGGTTTATGCCGGAAAAGCAAAGAATGTTTTCTAGTTGCCGTTCTCGATCGTTGTGCTACAACATTGATGACTGCCATTCAGGGAAACATCGCGGATGGCAGCATTATATTTTCAGACTGATGGAAATTATATAAGAAAGAGGAATTAAGAAATGCTGGGTATGAACATTTCACTGTGAATCACTGTTATAATTTTGTAGACCCCCGAAACTGGATGCCCTGCCTAAACTGTGGAGCGATTGCAGGGCAGTGCTAAATGGAGAAATTAACGTCAGCGGGGCAGTGTTTTCCAACATTTAGAGTAATATTTGATAGAATTTATGTGACGTCGGTTATATTCAAAAACTGGAATTTTTGTGCAGTATTGAATGATATTATTTGTAATTTTATGCCACCTTTTTTTAGACTGAATTTAGTTTTATTTTGTTATTTTTTATTTATGTGTAGAATATTGTAGATTAAAAAATTGAAAAGAAAAAATTTACTTTCTTAAAGAATTAAGAAATTAAAAAAAAATTTACTTTTTACAAAAATAATTTTTTGAAGTCTTTTGAACTCTATTATTATTTTATAATTTTATACTTGGCAACAACTGGTGGCAAATAAAAGTTGGCGAATTTTTAACTGACGCTGCTTTAACGGAATAGTACCTTAAAATGTTTATTAATAACTGAATGGACTATAAAGCATTTTCATTTCTCATTATTTTGAACGTCTGCCATTTTAAATTCAATAGTGTAATTAAAATAATCTGCTTACCTCCAGTTTTTACTGAATTTAATATAGAGCCTCTTCGCCCAAGTTTATTAATTGATCACCTTGTTTACTTTCGGTTCTATTATCTTATAAGCGAAAGCGGACATTGTGCGCTTCCATAACCTACAAAGCACTTATAAATAATTCTGGGACAGTTTAGAAAAAAATATTTAAAGAGGAAAAAAAACGTCTGTGAGGATTCAGACTTTAACGTCGAACCAGAGGTTTTGTGTTAAGGTCTTTTATGTTCTCAATAAGTATCGCCGTTTGTCTAACTACTCTTGGGCTCTTGGATAGCTAACACAAATTTTTGTCTTTTTAGCTTTATTATTAATCATCGCTTTCTTTGCACTAACGCCCCAAAACATTCAACAGCATCCTTAATAGAGCATAGAAGCACATGTTTAGAATTCCCGATACAGTGTTAAATGTTGGCACGCATTTTTCTGCTTTCTTTCATTCCTTTCCCAGTTCATTATCTAAATTTTCAGTTTGCTAAGTAAGATGGCTTATAAAACCTCAGTCCAAAAAGAACAGTTTGCCCAGAAGGATTCTTAATTTCGTTTAGGCATTTTGCGTTGGTTCACTGTAAATGTCGGTTCACTTTTCAACTTGTTGCCACCAAATATTAGAGCCTTGTATTGTATTTAAAGAAATTAATTAATGAAGAATCTACATAAATGTATGTATGTTTCTCGCATTGTGATGAAACAACGGTACCTAGAGCCATCCAATTTTGAATAACGTACGTTTCTACCCGAATATGGGCATCTGGAAGCCCAAATTTGGAATTTGTTTTATTATCTATTTCATATTTTGTAATACTTTAACGAATTTTCGATTAACAAACTCAACGATTTCAAAGTGAGCAATGGCAACACAGTAAGAAAAAAAAAACATTTTTATCTCCAGCACGCGAGACTGCGTATCGGAAATTCTAAATATATGCTCATTTTAAAATTATTTTGCTACATTGCTGTTGAAGTGAATTTTATGGTTAAAGTGCGAAGAACATGATATTTAATAAATAAAGGTAACCCCACCAAACGTTATAAAAAAACAACCCTTTGGATGTAATGAAAATCTGAAAGCTTTCAGTTTTTTTTTTATCTTTGTCTTTTTATTATTAACTTATTGTGTGTAGAATATTATTTATGAAATATCATGTTCTTCGCACCTACGCCACATAAAATTCATCAAGAAAATCACGAATTTTTTAAAAGCAGCATGCTTTTAAAAATCCGGATAGAGTGTTAAGTATTGCGAACAATTTGTTTAGACACGGTACGTTTTTCTAAAAATAAATTGCTTGTGCGTCTAGCCTCCGAAAACAGTTATCACAAAAATTAAAGTGCACTGGTGTCCGAAAGTTAAGCATAAATTGTAAAATGCGAAAAACATGGAGTAAATATTCGTAAAATTTTTTGCGGATATGAATTGGGTGAACAAGAAACATTGGGTTTATGCAAAACTTTTCAGTCGACTGCGTCCTGCGCGAAACACCTTCGCATGTCGAAATGCAGAGAAACCGATTCACGCAGCATAGGCAGTTCAGACAAGTTTCGGGCAACTGCTGTGCGAAAGAACGTTGTTAACAATCAAACAAGGTGAATGATGGCACAAAGACGTGAATTGGAGATGTTTGCGAAAGGAAGAATCGTTGGAATACTGGAATCCGGACGATCACAAACCGAAGTGTCTCGAATTCTGAATGTGAACCAGTCTGTAATCTCAAGACTGTGGCAGAGGTTTCAAAGAACGGGAGATGTTACCCGACGACCAGTATCAGGTCGACCAAGAGTCACAACCCCTCGCCAAGACCGATATCTGGTAATAAGTGCGCGACGTCAGAGAGGCAGTACTGCCAGAGCACTGGGTTCGGCGCTCACAGTCGCCACAGGAATACGAATTTCCAGACAAACTGTTTACAGGAGACTCAATCATGCTGGCATGTATGCCAGAAGACCAGCAGTTTGCATTCCCCTCTCACGTCTTCGCAGAAACGCGCTCGCTTGAACTGGAGTTTGAAACATCAACATTGGGAGTGTGGGAGAGTGGGCCAATGTGATGTTCAGTGACGAGTCCCGGTTTAGTCTGAGTACTGATTCTCGTCGGGTAACGATATGGAGAGAACGTGGAACACGTTTTGAACCAAGAAACATATCGGAAAGACATCATTTTCCATCAAGGGAAGTAATGGTATGGACAGACATCATGATGGACGGCCGCACAGACCTCTATTTCTTTGACACGGGGTCTGTGACTCGTCAAAGATACAGAGACGAAGTTCTTGAGCCTTATGTTCGCTTGTTTCGAGGTGCTGTCGGTCCTGACTTCATATTCATGGATGATAATGCGCCATGTCACCGAGCGATGACTACTTGAAACAGAAAACATCCAGCGCATGTCGTGGCCAGCGAACTCCCCTGAGTTAAATCCTATCGAGCATGTATGGGACATGCTCGGGAGACAAATTGCAGCTCTTTCGCACCCACCAAGCTCCGTTACACAACTGAATAGAACTCTTCAAGAAGGTTGGAACTGTTTGAGCCCACAACTCATTCATCATCTCATAGGAACTATGGTAAATCGCTGTGCAGCGTGCCTGGCTATCAGAGGTAACCACACGCCTTATTAAAATGCAGCATCAGTAATTTATTTAATGTTTTCTTTCATTTCTTTTCAAGTGTGAACCCTTGTTATTCTCAGTTTTCTTTCAAACTGCTACTTTGGATAATAAAATTAATTATTATCGTTCTTTTGATTTGCTTCCTTATTTTATAACCATTTTACACTCGCATATCTCGTTTCCCGCCATTCTGATTTACAGTTCCTTCTTTATTCACATAATTATCAATTATGCTTAACTTTTGGACACCAGTGTTTATAATGATTTTAATGAGAGCTAGTGCAATGTTATAAAATATTTAATGTTTCTAATTAGACATTTTATGATTTTAATGCAATTTTATTTAAATCAATCTTTAGAAAATAGAACTAATATTCTTAAGCGCTATGTTTCAATCGCTTAGTTTTTTTATGTTTCAGTGGCTTAGTTCGTTATTCAGCAGTCTTCCAGATTAAATTTGGAGTTAAATATCTTAGGTTTTACTGAATGGCAAAAGCATGGCTTAATGGCGAATGGCTAAATGGCTCCTGAATGGCGAATGGAAGTTAAAGTGTTTCATTTCCGGCAATGGCAACACACTGTTTTCAAATAGCCGAGTTTGTTAATTAAAATTGACAGATAAATATTTTACATTTTCCCGAATGGCAACGGTCTCGCGCGTTGGAGATAAAAATGTTTTATTTCGAATAATTTTGTCACAGCTCACTTTGAATTAGCTGATAATAAAAAATTCATTAAATACAAAAATCTATATATATAAAAAAGAAAGTCTGTTTGTTTCTCCTACTAACAATTTAACTTAACTCAGTCACTACTATAGCTATCGTCACCAAACGTTCTACAATTCTTTTGTGAGTCCTGGAAAAGGTCGGCGTCCACTTTTTTTTCCAAAAAAAGTAGCTAAAATCAGAGATATTAATTAAAAACTCGGAAAAACGATCATTTTCCCGAGTGGCAACAGTCTCGCAAGCTGGAGATGAAAATCTGCTTTATTTCGAAAGTTGTTGCCACTGCTCGCTTTCAGGCTCTGGAGTTTGTTAATAAAATATTTCTAAGTTTTACGATGAAATAAAAATAGCATTGCTAAGCATTAAATACATTATTCCCGATTCCAAATATTCGTGGGAAGCCATTTCGGATATTCCCATCTTCGTACGATTTTAATAAACCGAAATATTAATTAAAAACTCTGGAAGCGCTAATTTTCGCATTCATTTTTCCGTGTGGCTACAGTGTCGCGCGTTGGAAATAAAAATGCTTTATTTTCTGAAGTGTTGCTAGTGCTAGCTTTCAAATCGTAGAGTTTGTTAATAAAAAATTTGTAAATTTTACAAAATCTATAAAGTAGAATGTCTGTTTGTGTGTGTGTGTTTGTTCGCGTTATTGATTTCTGATCAATTATGATCTTTTTTTGGCCACATTTAGTAGACGAAAATTGAATACAGGTGAAATATTGGATGGAACTTAAACTTCTACGAACATTTGATCTGAAAGACAAAAATCATTAAAAACTGCGTGCCATTGTAGCTGGTATAATGAGAGAGAATTAGCTTATTTTTCTAACGAAATTTTTTATGTGGGTTCCATATCGCCATCAGACTGAAAAATGTATGACTATGAATCGTAATTTTTGCATCGTTATCAGAGAATTATTACAGCGGTATCGTTCTCTCTTTTGTTAGATGCATTACTCTCAATCTGACTTAACTGGCATCGGAAACTTTCGCTAGTATAAAATAAATAAAAAACTAATTCGAAATTCAAAATTCGGATTTCGAGTCGAGGAAAGCATGTATTAACAAATTGGCGGCTCTAATTGCCGTCGTTTCTCCCTAATGCGAGGAACAAATATACAGATGTTTCATCATTGTGTTTTGTTAAAAATGGTTAAAAATAAAACATGGCAATAACATCTGGTGGCAATAATTTTAAAAGCGATTTGGGCGAAAACGGCGTTTCGAGATTAATATTATCTAAGCATTTTAAATAGCTTTCACAAGTTTTCGTCGAAACGTTTTTTAGTCCAAAGGGGCTTTGTCCCTGAAGGACTATTGTTTTCGTTTTGCGATTTTGCGTCGGAAACATTAAAAGTCTGTATCACTTTTCAAACTGTTGCCACAAAATATTGCAGCCCTGTATTATATTTAAAGAAATTAAATAATGAAGAATGTGAATAAATGTATGTATGTTTCGCGCATCGTGATAAAACGACGGTTCCTAAAGCCATCGAATTTTGAATGCCATAATCCTGCTGCGAATATAGGCATCTGGATGCCGAAATTTGGAATTTGTTTTATTAAGGATTTCATATTTTGTAAAACTTTAACGAATTTTTGATTAAAAAACTCAAGGATTTCAAAGCGGGCAATGGCAACGTTGTACAGAAAAAAAAAAAACATTTTTATCTGCAGCGTGTGAGACTGTGTGTAGGAAATTCTAAAGATAGGCTCAGTTTAAAATTATTTTGCGATATTGTTCTTTAACTGAATTTTATCATTTAAATGCGAAGAACATGATATTCAATAAATAAGAGTAACATACAAAATGTTTAAAAAAACGCCCCTTTGGACGTAATACAGGATAGCCGCTAGAAAATATTCAGAGGCAGAAATAAATTCTGCGGGAAAATGTGATTCTTAAAATAACAGATTGATAACCTGTATGCAAAAGTCCGTTTTTCAGATCGATGGAAGCAACTTCAGCATGAAATGGTAAGCAAAATGGCACGTAACTTAAAAAACTCGCAGAACTGTCCAGGAAAGACCTTGAAGAATCACGAGTTATCTAAGCGTTTTTTTATTTTATTTATTTTATTCTAATTTGATAACTCTTTTTTTTATCTTGCGGAACGTTATTTGAACTTAATCAGATGTGTGATTTTTTTTATCACCACTTGACATAGATATATAAATTTTGAAGATATATATTCTTGCGCATCATTTCCTACAGCATCATCGGTTAAAGATGGATTTTGCTCCTGTTTTAATGGAAGGCCTAACCCCTAAAATGGAGATAATAGCTGAAACAGAGCTTGGTGAGACACCACTTGTAAAGAAGGAATCCCTCAAGAAAATTAAAGAACTCATAGAACGTAAGTTGTCGCGTTCGAAAAATAATAACTTACATAAAGGAAAAGTTTATAATACAGGTTAATAAATAAAGTTTCAGTGTTTAATAAATAAACAGTGTTTATAAAGTCCCGAACCCATTTTGATGTTTAATAACTCATAAAATACTGAAGATATAAACAAACTTATGGCATTTATTGATGGAATAACTTATGTATTTTGATTTTCAGGTTTAATTATCTTTACTTCTGTAAATATCGTCTGCGCGTGTGGTTAATTTCAGATAATTTCATTTTTCAGTCTAAATATCTGTACTTTTCTAAATCTCGTCTGCTTATTAATTGCATTGTTCTCTCTTTTGTTTTTGGCAACTATTGCAATGTGTTTACTTTTGGTGTGTTTGTTCTAGTACTTTTGTATGTGATGTTAGGACAGGAGGAGAGTGTCGAACATTGATGACCTAAAAGCCAGAATTAAACCGCAATAGCCTCTGTGGATGCCGACATGCTTGCCGGTACCTGGCGTGAAATTGAATATCGACTCGATATTCTCCGTGCGACGAAGGGGGCACACGTGGAAGTTCATTGACGAGGGTCATGAAACATTTTGAGTCTATCTAACCATTTAAGTTATTAATTTTAATCTATCTTTATTATTTTTTGAGTTATTAAACATCAAAATGGGTCCGGGACTTTATAAACACACTGTATTATTTGAACCTTCCTTTAAACATTTTATTTTGAATTTTGTCCAAAAGAGCCATTATTATCTAAATGTGAATTTGCATGATCCGCTGTAAATAGGTTCTTTCATTTTCATTATACCCTGTTGCCATTTCGGAAATACGTATGATATTAGTAAGCCAAAAGAGCGTTAGCCCGAAAAGGCTGTTAGTGTCGAAAAACGATTTTGCGTCATCCAGTATAAACGGCGAATAACTTTTCGAATTTTTACCACCAAATTATAATCCTGTATTATTTTTAAAGAAATGAAATGCAGAAGAATTGCATATATGTATCTATGTTCTTTGCACTGTGAAAAATCAACGGTAACCAACTAGGGCCGTCAAATTTCTCATAACGTAGTCTCCACCAGAACATGGCCACCTGGAAGCCCAAATTTTGAATTTCGAATTTTTTATTTCATATTTTTAGTAAAAAGGGGAAATCTGCCCTAAAGGACTACTAATTTCGTTTTGGCATTTTGCGTTGGTTCACTAAATGTCGGTTCACTTTTCAAATTGCTGCCATCAAATATTATCGCCCTGTGTTACATTTAAAGAAGTTAAATAATGAAGAATATTCATAAATGTATGTATGTTTCTCGCATTGGGATAAAGCAACGGTACCTAGAGCCACCCAATTTTGAATAAGGTAATCTTCTATCGAGTATGGTCATCTGGAAGGGCAGATTTGGAATTTGAAATTTATTTTATTACCGATTTCATATTTTGTAACATTTTAAAGAATTTTTGATTAACAAACTCAAAGGTTTCAAAGAGAGCAATGGCAACACTGTATGGAAGGGGGGGAAGAGTGTACTCCAGTGCGCGAGACTGTAATTTGGAAATTCTAAAGCTTTGCTCATTTTAAAATCATTTTGCGACATTGCTGTTGAATTGAATATTTAGTGCAAAGAACATGATATTTAATAAATAAAGGTAACACACAAAACGTTAAAGAAACGCCCATTTGGGCGTAATGTAAAATCTGAAAGCTTTCAGATTTTAAAAAAAATTTTTATAAAAAACACAAAAAAAAATCTGAAATGTTTCAGATTTTAAATTACGTCCAAAGGGACATTTATTTAACATTTTGTGTGTTACCTTTATTTGTTAAATACCATGTTCTTCGCACTTAAACCATAAAATTCAGTTCAACAGCAATATCGCAAAATAATTTAAAATTGTGCATATCTTTAGAAATTTCGGTACACGCTCTCACGCGCTGGAGATAAAAATGTTTTTCTGTACAACGTTGGTATTGCTGGCTTTGAAATCTTTGAGTTTGTTAATGAAAAATTCGTTAAAGTTTTAGAGAATATTGTTACGAATTTCACATTTATTTGGCTATTTATTTAGAACTGTATATCACAATGCGAGAAACATGCATACATTTATGCAGATTTTTCATTTTTTAAAATTTAATGCAGAGCGATAACATTTAGTGGCAACAATTTGAAAAGTGAAACGGGCATTCAGAGTGAATCGACGCAAAATCGCAAAACGAAAGTAATAGTCCTTCGGGACTAAATCCCTTTGGACTAAAAAAAAAAAACATTTATCCTTATCATTGGAATATTTCATTGTGACTTCAACCCTCTATTTTCGTCTATCAGATTTTGTAAAAATTGTGCATACAAAACAAATATTAAGTTAAACATCTGGTATATGCTAAAGTAAAAAGGAATTTCTTTTATAATTAAATTATAATTTTATAATGCTTAAAAGACTAATGAGCCAAATCTTGTTTATTCTTCACAGGAATTCAAAAATTTCCAAGTAGCAGAATATCTATATCTATATTGTTTCAAAATAATATAGTAAAGTTAAATTAAATTTAAATAATTCTCCTGCGCCATTGCTGCAAGGAATGAAATTTTAATCTTTTTTCCTTTTTCTTAACTTTTGGTCAGTATTTAGTGAGTTTTATTTCCCATCTTGAGTTCAGTTTTAATATAATTAAATATTACAATACTTTTTACATTCATTAAAAATTAAAAAAAAATTTTCTAAATTAAAATTCGAAAATACTTCATAAATTAAATTTACTAAAAAATTTTTAGTCTTTAGTAATTTGCAACCATTTTTCACATTACAACAGTTTGCTTTTTCACAATTTTTACATTACTACACAGTTAGTTTTAAAAAATTTTTTAGCTACAGAACACACTTTTTACATTACATATAGTTTGCAGAATAATTTTAAATAATTTTTTTAAATGGTTCTTTCATACAGCAGCTTATCACTCAACTTTACCGTTTACTAGCGCCCTCTTTTATAAATAGAAGAAACAGTACTTTACATTACTTAATTTGACTTGCTGCTCCTTGTCCATACTCCAATAGAAATAATGGTAAATTAATTAATTAAATTTAAAACTTACTTTTTACTTGCCTTTATTATATTATTTTAGTATTATTTAATTTAGTTTCTAGTTTATTTTTTGTATGTTAATAGTATCTGTATCTTTTTTGTTTATATGCATATTCGTGTCGGGGAAGTTTTTTATGGGCAAGAGTTTCTAAATTAAATTGGTATTCTAAAAATTGGTTTTATAAAGAGTATTATTTAGTATTGGCTTTGATTTGTTCTTTTCTAAAAGTTCCACTCGTTTGAATTGCTTTTGGTAGGTCACATCATTTGGTTTACTTTTGGTTTTGAATTTTACACTTGCCTACATAAATGACGAAACACGAATTGAATAATTGAAGAGTTAGATTGAGGGCAACTTCCCTTTGATAAGTCTGTCTTCTACCAGCTCAACAATTATTCACTTATGCATATTTATTTTTTTAGGATTTAAAAAAAATTATTACAATTTTATATTTGTTAATAATTTTGCTACTTGCACTTGATTTACTTGTGTTCTCAGAATTTAAATGATATTGTAGGTTAGTTTGCAGCAATATAAATTATTTATAATTTCTTTTAAACCTATTTCTATAATTTATTTTTTACTTTAAATTGCTTTTTACGAATAGAAATTTTGTTAAATTCTATATCTATCTATATATATGAAAATTTGTTCTTGAATCTACTTTTGTTTTTACTTTTGTATTTGAAATGAAAAGAGAGTGTAGGGGATATGTCTTCTAAAGTAAGCATCTCGTTCAGATTAATTGTGTTCTCAGTGAAAAATTTTAATTTTAAAGATTATTTGCTTTTTAACAGGATTCTTTTGGTTTAATGGACTAATACCTTTATTTTGATTGAGTATCAATTAGATTTATGATTTGAATCTAGCAAATAGTTTAATGCTTACTTGGAAGTAAGATGAAACACTCTCTCTTATTTTAGTTGCTGTTAACTGATGGTAGAATGGTTTATCCCCTTGATAAGTCGATTAATCTGCTATCAGTAACAATAACTGGTTTTTGAATACTTAAATAGTTTACTTTTGATTTTGGTATTTTTGCGATTTAAGCTTTTCCTTAACTGTGTTTAAAGCAAGGAGGACTGAAAATTCTTTTAATTTTTTTAAATTCTGAAAAATACCTTTTCATGATGTTTTTCAAATTGAATTTCCGTTGCTTGGAGATGTTATACGAAGAGTTTTCTTATTATAATTTATAGTATATATACACTTCTGGTGAGGCCGATTGCTACCAAAAAAGGAGTTGCACAACTACATGTTATAGCAGTCCGACATATAATGTTAAGGTTTTGAGGCTATTCGTTTTTGAGTTATGCAAGACACATACGTATATAAGTCAAGAAAAAATCTCTTCTGAATCTATTTTAAATCCTTTTTGCATCCTGTTTTGGGAAAAAGAGTTCTATACTTTGTCCTTACGTACATATGTCATGCAAAAACATCGTTAAATTGCATTTGATAGCGGTAAAATCGGATATTTTCTCTGAAATATGTCACCCAAAAATTTTCGCGATTACAATACTTGCTTTACTTCGTGCAAGGAAGTAAAAATTGAAGATTTCAAGTACAAAGAAGTATGTTCATCGCATTTGTGTCTTACAGTTTCTTAAGCAATTATAGATGGATTAAATATAAAAGGTGAATTAAAAACCTTATGTTTTACTGCATGGCATACACTGAGAAATGATTATTTGCGAGACTGCTTAGAACATAAAATACCTTTGTAGTATACTTTGTAAAGTATATTCGTAAAATACGTAGTAGGAGCATCTGTCAGAGTGAGTGGATTTTAAAAATATTCTGAGAATGACATTTCTGTTGTGAATCAGCAATTTATTACGTAAAATTTGAAAACTATTTAATTGAAATAATTATTTAGAAACGCTCTAGTTGCAAATATCCGAGGTTAAACTGTTAAGCATTGCGTGCTGGAGAAGATATTCTATACATTATTTTATATCTATAAATCTTTTCACTGCCAAACTTTCCTCAAAATTCTCGCTTTTCGATTACCTTACAGATACCCATTTTGCAAAATGTTACGCATTTAGAATAGCAATATCATTCATTTATATCCAGTTATTTCACTTTCCTTTCCTTTCCCTCTTAGCTGAGTCTTATCAGTTCATCCATCATCACTCTCTCCTTTGGTTGCACCCACTATGCCATTTTTAATCCGGATTTTGCCCATGACTCCCCTGTGTTAGTGTATTGTCCTGGTTATCGTTCGTTGTACTTACTGAGAGATGCAAAATAAATACTAATCCAGGTGAAGGTCTGATGAGATAAAAAAGTAGCATTAGTTGGCAGTTAGAAAAATCCAAATACCAAACAGACAGAAAAAGAAAAAATAAAATTTTTTTCAATCCAGCAAAAGCCTTTGACCCAGTAATTGGAGCGCGAAGTTTGGGTTCGTTTGCTTGTAACAAGTAGACTTCTTTACTCTTTACAGGGTTGCCAGATGCGGGTGGGAAAGTTTAATGAATTCTAGTTGTCACTGGAACCATCTTCTTGTTTTTCTTTTCTCCCTGTATTTCTGTGGTAATTCCTCCTAAATCCTACGAATGCTATTGTGAAAGTGTTCTTATTTTATGAGCATTATAGAATTTTACAATCAGATCTAATCTGGAAATATATTTTTACTCCTAACTGTTTACTTGCTTTCTTAATGTTATTTCGCGAAAACTGTTATTTTTTGCCATAAGTGTCATAAATAAGAACAGATTTTTAACATCATTTAAAGACGCCAATTGAATTTGCCGCCGCTCTCAGTATACTTCTTTTATCATATAATTTAATTTTACTGTGTTTAATTATAAGTAGGTCAAGGTATTCAATAGTATCTTGATTAGTATTAGTTTTATTAAGTGTTAAACTATTTGGGTAAATTTTGAATTGTTCTAAAGCAGAATTATTATTAAAAGTTATAATATCATCAATGTATCTAAATGTATTCTCAAATAACTTTAATTCATTCTTATTCAAACTAAGTTGGAATTTTATATTCATATGCAAAAAGGAATAAGTTACATATTTGCATAGAGCTGTTAGCTCCCATTGGTAATCCTCTAATCTGCTCAAAAAAAATCTTATTATTGAATTTAATATAGTTATTAAATAATGCACAATTCAGGTAAGGTTTCCATCTATCAATTCAAAGGATGTTAAGCATGTCAGGAAAAAGTTGTGGGAGTTGCATTAAACTAGTAAAAATTTCTTCTAATGGTAGAGAAGTATAAAGGTTCTCAAAGTCATAGCAGTTAATGTCCTTAATTTCTAAAATTTTAAATATGTTGAGACCTGGAGTATTATTATAAATAATCCAGCTATAGTTATGTTGTTTGTTAACTAGTTGATGAATTAAAATACAGATTTTTTTAAGTAAAATATAAAATTGCAAATATGTAATCTATATTCTTTTTATAATTATTTGTACCATTTCCAATAAATCTAAATTTGAGTGGCGATTTATGGAATTTAGGAAGAGCATATAGATTCAACGCTCAAAAAAACTTATTATGTATGTGTGTATATATACACACATACATAATAAGTTTTTTTGATTATGTATATATAAATCAACCTATCAAATATCGGATTTGCAGTGCACCTTGATACATTTTTCTTGTATAAATATTAACAAACCTTCTTAGATAGTATACAATAGTTTTAACTTTCAAATTTACCATTTTAGGTGAACAGTTCTAATTTAATTTAAATAATTCTCTTGATTAAATCTAAAAATTAGGTTTGTTAAACGATTCTAAATTCACACCAATATTATTCTAGTAGATAACTTATTAAGCTTTCCCTTTTTAATCATTGAAGTTATTTTATAGTTAAGATACAATAACACGCCGAACAAATATTAATTTAGAAGTCAAATAACAAAAATAAGAGTTGTATTTTCAAATTTTCACAGGACTAGTTTTGATGGTTTTACCGAACCATCATACTCAATTGAAAAAGTGCAAATGAATGAGATAAGATACAATGATAAGATAAGATAAGAAAGCCTGGACAGGAGACAAGCTACTGGCGCCATCTGTTGATGAAACCAGAACTAAAACATAATTTCTTTAAAGACTGAAGGCAAAGATGGGTTGGAATTAGGGTCGTTAACTAGAACAGAAAGATTGTTTTGAATGTGAAATGCCTCTAGAAAATCCAGTTCACCAATGGAAGATGTTTTTTGAATAATTTTGGCAGCAGAGAAATTGAAAGTGTGATTTTCGGACCAACAATGTTGAAAAAAGGAAACACAGGAGGTCATCTGTTGCCCAACATTGTATATAAATTAATATTTTATAGTTACTTAAATTTTCTTAGAAATTCTATATTTTAGTAGTAGAAACGTTTAAATATTTATTTATTCCGTTTTCCAATTACTGTAACCATATTTAACTTTGCTCTTCCTTTGACTTTCGAACTCCCTTTATCATATACTGGGATTTCAACTTCATCCATTTCTTTTTCATACATTGTTGTACTGTATTCAAGTTTTCATGTATCTAGAATTTATATATTGTTGCGTTGTATTTATACCAACTGTAGTTTTCATAAACTCTTGCATCATAATTCCAATTAACAGTAGATGTTCGTAACACCTTGATACAGATCAATCTTGACTATGCAGCTTATTTTCCAATCTAGTTTCAATTTAATTATTTATAAAATTAATACGTCAGGTTTAATTATTTATAAAATTAATATTTTCAAGTTTAATTATTTATAAAATAATATCTTTAGGTTTAATTATTTATAAAATTATTTATTTCAAATTATTTGTAAAGAAAGATTAATAAAAATCGTTAAAACACGTTGCTTCCCGATTTATAATATACCTCATTTATAGTTTTTATAAAATTTTGCGCCAGTATTGGAATTAACAGTAAGTGCTCCTAATTTAGGTGACAAGGATTTAAATTGCCATTTCCTTCTTCACTGATGCTTTTATGTTATATTCCTAATATTTCATAATGGCATACAGATAAGTTTAACTCATTTACCAAACATGTAAATCTATAATTCAGCATGCTTATATGTTTACGAATATCATATCTTCTCTTTTCTTTAATATATCGATATTTTTCAGCATATACCATCTGATCAGCCTAATTTCAAGAGGTCGTACAACCAGGTGGTAACGTCACTAAACACTGGCATTTCGGAATTTCAAATCCCAATGATACCCCAGCTCTTTCTTTCTCTGCACATATTTAATATGGAAAACTGCATTGTAAAAATTTCAGTTTACAAAGTGAAAATATTTTTAAAATTTAAAAATGTTTAATCTTTAAAAATACTACAAAGTTTTATTCATTGATAATTTTCACCTCCCATTAATAAGAAAATAGTAAGTAAAGAAATAAACTCGGTTTCTGCGATTGATACCTTGGTCCAATTCATACGCATTGTTTTCTAAAAACACAGACTTTATACTGATATCAATAAATTATGGTTTATTTTTCTATCTAATTTGCGTAATATGTTTATTCCGGAACTATGCTTTAGTACCGAACAGTTGTTCGAACGTCAGTTAAGTATATTAAATTTGACTGTCTAGTTTAGACACCATGACTATTATTATCAAAGAAAGATATTAAATCAATAGCAGCATTAACAGATGTAATTTATAAGAAAGATAATTCGTATACTTTACATTTATCTAATTTATAACACTATTCTCTCTAGTACTGTAATTAATGAAATGTGTTTCCAATGCTAATATGTGTGTTTACTAATACCTTTTATTTTCTCTGATAGGTCTTACATTTATCACTATTGTTACGGATTTCATATTTATTTGGCTATTTATTTAGACTTGTAATTAAAATTGGTTTATTTTTCCGTGCAACGCAGATGATTTTTGAAGAGAAAGCTACGTCGGAAAAATAAAAATAAAAGCGCGCGTGCATTTAATGTTTAAT
>KK120951.1:9827-21148 GCA_000611955.2 Stegodyphus mimosarum
CTTACTATAATTTATTATTATAAAGAAAAAATATATAATAGTTTTATGAGTCCAGTTAGTATAATATCACGCGTCTAATGGAATCAATTAATGGAACTAGTAATCCAATTAATGGAACGGCGCGCATTGCTTTTAAATCGCTTAGTTTATTAATCATTAATATAATAATTAAATTTGAAAGAAATGAAATTCATAATTAAATTTTAAAAAATACCATTTTGCAGTAGCACAAGATCTTTCTCGTCGTAGATAAAAATATTTTATTTTGGGCAGTAGGAACACATTTCGTCTAAATGGCTTTTTAATTTGTGGCAACACACTTATTTTAAATCTTTGAGACTTCTGATTAAGTCTGAAACATTAATTTCTAGCATTAAACATTAATATCATTGATATCTATATAATTTAAACGTAATGTGTTGTCCTTGGGCTAAGCTTAAGTCTCTGAATTTATTAATAAAAGTGCATTCATTTTGCCCCAAATATGGAATAAATAAAAAGCAATTTCGAATTTCAAAATTCGAGCTGCATATGTTAAGGCGGAGAACTCCGTGTGCTGAAAATTTGGTGGCTCGGGATGCCGCTGCTTTTCAACCTGCGAGGAACATGCCTACATACATACATACAGATTCTTCATTATTTAACAAAAGAGATAAGCAGGAAAACCTTGATAGAATAATTATATTTTCCCCGCTAAGAAACCCTGCAAACTTGACTAATCCCGGGGAATTAGGGTTTCTAATCCCAAGAAATGCCAGATAAACATTATTGAACTTTAAATGCATACAAAACAACGCTTTGTACAAGGATTGGCTTACACCAAAAGAACCAAGAAGCTTTTGCCGCAAAATCAAATGCGCATTATACGGTACATTTTAATCCTTCATGATCTGCATTGCATGAACAGAGTCGGAACACCTTACCAGTCATACCACACAGGGAAAGTCAATTCTTACCTTAAGTTAAATCTTCCACAGTTCTATTCTCTTTTAGAATCACAATTCAGGCTATTCAGTGCTTTTATTGATTTCTTTGTTAACCTACTTTGGCGTTATTCTTTGCTTAAACAGCATTTAACAACCATCTTACAACAAAGACCATCAAATCCTAACTTCTTTAAGACATCTGACACGTGTGATGAGTTTTCTACCTCCTACCTATGCCTCCATTCGGCTTACCCCTTTTCATTCCGAATTTCACTACGGGCGTCAGTAAACCAAGGACAAAAGCGTCGCTGAGGGTCCCGAATAAAGGTAGAAATATCTCAAGGGAGCAATAAGCGGACAACGAAGACTGAAAGAGCATGTTAACTTGGTCTGCAAGTCTTTATTATGTTCTCTTAAGTTTACTAAAAATTTCGAAGGATGTAATAAATGTCCCAGATGTACTACAGAAACTGCTGTTTTTCTTTAGTTTCCTAATTTATTGGTGGTAGGGAAAAAAATGCCAATGGTTGTAGGACTAAATGTAAGTAATGGTATGGTACAAAGCAGTTTCCATTTCGGATATGCAGGAATACACCTGTATCTTGCTTTTTCGCGCACCGTTATCCGTGGGTAATGCGTTCCAAAATGCGCCAGCGGAAAACAGCGAAAGGGATTTAATTGAATGTGATATATTTTTTTATCTACAACGATACTGTCATCATGCAGTATCGTTCTAGTTTGTTTTCCATTTGTTCCATGTTTTGTTCCATTTGCTTTTTGTATCGTTTTAGTTCGTATCCAGTTGGTTTTTGTTTGGTCGGGCTGGCTTCTGAAAGTATTGTGGCTGAACCATCGGCTAAGGGAGCTGGGGACTTCGCCTCTGTAGTAACAATAGTAGTAACTGTCATCATGCAGCTGTTTAATTAATGGGTTATGTTCAAAAAGTCTTTAATGAAATTTAGTGATAAATAAATATATTTTATTCTACGTTGTATAAAAATTTAAAAAGCTAATGTACAGAAAATGTATTGAACATTAGAATATGTTCATTCTTTCTCTTTTAAAGTAAAAGATAATGACGCATCAGAGTAATGCTTAAAAAGCGAAATAGCAGTAAAACAAATTGTGGTATTTGAATTCTGCGATAGAAAATCAAAACCATTTCGAGGCATGTTAGATATGAAAATTATTGTTTCTTCTCAAGCCGTGCTTGTGGAGAAAAGGAAAAAGAAGTCAAATCCTCTCTACCACACAGATAGCCGCAATAGTATGCCATATTTATCACGGTCAGTAGGCAGACAACTTATGCTATTTCAAGGTAAAACCTTTCTCTTTTCACTTTTATGATTATTGCTACTAAATATTATCGCCCTTAATTATATTTAAAGAAATTAAATAACGAAGAATCTGCATGAACGTATGCATGTTTCTCGCACTGTGGAAAAACATCAGAACCTAGAGCCATCAAATTTTGAATAATATAGTCCTCCACTTGAATATGGCTCCTGGAAGCCCGAATTTGGAATCTGGAATTTGTTTTATTTCGTATTTTGTAAAACTTCAAAGAATTTTTGATTTAAAAACAACTCAACAATTTCAAAATGAGCAGTGGCAACACTGGAGATAAAACATTTTTATCTCCAGCACGCTAGACTTGTCTATCGAAAATTCTAAAGGTATGCTGTTTTAAAATATTTTGTGATTTTGTCGATGAATTGAATTTTATGTAGCTTAAGTACGAAGAAAATGGTATTTAATGACTAAAGTTAACACACAGAACATTAATAATAGCTCTAATATTAATAATAAATTCTAAAGTTATGCTGTTTTTAAATATTTTTAGCCGAAAGTGGCGTTAAACCAAATGCTTTGGAAACGTGTCTGCGGCTGTAAATGAAAAAAGCGCCTTCTTTGGGCGTAATATAAAACTTATAAAAAATATTTTTTTATCATTTAGTGTATACTGTTTTCAAAATTTCACTTTTTAATATAACAAAGAGCTTGAATTAATATTCACAGGAAGAAAAGGGAGCTAAGTTCTAAAAAACTTCAGCGAAGTTGACGAAGATGCCAAAATTAATGATTTCTGAATTCTGAGTTTACTGATGATCTGCAGCTTTTGTTATAGCTTAGAAAATTAAAAAATACCCTCACTGCAGGAATTTTCTAAATATGTTTAGATCTTTAATGCATTTAAAATTATCAAAAGTAGACGTAATCAGACGTCATTCTTTAGATAAAATTATTAGCTAAATAGACAGTTTTATTGAAAGTTAATTCAGTAACTTTAAAAAAGATTTTTACTTAATTTAGCAGGGGGGGGAAAGAATGAATGGTGTAAAGCTCAAGAATTAAGTTAGTCTTAATTCATGCTATCAATTATTTGATATGAACGATGACTTATCTTTTTAAACATGTTTCCTCACAGTATTTTTAAGTTACTTTTTTCCCATCACCTTGTTTAATCAATAAATGGCACTGAATTCTTTTCAGTTTGAAACATACGCTTGCTCCGAATTCATTCATGACTATGAAAGATCTTTCGTTTTGTCGTCCGAAATCTTTTCAGCTTTTTCCGTTTTCAAACGATAACATGAGTTTAAACATGAGTTTTACTAACTATTAATGATCAGTTTGGTGAACAACTCTTTATCTAAAGAATGCTTATTATTCGTATCTAAGATTTTACGACGACCGTAATAAAAAATTAAGTTCATTGGTTAATATTAATCTACATATTAAATTGTAGTCAGTGTATGTCTTGTTTCGTAAATTTCAGAACTAAGATTCAGACTCTCATTTCTATTTTTTTGTTGGTATTTGATGGGGAAATAATTCCTCCGTCAGATGTTTAGAATCATTAGATGTCTAGAATGTCAGAAGCTTAATACCAAATTGGAATTAGAAAGCTTTTTGTGCTTTCAGAGTTCAAAATACAGTTCATCGTTTAAAATTATTTTCTCGAATTGCATTTGAGATATATTTCTCATTCAGTCAAATCAGTTCTCGTTTTACGGCAAGCAAAACTTGCAAACACAATAATTTTGATTTCTAAAATTAATTTAAAAAATTTTAAAATACAGAAAGATCTGAAACACCAGATACAGTTAAAAATTTGTTTGCAATTAAAGTTTCTAGTCCAAAACAACAGATTCGACCGAGGGGCAGGAAGACAAAATTTTCAGTGCACAAAACTGAAAGTTCTGTTTTGATCCCGCTGCACAAAAAGACACTAAAGTCGGTGCACCAACTAACTTAATTCACTACTCTACAAACAGTTTCAAATATAAAAAAAGGATGGTTTCAAATGTAAACAAATAATAGACGTCAAACACCTGAAGAAATTGCGCGATTTTCAGAAATCGCTAAAAAAATCAGAAATTAAAACTTCAATACAAATTTCATTTATAACATATTTTCCCTATCTATCCCATATTGCAAACAGTAAAACTGCGATTTGCTAAATTTGTTCATTAAACAAATATATGGTATGCGCAAAATATCGTTTCAACATAATAAAAAATTAAAAAAAAAAAAAAAAGATAAGCTGAAATGTTTCAGATTTTAAATTGCGTCCAAAGGGGAGTTTTTTTTTAACATTTTGCGTGTTACCTTATTTATTAAATATCATGATCTTCGGAGTTAAACTATAAAATTCAGTAAAAGAACGATATCGCAAAATAATTTTAAACTGAGCATATCTTTAGAATTTCCTATAACACAGTCTTATACGCTGGCGATAAAAATGTTTTTTCTGCACAACGTTACCTTTGCTTGGTTTGAAATTCTTGAGTTTGTTAATCAAAAATTCGTTAAAGTTTTACAAAATATGAAATCGATAATAAAGCAAATTCCAAATTTAAAATTTGAGCTTCCCAGATGCCCATATTTACAGCAGGATTACATCATTCAAAATTCGAAGGCTCTAGGTACCGTCGTTTTATCACAATGCGAGAAACATACATGCATTTATGCACATTCTTGATTACTTAGTTTCTTTAACTATAATACAGGACTGCAATATTTGGTGGCAACAGTTTGCAAAGGGAACCGACATTTAATGTTTCCGACGCAAAATCGCAAAACGAAAACAAAAAAGTCCTTCAGGGACAAAGCCCTTTGGACTAATAAATAAATAAATAAATAATCTGGAAGATTTCAGATTTTAAATTACGTCCAAAGGGGCGTTTTTTTAACATTTCAAACATTTTTTAACCTTTATTTATTAACTATCATTTTCTTCGCATAATTCAGTTCAAGAGCAATATCGCAAAATAATTTTAAGATGAGCGTATCTTTAGAATTTCCGATACGCAGCCTGGCGCGATGGAGATAAAAATGTTTTTTCTGCATAACGTTGCCATTGCTCGTTTTGAAATCCTTGAGTTTGTTAATCAAAAATTCGTTAAAGTTTTACAAAATATGAAATCGTTAATAATGCAAATTCCAAATTTCAAATTTGGCTTTCCAGATGCTCATATTAGCAGGAGGACTATGTTATTCAAAATTTGATAGCTCTAGGTACCTCTGTTTTATCACGAGGCGAGAAACACACGTGCATTTATGCAGATTCTTCATTATTTAATTTCTTTAAATATAATACAAGGGAATAATATTTGGTGGCAATAATTTGAAAAGTGAAACATCGCTTATAGTGAATCAAAGCAGAATGCCAAAACGAAATTAATAGTCCTTCTGGGAAAATTGCCCATTTGAACTAATAAAAATCTAACATTGGGAAAAAAAAAAAGTTTCACAAACAGCACGTGCACAAAATTGGAGCTGGATAGTTTATCAGAAAAAGTTTAAAAATCGATGACAAAGTTTTGAAAATACCGACAAACACCATGAGTAAACTAAATAAATGCTTCGAAACATCTTTTATTTACATTTACTTTGCGTAATAATAGCTGTTGTCTGTAAGAATTTCTGACAAAATGACATTTTAAATGACTCATTTAATGCTATACTCATAACGCACTTTATAATATCGAAGACAAATTGTTAAGAATAAATGAAAGATCTTATCTTCGTCGATTAGCAATAAAGTTGTACAGACATTAAGTATTTTTTGAAAGCAGGAGAGATGAAATATGAGCAATGCCTTCGCCGAGACTCGAACCACGGACCTCTCGAAAGCGCGCCGAGTGTACTGACCACTACACCACGAAGTATGCTAAGAAGGCGGAAGAAATACCATATAAAGTCTCTTTATGTCGAAAGCAATTTGATTGGTGTAAAAAATAATCCATTTCTTCAAGATGTGAATCTATTTCTTCTCCGACAAAGATTGTCAAAACAAATAAATAAGCTGATCAGTATATCAGAAAATTAAGCGTTAAATTAATCTTGATAGTTATTGAAGTATTTAACCGATAAAAGTATTTGATCAGTAATAGTCTCGAACGTCCAGATTAACAAGGTATTTAATAGATTTAACTTTGCAGGCATTCTTAAGTTATTTCATAAATAATGTCTAAAAATCACGGGAAAAAACAATAATGATGTTAATTTAGAGCAAATTTTACTCAACTTCCATAAATTATTAACTTCTGGTTCCTTCATTTTTGTTAACAGCCTCAAAACGTCTTTTTTCCTTAAAGAAATTTTAATTGTTGCAACGCCTATTGTCACCTTTTTCAGTAAACGAGGTTTCATTATTGTTATTTATTTTTAATTTACTTATTCGTAGTTCTATTAACTGCCATGGGCATCTTTTGTGTTCACTAACGCATGCAGCCCTCTTGAAAAATATAGCTTAAAAAAGAAATGAAAGAAAATTTAAGTAACTGTTGTTTGGAGATGTAAAAAAGCAATTTTCATTTTTTCTTCCTTAGCTAATTATATATTTCTTTTCTGAAGTGTTGCCATTTTTTACAAATTAATTATTTGCTTACTTTTCTGTGTTATTAGAAGCCTGCATACTTGAGTTTTTATTTATTTCTTTATCCGGTTATAAAAGGTACTTCCAAAACCTCTTTCAAGTATCTTCCCCCCCCCCAGCTGCAACCACGTACGCCAAAAAATTTACATTTGCTATGCGTATTTTCTATTTACATAATATTCTTGTTATACATTCGGAAGAATGGAGAATGGAAAGAAGAGGAAAAAAGTTACATCAAACAAACGACTAACGCAATTTGTAATTAGCATCATGTAATAAGTTAATGAAATTCTGCGCGTTCCATTTATATCTGCTCGAGACAGAACAAAGCGAAAGAAAAAAGTGTTTAATCACGTACTTTGGGAAAAAGGACCATTAGAAAAGCCAGATTTCACAAGAAAGCATGCGATCGTTTGGGCTTTAATTATTGCTGAAGCACACAGCTGCCAGGTGAAAGGAAACAAAAAAATTAAAAAAATGAATAACAATCATAATCGTAATCGAGCTCTTTCTGACCAAGAATTAAACATTACGGATTCTTTTATTTTGATTTAATATTTTTTAACATCGTTCGTTCGGCGAGAGTTTTTTCGCCATTTTTTTCAGCCCAATTAGGCAACATATATGAATCCTCGTAAAAAATATGCCATTTTAAGGCGTCCGAGGATAATAAGTCACGTCTCGTATAATTGGAATGCGCATAGATCAGGATGGAAGCGCTCCTGACCTGCCTGTAACGTGACCAACTTACCAAACAAAAGATTCAATGACTCCTTTTGTTTTTTATTTCAAGGCGTACTTTATTCTACTCGGTTTCTTTTAAGTGTTTTGTGTACTCAAATCATCGAGGCTGTTTTCTTTTTTATCCCAACTTTTTAATAACAAATAAAACAAACATAGATCTTCAGCTGCTGAGAGAATCAATTAAGGGAAGAATTAAGTAGACATTATATTTCATTCCATAGTACTTTATAAAGAATAAAGGGTACTGATTTATCATTTCGCTTCTAATAGGAATTTATTTCTATTTCACTTTCGATTGCTGAAGTCATTAATTTTAGCAACTGATTGTTCCACGACCCGTCTGACGTTTCATTCACCATAGTAAAATCAAATTCGGATTAAAATTATCTATAATTTGATCTGTAAATCTAAATGGAAAAACCAGGCGAATTTAACTGCAGTAGTTAATTTCTGTCAATGACTTTTATTATCAGCATGAATAGAGGGAGGTATTTATCTATCGCAATATCACAGTAGTGAGGAACAAACTATTATTACGTTATAAATATTTATACGGTACTAATAGTAAAATAATTATTGTGAAACCGTAAGCTTTATTTAGCATAGTTAAAATTAGCATTCTTTTATACAACTTTTATTGCGCAGTTCTGCTTTTTCATCTTAGAAGTGAAACTGTTTTCAGAGATGTTTATTTAGCAGAATTTATGTACTATATTCTAAAGATTTGAACTAAACTGCTATTGCCATAACAAAGATGTAGAAAAAGCGTACTGCCATTTCAACAAAAGTTCTTCCCTGCTGTTCTTCTTTCTATTTGCTTTATTGCTTTAAACGAAAATAAGGTCATTTGACAGTAGTATTTCAGTTATTTAGTTACATTATTAATTTAGATTATTTCCCGTTAGGAATTACGAGAAATATGTTTTGGGGTTTTGTAATTGAAAAGCTGATGAGGAAAAAACTAGAAGCTAGAGGTTTCAAAAGTGGCCGGCATAAACCCCTAGCTCTTGATATATCATTGGCAAAGAACGCTTCCGAATCAGGAGTCAGTTTAAAAATGTAAATTACAAATCACTAATATAATAAACAAATAACTGTAGCGAAGCCATTTTAACATCAAATTAAGGATTTTTGATAATTTTGATAATTGATAATTTTTTTCCGACTTATCCTTGACAAAGACCAAAGAATTTTATTTAATTTTTATTAGTCCAAAGAGGCTCTGTCCCTGAAAGAATATCGTTTTCTTTTTGCGATTTTGCGTCGAATCCCTCTTAATGTCCGTTTCGCTTTTCAAATTGTTGCCACCAAATATTATCGCCCTGTATTATATTTAAAGAAATTAAATAATGAAGAATCTGCATAAATATATGTATGTTTCTCGCACTGTGATAAAAGAATGGTACCTACAGCCATCAAGTTTCGAATGACGTAATCTTGCTGCGAATATGGGCATCTGGAAGCGCAAATTTGAAATTTGCTTTATTAACGATTTCATATTTTTCGAAACATTAACGAATTTTTTATTAACAAACTCAAGGATTTTAAAGCGAACAATGGCAACGTTGTAAGAAAAAACATTTTTATCTCCAGCGCGTGAGACTATGTATCGTAAATTCTAAAGATACGCTCAATTTAAAATTATTTTGCGATAGTGCTGTTGAATTGAATTTTATGGTTTAAGTGCGAAGAGCATGATATTTAATAAATAAAGGTAACACGCAAAATGAAAACACACACAAAAAAAACACCTTTGGACGTAATTTAAAATATGAAACCTTTCTGATTTTTTCCTTTTTTTTTAATTGTTTTGTTTTTTGTATTAGTTTACTTTAATTTGAGGCTTTTCACAAGTTTTTGCTTAAAACTGTTTTTTGCTTGGGCTTTTGGGATTGGGTAGCTTGCCATTGACATACATTCTATATACTATGCAATGATTGATTTATTTTTATATAATCAGTTATTTCATCTTCAGTAGCTTTGCTGTCATTCTTGCTTCCAGTTTTCCTGCCATAATGCTAATTTTAGCTCGCGCATATTCAAAGGAGGCAGAAAGATTTAGTATTTAAAGGAAGTTTTTATAGTGTTTAATCAGAGGACATTCTGCCTGCTGAAGGCCACGTTACTTAGTTGCAATTCTTGGACAGCAGTCTTTCTTGGTTGAGTCATTCTTGCCAACAGCGCTTGTCTTGCCGATATAGATTTCAGCTAACTTCAGCATTAATCAGTTCCGCGTAGCTTTCGGCTAACGTACGACTTAACTTGGTTTTAGTTTGAATTTCTATCATTTTAAGTTACGCCATTGATGCTGGTTCGTAAACACAAGAAGTGCCTTCTATTAAACTAATTCAGTTCTTAATAAAAGGAGCTTTTACAATTTGCTTGCGTTCTGCATCTTCATATTCGACATAGCGATAAGTAGCTTAGAATCCAGCTTGAGTTTCGATTTATCCAGCTTCAGTGTCGATTTAGTGTATGCCGAGAAGGTCAGATTCTACCATTTTATTTCATCCTTATTCACTCATGGACAAAAAAATTAGCGCACCAAGAAGGAGTCGTCAAAATGAAACGAAATTTTACATACGTAATGACTGTTTTGATATAAGTAAATGATAAGGAAATCAAAGAAAAAGGATAATTTATTTCAGAGAAAAAGGCATAAGAACGGAGGAGTTAATACTCCGTTGCACCCCCTCTAGCGCGAATGCACGATGCGATACGATCGGGCATTGAGTTATACAAGTTCTGTATGATGGCTTGAGACATTTCGTTCCATATTTGCTGTAACCTTGCCTCTAGTTCGTTCAAACTCGTGGGATGCTCAACTCGTCGTCCCAAATGATCCCAGATATGCTTAAATGGAGACAAATCTGGGGATCGGGCAGGCCAAGAAAGGGTAGTAACAGTGCGGAGACAGTCTTGTGACACCCTTGCCGTATGAGGCCGAGCATTGTCTTGTTGAAAAATGGCTCCTGGAAGCCGTTGCATGAGTGGCAATACATTTGGTTGCAGGATTTTATGAACATATCGCTGTGCTGTCACGGTGCCACGGAACAATACTAGGGGTGACCGTGTATTGTAAACAATGGTACCCCATACCATCACACCAGCTGTGGGAGCGATGTGTCGTTGTACAGCAAAGGCAGGATTGACACGTTCACCACGGGCTCTCTACACACGAACACGATTCTCATCACTGCCGAAATTGAATCTGGATTCGTCGCTAAAGACGACCTGGTTCCACTCCGCTGCAGTCCAGTTTCCTCGTGCTCGACACCACTGCAAACAAAGGCGTCGATGGGTGGGCATCAAGGACAGCACACGTAATGGGTGCCGCGATACCAATTGTCCTTCCGCCAGGCGCCTTCGTATGGTTCGAGAAGACACAGGGGCCCCTAGTGAAGGTACTACCTGTGCCTGGATGGCGGGCGATGAAGCAGTTGGCCGTACGCGTGCATTTCTTACGATGTGGCGGTCTTCTCGACGACTGGTCTGTCGAGGGCGTCCTGAGCCTGGTCTTCGTGTACATGATATCTCTCGGGTCCATTGGTCCCAACACCTCTTCACAACACAATCAGAGCGGCCTAATTGACGAGCTACTCGCCTAGCTGACCACCCAGCTTCCATCATCCCGACGATTCTCCCCCTCTCAAACTGCGACAACTGCTCATATTGTCTTCAAACACGGCGTAATGGCATGTCTACCTCAGCTCTTCCTTTGTAAATGATTCAGCACACTCAAACAAAGCTTTGGTTACCTGTTTTAT
>KK120951.1:21396-49410 GCA_000611955.2 Stegodyphus mimosarum
AAAATAAGAAAAAAAAATCTGAAAGGTTTCTCAAAACGGGTGTTTTTTTAACATTTTATGTGCTACCTTTATTTATTAGATATCATGTTCTTCGTACTTGAACAATAAAATTCAGTTAAAGAACAATATTGCAAAATAATTTTAAATTGAGCATATCTTTATAATTTCCTATACACAGTCTCACGCGCTGGAGATAAAATTGTTTTTTTCTCTACAATATTGCCATTGCTCGCTTTCAAAACCTTGAGTTTGTTAATCAAAAATTAGTAAGTTTTACAAAATAGGAAATCGATAATGAAACAAATTCCAAATTTGGGCTTCCAGATGCCCATATTTGCAGCAGGTTATGTCATTAAAAATTTGATGTCTCTAGGCACCGTCGTTTTATCACAATGCCAGAAACACACATACATTTATGCACATTCTTCATTGTTTAATTTGTTTAAATATAATACAGGGCTGATATATTTGGTGACGACAGTTTGAAAAGTGAATCGAAAGTTTAATGTTTCAGTCCCAAAATTGCAAAGCGAAAACAATAGTCCTTCAGGGACAAAGCCCTTTTGGATTAATTATATCTTCCTTTTGCGCATAACACATTAAGTTTTGAAAAATGGTGAAATTTTGATATTTAGCGTCAGTTTTTTTATAGTTGTTGAATTCACTACTATCGAAAAGCTATATAGGTCCCAATGTTAGGGATATTTAGGGCATTAAGATCACGAAAAAAGTTTAAAACCAGTAATTCAAACTATTTATTGTTTGCTCAAAAAGTTAAAAAAACACAGTGTTTTGTAAAAATAGAAATACTTAGTAATTTTGGCTACAAACGTATTTAAACGGTGATTAAAATGATCGAATATTACCCAACAATATTGTGTAATTGTAAATAAAGTGTATATTGTAAATATTATGTAACTACGTTTACGATAACTGATTCAGACAATTGTAATAATAAGAAAAGGAAAAACTCGAAATAATACAAATGATTTTCAGAATAAATCTAGTAAGGAAACACAATGTGGTCTGTCTTTTAATGGAAGGAAAGAAGACACAATGGTCATTTAAAAAAAATAATTTAAAGCTTTTTCGAAGTATTGAAAAAGAGGGACATTATTCTCTCATACAAGAACCTGGATCAGAATATACCATCTATGGAACTTGCTAAAAATACAACTTCCACCATAATTATCCATTTGGCTAGACATAAGATTCTTTTTGAAAAACTTGATGTGATTGGGAGTTGTGAAACTTCAGTTAATACTGGTTTTGAGAAATGGTACCATCCATTTGATTGAATTGTATGTTGGGAAACCACTGTAGTGGGTTATATGTCTCCTACACTTCAATGAACTGTAGTTCCGTAACCTATTTCATCGTCTCGATGGTGTTACCACAGGCCCAAATCCTACAGTGGGCCGATCAGCAAAATACTCGCTGGCTGCGAAAAACTTCCACTGGGTGCACTTCAAACTTGCTGAGTTTTTTATTCCTCAAGTGAATAGAAAAGTGTTTGAGCAAGGATCAGTTTTATTTATTTGAATATTCTGTTGCTATAAAGTTTAGGTATAATTTTAGAAGATTAATCAGCTTTTGATCCTCGTCCGTTTTCACACTCAAGACAGTAAATCAAGTTCTCAAACTTTATGTGAGCTTAAAAAAATATTGATGAAATCAGGCAGTTGGTATATTTAATTTTAAATTGGTACACTGCGCAAAAAAACGGGGAGGGGGGCAGTTCTATATCTCCCGTTCTACTAAGCTCATTGACGAAATTCAACTTGCATTTTTCATGTCTCGAAAGTGCGACTTAGGTTATATGTTAGATTTATATTTAGCATTGGTCTAATATAGGTATTTTGACACAAAATCGGACTTTTACTGAAATGACATGCCAGGATTTTTTCCATATTTCGATTCTGCGACTTAAATTATGCCAAACTGCCAACTTTTGTGAAAATCGCACGAGTAGTTTTAAAAAAATTAACTCTCAAAATTTTAGCTCCTCAATGTTAATTGAAATTGATATATATTTATTAATATCTCTTTTTTTCTAAACTTACTTCATTCCTTCGTCCAGAATTCGAAATTTAGGCTTAATCCAAAGAAAATTTGCACATTTTTTTATGATTTATTTTTAAAATTTGTATTTTTAAATATTTTTTTATAAGTTTTTCAAAAAAAAAATTTGCATTATAATCTATAAAATTTTTAACATCTTCTTAACGTAGATGTATTTCTAGGCACACCTGCAAAAAATTCGAGTTTTTTTATTCAAAATTCTCTAAGATATACATGAAATTACTTATTGGCGCGTTTTGAAATTTGGAACTTTTTTTTTTATTCTTGAGCGATAGTAACGTCAAATGTGGTTTACATACTTTGTTAAAATTATTTTAAAATATGAACGATGACTTTTTTTTCCGCTTGTGTGCAATGCAAAAAAGGAAAAGAAAATTAGGTCACTATAAATTAAGAAGTTCGTTAAGTAAATTATTCTCGGCGCAAAGTGAAAAAAATACGCCAAGATAAATTTTTGAATTTCTCCGTAAATTTTGCACCAAATTTTACAAAATTTAATAGTTAGACATAATTTGAGTCGTAGAATGGAACTATGGAAAACAATTGGCATGTCATTTCAGAAAAAGTCCGATTTTTTGTCAAAATACCTATGTTAGAACAATGATATATATAAATAATATATATCCTAAGTCGCGCTTTCGAGACATGAAAAACGCAATTTGACTTTAGTCCATTGGCCCAGTAGAACGGAAGATATAGAACTCACCTCCTCCCCCCTTTTTTTTTCGCAGTGTTCAAAATTAAAACCAGCAAAAATTTCTCAGACGGTCTAAAGATAGTTTTTGAAGCCACATGACGATATCTCAATCAAGACTTTACTGCAAGTCATCAGTCCAGTAATTCAGGGGAATTCATTCTTTCTTTCACAGTAATTCATCTTTACTTATTAATTCATTTTATCTCGAATATCTGATGATTGCCGTGATTGCGGATGAAAGAAAACATACCACAGAACTAGAGCTGCTTTGATTATTGAAAGCTGGATCACTTTCCAAGCTTAAACTTAATTTCGAAGCAAGAAATGAGATTATGTCAACACGATTTGTTGGGATAGTTGCAATATCTCTCCTCCTCAAATATATGGTACGTTACGGATGAGAATATTAAAGGTCGATTAAAGGCTAACACATCTCTGCAGCTAGATCCCAAATAACCCCCAGTCACGCCCAGGTTATAGAACGGTGGGTCAAACTTATGGCCGAACATCTAAAAATGGGTGTGGCCATGATGCAAGAAACGGCTTGATTAGCAGGACCTTCTATCAAAATATATTATGCGAGCATTTTCCCCAAAAAACTAACTTTAAGGTGCACTTTTTTTATTAAAAAAAAAATAGAAATTATAAATCTGTTCACCATTTGTTAACTAAAAATTAAAAAGTATAATTATCCGAAATTGCAATTTTTTTAAAAATTAGGGTTTTTTGAGTTTTTTGTTCAAACGATTAATAATTTTAAATTACGAGTTTTTAATTTTTTTTAGTTTTCCTCATGCTCCCCATTTCACATCGGGAATAACTGCATTTCGATAATAATGAATTTAGCAACTCTACAAAATCGACGAAAAACAGCAAAATTTCATTATTTTTCATGCGCGTATTGGAGATCGTTATACTGTTATTTTTAACATAAAAAGTAAAAGATTGTGTTTTCAAAATTGGCAACGATAGTATAAATTCTAAAGATGTAACTGTCAGTTTTATTTTCTTGCTTTGTGTTTCGCCTTCCTTGGTTCTCCTCTATCCATTTCTTCCAAGCACGCATCACGGTTGTGACATTACGCTGCGTGTGCGCTGCTATTCCTCGATACGAATGTCCAACCTCTAGCATACCGACGATATGGCCTCGACCGAACTCCATTAGTTGTTGATATGGCCCCCTTCGCTGTTGACGAGTAATATTGACCACTAATTAAACATTCACCGTAGACAGAGGACATAAACAGACTTCAACACAACTTTATTGTCCTTTATATACATGAAACGAGCGTCCGGTTCTCATTCAGCACATGCGCAATTGCTTTGTAATTCAAACTTTTGCATGTCTTTTCTCACTTTGCGTTTCATGTAAGTTTGATTCAAATTGCATAATTCTTTCATGGTGTTACAGTTGTCACAAACATTAATGTGTCTATGTATGCGTGTGATGATTAAAAGTTGAAGAGGAAGTTATATATACAGGGTGTTTCAGCAGATCGGTTACAGACTTTTGGGAGAGATAAAGTACATCTAGACGATGGAAAATCACAAAGCAATATATGGTCAGAAACGCTTTTCCCGGAGCGATGTACAAAACACAAGAAAGGAAGAAAACGAACGGGGGGGGGAGAAAAGATATTAACAAACATTACTAATTTTCGAAGGCTTATAAACGATTTTTAAGGGCTGAACAACGAGTTTATTAGCCAGAGAGAAAATAATTTTCAAACTGAAGTTAGAAACATTAGCGGTTCTGAGAGTTTGGCAACTAACAGTAAGGAAAAATAGAATGACAACGAAATTATTGTGATTTTTCTTATTGGAAGAATTCCTTTATCATTCTAAGTACAGATTTTTAAAAAAGTTTTTTTCGTGGATAGACAACAAAAGCTCTGCTAATAGCAAAACTTCTTTCTTTTAACTGCTTAGGATCTTTTAAACAAGATCTTTAGCGCAGAGTGTCAAAAATAATATTAAGGGCACGTAAAAGCGAAAAACGGAAAGCAGCTTAAAGGAATGGAGATAAAACATCCAAGATCAAAAAAGAACTCAAATGGCATGATCAATGAAATTTCGAGAGCTGTTTGTGAAATCTCCCTTCTTTCCACCAACACACACAAAGGGATCGTCAACATAACAGTTTCTGCCCTCTCCCCCTCCCCCCAAAAAAAAGAACTTTAAAACAATTTAGCTTCAAACTTAGTTCATGCAAATATGAATAAGTACTGAACGGAAGAATTTTTTTTTTTACCTAATTCTTTGATAGGGCGGTAAATATTTCGAAGACCCAGTTGTGAATGTTAGTTAGAGATTAATTCCTCAGTTTCGGTACATTAGAAAAAACATTTCAAGTCTATTTTCAAGTCACTGTAGTGTTTTCTCAAGTGGAACTTGAAGTGATTAGGCGTCAAAGCAGAACTAACTGAATCTATGGGAAGGATAAATTTTAGCGAGAAATTCAAATGAATTCCTTACATCATATGAGCTATAGTTGGAAAGTAATGGAGAACATCCTTGTCTATTTCTTACGAAGCAGATAACAGGTTAGAAACATTGAGGCGAAATGGTGAAACAGTTATTCGAGCTACAGGAGTTCTCTAGAACTGTTAACTAAGTAAATAAAACTTAACACAGTTACAGAATTAATCTTAGGCAGAATCGGAATTTTTTTAATGAGGAAATATAATATAGTTTAACAACGGTTTTAGAGAGATTGGAAGCTGAGAAATCTTTAGGGATAGAGAAGTATGAACATTTAGTTGAGAGTTCTGCACTTCCGGTAGTGCATGTACTTCCGTTCGTGGCTGCTATTTCACTTCATTTATTAATTTGGAGATAATAACACTCAAATGCGAGGGGATTTAACCAAAAGTAACTTCATTTAAGATTTCAGTGGAATTAAAATAAAGCACGGAAATGTTCCCAAAATATTGTTGAAATTAAATTATGTCTCCAAATCAGCAGCAATTTAGGGAACAGAAGCATTAAATAGGATAAATTTCGTCTCATTTCGAAACTCAAACTAATGCATTTCTAAACCAGCTGAACTATTGTTATTTCCCGACGCACGAAAACCTTTTTTTCTTCGAAGTATATATGATTTTATACTAGCCGTGAACAATAAAAGCAAGATTTTATGCTGCGATGCTTAATCAATTCTTACAGAACTCAAAGCTTAAGTTCCCCAAGAAGCAGTTGAAATGTCTGTCACTGCAACTGGCTGCCGAAGGATGGATCAGGCAACGCCTGTGAGGCGTCTTTATTTTTTTAAATAACGTTTTCCTCTCGAAGGGATTCGCGTGATACATTAAGATGTTACTATTTGCATGACGAATCCCAGAACCTCAATTGAGGCAGACCTGCTCTACCTGCGAGGGGATACAACCTCCCACGACATGGCAGGAAATTAATAACTTTTTTTCAAGCAAAAAAGAAAATTCAAATTTATAAACATTAAGTTCATCGAGCAATACGCTTTTGTGCCCGGGCACTAATTGTTAAAACGAGAATCATTATTAATTAACATCGGGCCTGTCATGCGTATGGGACAGTTAATTAGGAGATGGAATAACTTCTGAAAGTATATTTCACGCTATGCAAGCCACAATGCACGAATAAGTCATTAGTTATTGAAGATTTTACACTCCCTTCGTTCGGGGCCCTCTGGGTGCAGTTTCTGGAAATTGGAATAATATGTCGGGAGAGGGGAGGAGAAAGGGAATTCTTAAGTTTCAGAACAGTTGGTGACGCCTGGATGAGTTTTCAAATTATTCAGAGTTGGAAATTAGTCGATTAAAACTCTATTCTCCATTTTGTTCCGTTCCCAACCGCTTAATTATTTGGGTTTGTTTTTAACATGGAAGTGAGTTGGAGGAAGTGAATGAGTTGAGTTGTAGATGTGTTATTTCAACTTTGGTGCTACTGTTTTACCATGAGAAATGGATCTGTGAATGATTTCCGATTCTTCAGCTGCAACGCTGAGCACAGCTTTATTTGTTTAATCCCAAAGCATCCGGAGGAATATTGTTTGTCTTTGCTTTAGGCCAATGTTATACTTCTGAGATAGTTTTTTACTTTTGTTTTGGAAACCATATTGCTTATAGGCATATGTAACAAGTAATCAGATCAGAATCAGATGCGTGGAATTTTCAAGAGTTTCGTACAACGTTAATTAAACCTTTGTTCACAAGGCACATTAATAAAAGCATTGATATCACCAGAATCTTCAACATTTTAAGGCTTTCTATTTCTATTCAGCTTCTTAATACATAGCTTATAATGTACAATTCTCCTCATGTCTTCATTTTAGAACTTTAAGAATGTTTTTCGTCCCGTTGAAAGAGACCGTTGAAATGCTGTTTCATTTACTTGGTGTGTTTTCCAAATGCTTCAATTACTGTTAAAATTTTGTCCTGTAATTTAAGATTTCGCTTTAGACAAGGAAAATAAATAGTGAGCTGCCAAATCTTGCAAGTAAGAATTTGTTTAAGAAAAGTTTCATTTATCTAAGAGTTCAATATTTTTTATGTTAATTGCCTCATGAGCAGAGGCGAATGGGGTTATCGTAAATTCGAGAAATTTTCCGGAGCACCGATGCCCGTATGTTCTGTTGTCTGATATTGATTGTTTAAACATAATAGTTATTTAAATTTGATCTAGATGATCTCGCCGGGACTCTAATGCACGCCGAATATGAATCTGGACCTCCACTACCTTTTATTTCGGACGCTACTTTTTTACAGTCATTAGGTTTTCTTGAAGCAGGAGACATGAAAAATGTGCAATGCTTTCGCCGGGTATCGAACCCTGGACTCCTCGAATATGCTTCCAATTACATCATGAAGGCATGCCGAGTAAAATACCTTATATACTGCTCCTGTTTAAAAGGCGACTGGGTATTAGACGATTCACTCGCCAAATTCTAATGGTGATGATTTATCTTGTCCACCACCTTTTGTTCGGGTCAAAATTATAGAGTCTTTAGGTTTTCTTGAAGCAGGAGGCTTAAAAAATATGCAATGCCTTCGACAGGACTAGATCCATGGACCTCTCGAATACGTCTCGAGTATGCTTCCAATTACACCTCGAAGGCTTGCTGGAAGGAAGGAGAAAATACTTTACAAGTGCAAAAGAGAAAACATTTTGCCACTTATTTTGATACATATCACAACAGCGTATGATTTAACCAATTCCTATTCTCTTTATTGCCTTATTACCAAGAAATTATATTAACATAACAATCGATCTGGTATGGTGACCATTGGCATATTAAAAATGTAGAAATGAGGTAGTGCGATCGAACTGGTAGTCATAAGTAAAGAAAGACTTGATGTTCTCCGCAACGATTTATATTCCTCCCCTTTTGGTGGGTGCTCTTCGAAACAATTATAATAAACAAGTGAAATCTATACCATACCTATAACGACTCAGCTATTCTCTTCTAATGGTTTTAATATATTGTCACAATATATTTCTCTTCTAGATAGACTTAATTTCCATCAAACGAGGAAGTTATTTCACCCAGAATTCTGATTATGTTAACATTTAGATGGAAAAATGAATAAATTTATAATCTCAAATCTCATAAAATATATTCCCTACGTAGATCACTTTCTGACAGCAAACAGAGGATCAGCTGCAGAGCCCTTAAATTTTTCCATTGTAAGAACATTGCATCTATGTTATGTGAATCATAAACCGTTAGAATAAAAAACTGTATAATTTAGAATATTCCATTGCCGTTAATTTAAAAATCATTATGTTTTATTAACAAACCAAAATTTTTACCCTGACATTTTTTAAAACATATATTAGCTTTCGAGAAAAAGGCATGTTTTTTTTTTTTTTTTTTTTTTTTTTTTTTATTTTTTTTTTTTTTTTTTTTTTTTTTTTTTTAAGATGTCCAATATTTTTTGTGATGTCGTCTTTCTCAAAATATTTATCTTCAGATTTAAAACCTCCTCGAATGCACTACACCATGAAAGTAATGTTAACCACAATACGAAGAGCTATTTTAGTAGCATTAGCTTTGTATCGACCATCTCACTTCTTTTGCAATGGCTAACTATTAAAAAAAAGCTGCTAAATTAACTACTAAACAAGGACTGTTTCATAATTATTAATATTATTAAAGTTGTTAATTACTTTAATAAATTCTAGCAGTTACTAACCAGTTTTTATAATTTCCTTTTGTAGTCATTAGTTTAAAAATCAGGCAAAAATGCATCTTCAGATTGCGCTGGCTATATGGAAAATAAATCGATGTCGAGAAAACTAAACAAATTTGCCTTTCTTCTTCAAGCAACATATATTCTGCAGAAGGGGAAAAAGGGGGCTCAGACGCAAATACATAGTTGAAAGCAATATTAAATACAGGCTAAAATATATAGCTTGACTACCGTGCTGGTTCTTATGTAGGGCCATAGCTAGGACAGTATAAAACTTTCATTAAAATACACTCACGTTTGTGAAAATTGCAACACCATGAAGGACTTACGCGAGTGAGCTGAAATTTTCAGGAAATGCAAAGTAGCGCATGATATGCAAATGATTAGAATTGCAAATCCGTAGCGCATGCGTATGCTGAGCAGCGCCCTCTGAACGGCTGATGGATCCGAATAAATAGACGGCTGTAGCGAGGCGTGTATGGTTATCGGTGGTTATCTGCTAGTGGTAAACGTTAACTCAATCTGTACTTATGCCTCGTCGACGAAAGAGAGCGAGATTTGAACAACTTACAGAGTTTGAACGAGGGAGAATCATCGGCCTTCGTGAAGCTGGATTGTCGTATCGTGCAGTAGCCTCTCGTGTGCAGCGTAACAGCAGCACAGTGATGCGCGTTTGGAAGCAGTGGACGGACGAGTGTCGGACAACTCGGAAATCCGGGAGTGGACCCCGAAATGTGACGTCAGCTCGCGATGATAGACACCTGGTCCGCATGGCGCGGACGGACCGTACAGCTTCCTCTAGACAATTGGCAGCACTGTGGTCAATAGCTACAGGTGTTTCATTGTGTGCTTCATCAATTCGTAGACGTCTGCTGCAGTGTGGACTGCGCGCACGGACTCCTTTATACAGGATCCCCCTAACGCACGACCATCGCCGCCTGCGGCTACAATGGGCCAATCAGCATAGAGACTGGCGTGCTGATTGGCAGCATGTCGTGTTTTCTGACGAATCCCGCTTTAATTTGTGGTACCATGATGGCCGCATTCGTGTCAGACGCTATGCCGGTGAACGCCACCTTCCGGAGTGCATTATCGAACGCCACAGTGGACGAACACCCGGAGTTATGGTCTGGGGCGCCATAGCATATCATAGACGATCTCAATTGCTACGAATTGTGGGCAATCTGAACAGCAACCGGTATATCCGTGAAGTTCTACAGCCCGAAGCTGTTCCCTTCCTTCAAAGCTTGCCAGGCGCTGTATTTCAACAGGACAATGCCCGCCCTCATACTGCTCGGATTGTTAAATCCTTCTTTGCAGCGCAGCAGGTACAGCTTCTTCCTTGGCCTGCGTGTTCCCCGGATATGTCGCCAATTGAACATGTGTGGGATGTCATTGGTCGGCGTCTTGCTCGTGATCCTCGTCCTGTTGCGTCTGCAGACGAACTTTGGGTACGCGTACAAACGATATGGAATGCTCTTCCTCAGTCAGACATTCAAACTTTGTTTGACTCCATGCCATGTCGTGTAGCAGCACATATTGCGGCGCGTGGTGGCCGCACAAAATACTGATTCTGATCTCTTGTTCTTGTTTGTTTGCTTTGAACATTTAATCATTTATTTGTACCACTACCACTCAACTGTGTATTAAATTGCATTCAATTATGACGATTCCTTCTTGGTGTTGCAATTTTCACAAACGTGAGTGTAGTATACTTGAAACTTATAAACATGAAAGTTCATTAAACAGTATCAGCGAATGTACACTGAGGGGGGAAAAAAAGCAACAGTTCTGTACCTCTCGCTCTACTGGGCCGATTGACCAACTTCAAATTGCATTTTTCATGTCTCGAATACGCACTTAGGATATATATTAGGGATATATATTAGATTTATATATAGCAGTGTTCTAATTGAGGTATTTTGACACAAAATCGGACTTTTTCGGAAACGACATACCAGTTTTTTTCCAGATTTCGATTCGACTCAAATTATGCCTAAATATTCAACTTTGTAAAATTTGGTGTGAAATTTACAGAGAAATTAAAAAATTTATCTTAGGGCATTTTTTTTTCAGTTTGCGTCAAGAATAGACTTGGCGAACTTCTTAATTTATAGCAGCCTATTTTCCTTTCCTTTTTTTCCTTGTCCACGAGTCGTCATTATCGCTTATAATAAATATACCAAATTTCAAAACGCGCCAAAATGAATTTTGAATAAAAAAACTCGAATTTTTTGCAGATATGTTTAGAAACACATCTACTTTAAGATGACGACAAAAAATTTTGTCGATTTTCAATTTTTTTTCGAAAAATTTTTATTTAAAAATAAATCATAAAAAATGCGATAATTCTATTTGGATTAAGCCTAAATTTCGAATTTTAGAAGAAGGAATTAAGTAAATTTAATAAAAAAGAGATATTAAAATAAATATACATCAAATTCAATTAACAATGAGGAGCTAAAATTTTGAGAGCTAATTTTTTAAAAACTACCCTTGCGATTTTTACGAAACTTAGCATTTTGGCATAATTTGAGTCGTAGAATCGAAATATGGAAAAAAATTGCATGTCATTTTAGAAAAGTCCGATTTTGTGTCAAAATACCTGTATGAGAACAATGCTATATATATATATCTAATACATATCCTAAGTCGCGCTTTCGAGACATGAAAAACGCAATTTGAATTTCGTCAATCGGCCCAATAGAACAGGAGATATAGAACTGCCCCCTTTTTTTCTCTCCTTTTTTTTTATTTTTTTTTATACCAGCTGTAAATACGAATTTGGTACAATAATTTGGTATAATAATAATAATAATATGATGATGATGATGATGACAGTTTCAGGCAAATTATATCTAACTTTCGAAACTCAAACATTTTCAAGACATACTTAAAGCTTTACTTTATTAGTTCAACAATATAATCCTAACTAAAATATATGATGGCAAGTTAAACTGATAAAATGATTCATATTAAGGTAATCAAATATGTATTTGTTGATTAAATTGAAATAATTAAATCTCCTAATCTAAGCTAAAAAGTTTTTTCTTTATTCTAAACAAAATCTTTTGAACTATTTTTAGTAAATCCTATTCCAAGTTCTCATGTCAATATAAATTAAAAATAAACTTTTGTATTCATATCCAGATCTTGATGCTTACTTTATTTTATACGTGATTCTTCTTAGGTATTTCGTTATGTGCTACATAGTTGCACTAAACAGCACGAGCTCCAACTTTTCAAAATGAAGTATGGCATGACACCGCTGACCAACAATTTATCCAAAGTTGGCACAACGAAATTTATATCTTAAGGAACATTCTGATTACCAAGTAGTTCTTCGTGAACTGTCTTTGAAGCAGATAAGCGAAACTGGAAGAGACGAATAGGATAGAAATAAACAACAGAAAAGAAACTTGAAATGTCATAGGTCACAATATGAAGAACTTCAAAAGCTGGCAATAATCTATTGTTGAAATTCGAGCAGGTGGTAAAGGTGAAGACCAGTCCATTGAAGAGAATGAAGAGTGAAGGTTCTACATTTCAAAATGAAGCAGAACACACGGTCGATGACCAGATTTTAAAGGCATGCATAACTGAAATGTCGTAAAATATATCTTTGTAATGGTTATTTGGTATTTTTACCTTAAATATATATATCTGAATGCAAGAGGGATCTTGACCGTTCAAAACAATTTTGATGTTGCTTTTAAGTATTATACCGAAACAAGAAAACTCTGTAGCTTCTGTGTATATGCTAATTATGCTACATAGGTTACCAGTAAAATTTGAACATACCGTATATTCCGGCGTATAACGTGCACTTTTAATACAAGAAATAAGATGGAAATTTACGTGTGCGCATTACACGTTGAATATAAACGTGATAGATTAAAAATATGGAAAAAAAACCAGCATACAAAATTTACATTTTTACGTGTACTTATGCAGTTTATTTAAAAGAAATGATATATCTTCTGAACATAAAAACTTTTCATTATCGTATAACATGAAAAATTCGTCATGTTTGTCTTCCGTTATCTCTTCGGGCACATCATCGAATTCTGTTTCATATTTAACGTCATTGTTACTCTGCCCCTTGCAGCAGCACGATTTCCCTTTTCTTTTGCAAGCTGAATGGCCTTGCATTTGAAATCAGTACTTTGTTGTTTCGTTTGGCAGGAACCAAATTTACGACTAACAGGAACACTAGATGAACTGTATTTCAACTGAAGGAAATGCGATTTACTTAAGTTTCGATATGCTTTTCAAAATCACGGCTTCAATGACCACAGAGACAGAAAACATTTACACCTAATTCCGCGAATTCATCCGGATCGGAAAAGCCATCTTATTCCAAATTCTCTCCTCCTTTTCTCGAAACTCTAGAATAACATTCTTGTGCATACCTGCGTTAAATAAATCCACCTTCTTTGCAGAATTATTTACTCCGTGAAGCATTTTCCTCTCCTACGCATGTATTGTTCCCCTTATCGCTTGTCGCTTCAGTATCTGAAATTATTAGGTGCGCGTTATACGGTACATAGAAATTTGACAGCTAAGGAGTTGCGATGAATTTCAATGTAGTAACTGCTCTGAGATGCCAAATATAAGGTCCGTAATCAAATCTGATATAATCGAATTACGGCAGCATTTCGTAGAATTTTAATAAAATAGTTCGTTTCATATTTACGGTTTTGGGAAGCTATATGTAAGCAATCAGTTTCGATCACGTGGTTATTTTGAACTGTTCTAATTATTACCTTCATTTTAATCTGTTTCATCTTGTTATTTAAAAAGGAAGAGAATATTGAAGATGATTTGTTAACTGCTTTTTTTTAGCAGCTCAATGACATTCTAAATACTATGCTTTTCGTTTTATCCAAATCATATACGCAACATTCTCCTTCTTCCAAATCATATCTCTGCCAAAAACATCAAATCTGAGTCTAAAATCAAAGCTGTTGTTCTTGTTACATTCGTCATTTATTTTCAATTTGCAGCAGTATTTTGTAAATGGGCAAAAAATTAAATAAAGAATTTAAGAGTTAGTAATATTTTGCAAAAGTGTTTATTGAGTTTACAATATCAGTTCAATATATGAAAGACATTTCTAATGCCATATGTTATCCATCTGGGCAAGAGAAATGACAAAAAGAAATCTGAAAGTTTTCAGATTTTATATTACCTCCAAAGGGGTTTTTTTTTCATTTACAGACACATACACGTTTCGAGAGCATTTGGGCTAACTCCACATTGGGTTAAAAATATTTAAAAACAGCATATTTTGAGAATTTTCGATAGACAGTCTCGCGTGCTGGAGATAAAAATGTTTTATTTGCTACAGTGTTTCTACTGCTTGCTATGAAATTGTTCCGTTTTTTATAAAAATTCATTAAAGTTTTATAAAATATGAAATGGACCAAAAAAAATTTCAAATTCCAAATTCGGGCTTCCAGCTGCCTATATTCAGGTGGAGAACTATGTTATTTAAAATTTAATGACTCTAGGTACAGCTATTTTTTCACAAGGCAAGAAACATTCATACATTCATGTAGATTCTTTATTATTTAGTTTCTTAAGTATATTACAGGACGATAGCATTTGGTGGCAATAAATCGAAAAATGGTAAAACCGTTTATAGTGATTCGACGTAAAATGCTGTTTAGAGACTAATAGCCCTTTTGGGCTGCATTCCATTTGGGTTCAAAAAGAAAAATAAGCAAATAAAAAAAATCCTACCTTAATAAAGTAAAGGGAAGAAGAAACTTTAAGCTAATTTAAGCAAGTGCATTCAGACAACAAGGATGATTGGTAAAATGTCAGTAATGTAAAATTGAAATGCGCGTTATAATCTTTTATCATGTATCACCACTGTTCTTATAATTCTAGTACAAATAGGATAATATAAAATGTGCATGCTAGCTAGATAAAATTTTAAAATGAAATTTAAAACAGTTATCATTCTAAACATTATAAGAATATTACAATAAACGATATGCATTAAACAGAAGAAGTGAATCTCGGGAATTTTGCATTCGAACCATTAGCATAATCCTAGGATGAGCGCAAGACGTTTATCTGGATTCCTTAGAAGTAAATTCTGAAGAAGAACAATATCTATGAGGTTGGCAAAATTCTAATATTCCTTACAGTTTTATCTTACTTTACAACTGTTATATTCTGGAAGAACAGGCAATTTTCTTTTGAGAACCTGTATAAGTAGCTGGATTCGCTTCCAAAATCGTTTGATTTTCCTTCATGATCTACACGAGTTCCAAAAGCAAAATATATGGGTAATGATAATAGAGTTATTTTAGAAGCATATCTGCGGGCAACGTTTGACTGTTAGCTAAACGATTATTAACACTAGATGAATTTATTATATCTCTATTCAAGTGCAAGTCAATAACTGATGCTGGCCTAATTTTAGACTTAGTGACTAATCTTTTGAGAACAGGAAAATTAGAACAGCCCCTTTAAGAGGCCAGGTGATAATCCTCGCAATTCTGCACTTAGGATTGTGACTTTGCCCTTAAAGTCACCATTTACGATTTATGATACTTTAATATTTATTTTACATTTAATGAGTAGTCACCTAGCATCGTGCATGAGATTTTCAAAGAAATATCCTTGAAAGTTATCGATCATGATAAGGTCTTTATCCACCAATGCCAAATTTTCTTTTCTACAATTAATCTTTATTACGATTTTCTATATGTGGCGATGTGTACACCACATCAGTTCCATGTACGGAATATTAAATTATACGTATTTTTTCCTGCCTTTCATTTAAACTTATTTCCTCGAATTTCTCTAGAGATATATTTCTCATTCAATCAATTCATTTCTCATTCGCGGCAAGGCAAAAATAGTACATAAACACTCAAAATATCTATATTAAAAATTGAATGATATAGAAAAACATAAAACACCAAATACAATTAAAACAATTAAAAAACTTTTTTACAATTAAAATTACAGTTTCTACGCGCAATTCGGCAGAGGGCAAGGAGGTAGAATTTTCGTTGCATAAAACTGAAAGTTTAATTTTGGTTTTACACTGCAAAAAGACACTGAAGGCGTAGAAACTAATTTAATTTCTTGTGAATGTTATGCTGAGTCAATATATCGGATAATTTAATGACTTAAATGATAATTCAAGAATAGATTTAATTCACAATAATAAAAGAAGACCTTAGTTTGTTGTTAGGAAGATTAATTTCTCTAGATTGGCAAACTATTCTGCTGAGTTCCATATGTAAACAAATATGGCTATGTTAACAAAAATTAGATTTAGCAGCACTTAAACAACTTTTAAATTGCTGATAATTCAACATAATTCAATCATTTTTCAAGAAGAATCGTCATTCAAAAGAAAATGCACAATTTACAAGCAATATATGAAAAAAGAAACTGAGCTCACTGTGCCGAATATATATATACATATATTTATATACTTTTGGTGCTGCCGATTGCAACCAAAATAGAAGGTGCATATCTACATGTTATAGCAGTCCTATATACAAAAGTTCACCGTACTGAGGCCATTCGTTTTTGAGTTATACGAGATACATACGTACGTACGCACAGACGCTACGAAAAAAATCTCTCCAGAATCCATTTTATATCGGTCTTATAATTTTTTTGGGGATAAAGGGTCTTTTATTCTGTCTTTACGTACGGATGTCAAGCAAAAACATCGTTAAATTGCATTCGATAGCGGTCAAAATGGATATTTTCGTTGAAATATGATATCCGAAATTTTACGCGATTACAATACTTCCTTTTTACTTCGTAAAATTAAGTAAAAAAAATATGTTTAATGGTCATTTATTTTAGGTAGTTTTTTATTTTCATCTGAAAAAATTGCAAGTCATTTTTCTTTTTCTGATACTCCACTAACGTTTGTTTCAGAAAAATTTTAAAACCTTATCATTGTTATTGTGCAGTTGAAACGCAATCTTCTTATCCCGCGTTTGTATTTATTTATCGCAAACACAAATTTTAATGCAATTTTTTTTTTTCGAAATCCTAGAAAAAAACTATAGAGAAAGATTTGAATTTCGACGGTCTAACGAGCTGAAATATAGCTTACAAAAGGATTTGTTCTGGGAGCATATGTATTTTAAATTTTGAGGTTTCTAGCAATAAATAAATGTATGTTTATTGTTTTGTTCCGAAAAGAACGACTTCTTCATATTACACAAATGTCCTGTCATGCAATAAAAAATTCTCCAATAAATATATTTTCGTGCAAAATTAATTTGAATATATATTTATGCGTGATTTTTTTTTTCAGTCATGAGGAGAATTTGAAATGAGATTTCGTGGCGCTGGAAAGAATGCTTTTTTAATAAAGCTCTCATTGAAAGATTTTTTATTTGTTTTAAGCTTTTCTAGGCATTTAAATTATAAACCAAAGGACAGAAAATGAAAAATGTTTGCTCATGCAAGACTGATATGTGATGTATATTGTAATTTGGTTTCTCCACTAAACTATTTGATTAAAAGAAATGTCATCCACTTAAAGTGATGATTATTTAATTTTTTTATGAAACACATTTCTGGATGTTATTGATAGATTGCTAAACTGAAACGAAGCCCCGTCTTATTTTACAGTGTTTAACCCCGTCTTATTTTACAGTGTTACAGTGTTGTTAGCTAATATTTAATTTTCAAAAATCGGAATTTGAAATCACATTATAATTTATATTCATTAACTTATTGAAATATATCATGATATCTCCCCCAACAAATAAGCGAAACAAAACAAAATAAAAAAGAAAGGGGAAACCCTAACAATTAAAACTCAAACTAGTAATAAAAATAAAGTCATAAAACAGTATGTTTAGCTTCTTGTCCAAAGTTTGATAAAAAAATGGACAATAATTATTGACAATAGCATGTCTAACGAAAAGCTTAACTGGCCAATGAAAGTGTAACTCCAAGATGTGCTCGTATACGAGCTTTAAAATTTATATCTATCGAAAACTTTGTTGGCTATTAATAAGTCACATATATCTTCATATTAGTATTTAGCCATCGTAGATTGGCAATAATATTTTAGTATGTGATCTCTGTGACACCAGACGAGCAACTAACCTGTATTTGTGCATTAATAGAGTTGTGATTTTAGAGCTATTTCAGAACAGGATAACATGAGAAATTAAACTACCCCGTCACCAGAATTCGAACTGCGGATCATCCGATTGGTACCTGAACCTGCTACCAAATGTATCGCTGTGGGGCAAAAGCACGCTGTGGGGAAAGTGTAAATTCCTGATATTCTTCTGCACGTAGTGGATGACTGGGAAGATAGAAAGGCTAGCAACCAAATCCAGGTGATGACCTAATATCATCTACCACATTTTTAATCGAGTGGCACTTATAGGGTCTATTTATAATTTTTGGATCAAGAAATATGACTAATTCAGCGATATTCGAGCAGGCATTTAAATTTCGGATCTTCCGAGCTAGCCGGACGTTCTACCAGTTGCATTACGAAAGTACGCAATGGCGAATTCGAAAATTCCTTGAATGTTTGCTGTTAAATAATAGTTTTTCTTAACGCTTCTGAGTGTAATTAGTTTCGCATATTATTATATCTTTATTTTCCAATAGATGGAAACTGCGTCGCAAAAATGAAAGGATTGTATTGATCACTTCCTTAGACTTACAAAATTACAAAATAATTAACATCTCATGTTCCCCATATACCGAATACTCAATACTATACTATCAGATGGGCAAAGGAGGAGGTATTAGACATGTATCTGGGCCATAAATTAAGGTTTTTGTGTGGTAGAAGAGGATGGTCTCATGTATGCTCTTTGTGTCATGATGTACCAAAAAGATTTCTTTTGTTGACGAGATTCAGTAGGTAATAGTTGCGTATGAGGTCTCTGGGGCTCAGTTCAGACGAAGGTTTTTGTTGTCATAAGGCTTTGTGGTTTAAAGCATAGAAGTCTGAAGTCCGTTCAGACCTGTTTTACAGGGCTTAAACCATAGCCAGTCAGAGAAAGGAAAGTTGGGCATGCGTAAATATATAGCTAACGCAGCGAATCCATTGATCGAATGTCACTTCCTGTTTGCTTAGATGTTATTGATCGGTTCTGCCACGTTGGCATAAATTTGAAAGAAAAGTTAGAACTTTCAGGCAAAATCCTTAAACCAATTTTTGTGCAGCGAAGCTTGGCTTAGGCCTCTTAGGCTTTTAGGCTTCATACGGTGGTATAAATGCCATAGAGAAATGGTCATAAGGCATTAAATGGGAGAGCTTCTTTCACACCTGCGAGACAGGATCTAAGTCGTAACCAATTAGAGAAGCTTAAATTTGCGCATACGTGGATGTGTCAACAGCTTTCCCGCTCAACAGATTTCGCGCGTTCGCTCTGATTGGTCGACTCTTATACCAAGTCGGCATAAGGTTGAAAACTTCGAACTTTATGCCAAAATCCCTAAACCAGTTTTTGTGACGTAGCAAAGTCTGATTACCTAGCAACGAAGCTCAGCTTAAACCAGTTATGACATTTATACCACCGTCTGAAGAGAGTCTTATAATCAAAAAAGCTTCGTTCGCTGGACAATGTGTACTATACATAGATGCGCATTGTTCGTTTATAAAATCACCGCAGATATGGTCTAGAAACTACCAGTTACCAAAATTCCAGTATATTAATGATATGGTCGTTGGCTGTTCAGATGTTGATTTTACGCATAAAGCATGATGGGCAGAAGAAATATATTAAAATATATGAGATGAAAATTGCAATATAATTCTGTGTTACTAATAACAGACGATGATATTCTCGGCATTGATTAAAGCTTGTTGTTTACACAAAGACTTTCATCGCGATAACCACAGATATGCTTTTATCTTCTTTGTTAACACAAGATAAGGAATAAAGGAAACAACGGTGAACAGAATGGAGAAATCATCAAAAAATGCAAATGCTTTGAGGCCTGATTCGAATAACCTTGTGATATCTAAAACCAAATAAAATCGGCGAAAAGTTTTAAACAGAATGAGCTTCAGACATCACTTTACCTAAAACTGTGACTACTATACTTTCCTGGTGAGAATAATTTCACACTAATTTAGACTAGAGCAAACTATCATCAAATCGATGGAAGGAACAGAGGTACCAGCTTAACGATATGGACTTTAGTTGGTACGTGAAGCCAAGACTCCTCCTTTCTGCAGACACGTGGTAATAACCAGAGCTATAGCTAAGGGTTTCAGCGGCCGCGAAAAACTGAAGATTTCACGCCCCGCCCTGTTGAATTAGTTCTGTTTCCGAGATCCCTCTTTCGGCGTTTTTCAAAATTCTTCCTCTTCTCGCGAAATCGGAGAGTACAGTCTCCCTCCCTTACCACAGCTCCTCAGGAGATGTCACGATGAGTATTTGAGAAGAACTGGGCAGTTTCTTCGTGAATAAGTTGGCCTTCGTCAGGCTCTTCTCGAAATTTTTAGTTTCATTCTATTTGTAATTATGTTGCAATATTAGCTATTATTTCACATCTTATGTTAATCAATAGGAGTGTTTTAGACATTATTGAAGCTAAAAGGGAAAAAACCTTTAGTTCTTTATAAAGGTTATCAGTATCGAATTCAGAATAAAAATTAGGAAAATGTAGTTTATTGGATTTGCTTAAATGAAAGAATTAAAAATGCGCGATTAAGAACAAAGAAAGAATGTCGTTTTAGAATGAATATTTATTCTGAAAGATTTTATTATAACTCACCTTTATGCAGAATTTCGGAAGTATATTATTTTTATTTTAGGAAACGAAGATTTTCATTTTCAAAATCATCGCAAAGTTTGAACATCTCTCTCCCGTTTTAAATACAGTATTAGCTTCATTCATGGAAAGATCTGAAATTCTAAATATTTATCGATTATTCCTTTTAAAAATTCTTTTTATAAATCTAAAAATTTTTCGCATTCCTACATTTCGGGTAAGGCGAAGGCCCAGTCGCTCTCTCCACTACGTAACCCCTTTGAGAAGGGGGTAATGAAGATTAACGATTTCGCGGAAACAGGAACGTTTTTGACAACCGCGCAAACAGGAATCGCGGAAACAGGAAGACACCGCCCTGTAAGCCAGGAATGGAAAACATTTCAATCTAAAAATTCGTAACATCGATTTGACTGAACTGATTTCCGTCCATGGAGAGGTGCCCCCTTTGCCCACTCTAGCTACATCAGTGGTCGTAACAACTGAATTGTGTATAGCCATTTCCTGCCTCTCAATAATTTCTAATAATGACAAGATTTAAGTAATTTCATCTTTCTAATTGATTTGACTGTTATTAAATCGAGTATGCCTTTTACACTTTTTTAACTGATGTCGAAGAATTTGGAACGAGTGAAAAGACGGAGAAGAAGCGCTCTACTATTCTGATAAGGAGTACCATTTCAATCATGAAGCAGTGTGTTTAGCCAGCGTTCTTTTGGGATTAGAACCGTCAATCAGTTTCAAGCGATTTCTATTTAAAAAAGGAATAAAGTGATTTGATTTCAGCTGATTTGAATCCTTAAGTTATTGCTTTTATCCATTCAGAGTATAATAATCAACTATTTATTTTACTGGACGAGAATATTTATACACACAGTTAAGACTTCATGCATCTACTTGATACTAAAAAGAATGAAAACGTGAATTATACAGCCAGGTACCGGATTACTAGTGGCCTAGAAGCTGAGTCATCTGAACCCTATAATTCATATTGGCTGCGATTCTCAATAAACTGGCATCATAAAGGCTATAGCAACACTCATGTATAATGGGAATGTGAATCGACCTTCATGATGGCATCCCTCAATTATACAGCTTTCAAGTGTTTCATCATAGTAAACAATATGGATGTGATTAGATATTGACTTTATGTTAAAAAAAACTGACAAAACTAAACTTAAACTATCAAACATTAAATGAAAGAAATGACAAACATTGGATGACAACTGAAAAAAAATTGCACTCTATTACAGAAGTGAACGGCATTTATCTTTCTCACGTCTGCAAATAAACAAATAAATAAACAAACAAAACATGACATTTAACTTCAGAATACTTGACGCAGGAAAAAGTGACAAACTGGAATTTATAAAAAATCTATACTTCTCAATAAATATTATACTTTTTTTCTTCATTATCTCACACACAAAACTCACAGAGAGGATAAAAGTGTGACTGTAAGTACATAACTTGCTTTTCTAAATAGAACTAACGTTTGTTATAACGGCCCCTCGTATCTTAAAAAGAAAGGATGTTATATTGAAGATGAATTTAATAGAGCTGTAATAGAATGGTCATTATAATGAATGTTGACTGTACTACCCAATTAAGAAATACAGTTCACGCTTAAAAGTTAAGAGGTGTTATAATGAGAGAGAAGTTAAAGGAACTGCTATGAAATTATCGTTATAACGAGTATGACTGTGTAGCTAGAGTCTGGTAAATAATTCACGATTGACATTAACTTTTTAAGCGAATTTTCCTGTCCTCTTAAGATTAAACAAGAGTCATTTTCCCTTTGATCTCTTTAACTTAACTATCAAAAACAAAGCTTTGAAGTATTATATCGAGTCATTATACCGAAAAAAAAAAAGCAAAATACCGGTTAGGTGTTAACGATTCACTCAACAGTAACAGTTCTGTCTCAGTAAATGAGACTTTTGCTGAAAACTGAAAAGTTGAAAGCTAAAAAACTTTGCAGGAAAGCACTCATATAAAAGAAAAAAAGAGAGAGAGATAGAGAAAAGCAATATTTTTTTGCAAAATGAAAGGGTAAAAAACCTATAATTTTTACGAATAAGGGAATAAGGTAGGTACGAAAGCATAAAGTGAACTACATTTAACTCATGAATGCACGCGCTTTAAAATAATCTGAACGCCGTAATAGTTATTATAATAAAGTTTCCAAAACCAGCGAAGAGAAATGCTATTTAGGAATTGTTCTCGACCATTATTGGCTATTTACTCAATTATCTCACTGAAATCCATTACGTTTCTAAAGCGAAGTGGTTTTGTTTAATAAACTCAGCTGCAAAAAATACTTTTTGGCACTAATAAGGTAACAAACTATAATTCAAAAGCAATTTGTCGTGTTTTTGTGCAGTTAAGTATAAGAAAAATAATACATTAAAACTCAGAGTTTTTGAAGCATACGCATAAAAATAAAGTTAACATAATTGAACGATAAATATAAAAGGAAAGAATAAAGAAAAGCTGTATTAGTGATGTACTTTTAAACAATTTAAAGACTGCAAAGTATTTGTTTTTGTTTCATAAAACAAATAATATCAAAATGTAAGGAAGCCTAATGCAAGCTAAAAATTAAAAAAAAAAATAGCGTATTAAATGTTTTTAAAGTTTAACTTAGATTAGACATAGGAGGAAAGTGCATTTTTTCTTTAAAGCCACCCATTTATTTAATGAATTCTTCCATAAAAGCCTTACATAATTTAATAAAATAAAATATTGTTTCAATAGCTAAGATTAAATTTTTTAATGAAAATCGTAGAAAACTATAATTCATATAAAAAAAACTAAAAAATCTGAAAGATTTCAGATTTTTAAATTACGTCCAAAGGCGCGTTTTTTTAACGTTTCGTGTGCTACCTTTTTTTATTAAATATCATGTACTACGTACTCAAACCATAAAATTCAGTTCAAAATCAATATCGCAAAATCATTTTAAAATGAACATATCTTTAGAATTTCCGTAAGTCTCGTGAGCTGGAGATAAAAATGTTTTTTTTTTTCGTACAGTGTTGCCATTGCTCGCTTTGAAATCATTTAGTTTGTTAATCAGAAATTCGTTGAAATGTTACAAAACATAAAATCGATAATAAAGCAAATTTCAAATTCAAAATTAGGGCTTCCAGATGCCCATATTCGCAGTAGGATTACGTCATTCAAAATTCGATGGCTCTAGGTTTTATCACAATGCGAGAAACATGCACATACATTTATGCAGATTTTTCATTTTTTAAAATTTAATGCAGAGCGATAACATTTAGTGGCAACAATTTGAAAAGTGAATCGGGCATTCAGAGTGAAACAACGCAAAATCGCAAAACGAAAGTAATAGTCCTTCGGGACTAAATCCCTTTGGACTAATAAAATCTAAATGCAATTTAACTGTTTCTAACTTTTCACATAGAAAAGCACTTCCTGAATTTAAATATAATAATATGTATTCTGACACTATTGATTCCGAGACACTTACATCCCCAAAATTTTAGGGCTAATATAAAAAATATTATTCTTGAAATAGTTTTAGTTTCTGTAATGTAGTACTGTTCTCGTTCGTCACTGACCAATGAGTTACACTCAACACTGTATGATTGTTTCCTCTGAGATCCCTATGATGGACTAAGTTGACAACTTGTTTTGCCCTGTTTGCCTTCATTGCAAAGGCATTGAAGACTATTTTAAAGTAACAGACTATAGTTCAGTCTAGGACAAACCAGTGGCCAAAAGTCCTAGATCAAAGCAACAACGTTGTGATATATATTCTTATATAGGGATCGTTTACACGAGGGCTTTGTTATCATAAGCGACATCTTCATTTCTAGACAACCAGACCTTTTTACGTCACGGAAACTGGTATAAGGATTTTGCGTAAATGTTCTAACTGCTCAGCTTTATGCTATCCTGGTATAAGAACTGTTCGATCACAGCAAAGCAACCCACGAATCGTTCGACAATTTACTTTCAAATTTAAATATGCGCAACTTAATCTTCGCTGACTGGCTACAACTTCAACTGTGCTTCACATTATGAACGGAAAAGAATTATAAACGGAACTATTATGTCGTAAAGACATTTGTAATTATGACGACTAGAGTTTCGTGTGAATGTTAGTCATCTGTGTAATATGGGAGTAAACGACTTAAGTCGGTAATAAAAAAATTACACTTTTAATTGGTAAAAAAGTAATAAAAATCTTTAAATTATTCACATAATAACATAAGCAATTCGCATAATTCTGTGATATTGTATGCTTCAGCTCTATAAATTTAATTAAATTAAATATTATGTAAGTAGCATTATTTAGATCTAGTTAACTGTATCATTCTTCTAAATTTTCATATTAAAATCTGATCTTTAGAAAGAACTAATTTCAATTATTTTAGTGATTTGGGTGTATGCAATATTACTTATGTGTAAATAATTGAGTAAGTTGTGCCAAATGGTAAGGCTCTTTTGCAGTATACCATAGAAACTCGAACAAGTGGGTAAATCGAAAAGCGAAATTCACCATTTAAAATACTTTTATTTAATCCCTTTTACACGTTTCTTACCCAAATATCAAAGCGTTCCTTTAAGGCCATATACTGCTAACAATCCCTCACAGAATTTACCACCAAGTTCTGTCGGGTGGCGTCCGCTTGATATGTTAGCCATACCATTCATACTAGTTTCGCCTGCCAATCCGGTGGGATCGTATACAAGTTCTACTCTCAGCCGAATTCTACTGTTCTTCACGAAACAACGGATATTATTAATTAATAAAAATTATTTATGAGTTAGGAAATTTTTCGTAACCGTACCATCTGCACAGAAATGCAATTTTCACGGAGAACATAACGAAGTCATTAATGTAGCTTTAATATGAAAACGTGACTGGTAATTTTTATACCATAACTAATATATTGTATCTGACTTTTTTTTAATACCAAAATTTATACTCATGCTTCTTTATAAAATATTTCTCTGTTGTACTACCAAAGTATTCCTTTTTTCGTAGTATACACGCTTTTTTTTCTCTGTTGCTAATGTAATTACTAGCGGAGAAACAAATCTGCAAAAAGTATGGAGAGTTAAAACGAAACACACATTTCATTAATTTATTGCCATTATTACTATTATTCAGTTACATAGCAAACTATTGCTTGAAAATTTAATGTGTATGTTGTCAGATATTATTATATAACTATTCTTGAAGCTGAGTACGTTATTGGTATTTTAATTTCACTTTAAAAATATTGCATTTATTTATTTTTATTTATTTATTTATTTTTTTAAACATCATTATTAAACTATAAGATTATTTTTTTATTAAAAAAATGCTTTTAGTTTTTGATCATTCTTTTTCTCCCGCCTCGGTGTCTTCTTTCTAGCCCTTTTTGTGCTCACAACCGCATTAAAAAAATAGAAAGATAAATTTATAGCAGTGAAGCAAGAAGGACATGTTTTTTGACAAATAAATTGGCCAGTTACTAGTTGTCAAAACTTTATGTTCAGTTCTCAGTTAAGTTTTAAACGGAAGAATATGTTTAATACATTAAAATATTATATAATAGTTCTTTTCATAAAACATCTGTTATGCAAAGTAATATTTGATAACAGTTTTACAATTAATATATAGCCAAATTAAAAGTATATTTCTATACTTTTAGAGATAAAAATATTCAAATTTTAAATTATAATATAATGCAAAAGGAATTTCTAAATCATACACTTCGATCGGCATCGACAGGCGAGAAAAACGTTTGCAAGATTAAACAAGTCCGAAAAACAATTAGAAACTTCTTTCAGACTGTAAAAGTACTGCAGAAAATAAAGGAGTGACAAATGTGATATTAAACATTTCCAATGTCTCATTATATATAAGAGTGGACATAAATGTACAATGAGAGACAAAAGTCACAGGATAAATTTCAAATAAAGTGTTAATCTCCAAGCCCTCAAGACTCATGTTGAAGCATGGAATCAGTTAAGTTCTATAGATCTTTCTATATGTATGTATCCAAGTATAGAAATTTTAATCCACAAATTCTGCAGTAAAAATGAAAACTATGTTTAACTGGGTGACGCTTGATTAACCGATGATAAGTTTGTTTCCCTTGTGCCACACAAATGTCCCCAAACAGAGGACTGTCAGGACAAAATTATAGAGTTAATGTGAATGGAGAGTTTCTTGATCTATTTCTAGTAAAATAGTATTGGACATATTAAAATGTAATCTGGAAATAACAGTGCACTGTAAATATATTCGAGAATTCTAAAAGGGTGAGAGGTTGAGCGGCGAGAGTGTCTCCATACCGGTTACCTCTCAGTGATAGTTTTAAAAGAAGGAAAGTTTTCATGATTCTCTACATTACCAAGGAGATGCCTAACGCGAACTTCTGGTACCTAATCCAGAGCAGATAGTGTGGACAGCCTTTTTAAAAACGTTTTGTTTTCGGCTGATTTTGAAATTAGCAACAGTTTCATGTAATGTAACTCCGCTTTTTGCACTGCTCTTCGTGACAGCTGCTTAGAACTTCACACCTGCCAGTCTCATACCTCCCGATTCGCTAGTTTAGATGCATTAAAATTCTTTCGTGTTATATTCATGACAGACCCATCTTTCTGGCATCGATCATCATCATGCTAATTTTGGAGTCAGATAACTGAAGACATGCAGCCACATGAGGATTCAAAATATACTCAAGTGTTATAACCATATTGAATGACAATTACTAAAATGCATATTAGATTTGTTGGTTACTAGACAGCTTACTTGTAGTTGATATCTAGTTCATCTAGTTCACGGCTTTAATCAAATAAACGACTTTTAATACTTTACTATGTATCTTAGTTAATTTAGGGAGATCAAAAACAAGCAGAATAAGTACTTATCATTATTACGTAAAGATTATAGGTCTATTATTTCGATTAGAAAGCATGCATATAGACTGTTCAGTCTTACCCCCCCTCCCCGCAGATTTATAAATTGCGAAAGTATAAAATGCCTCCAGAGGGCAGTGCTGTGCAAAACGGGGAAAACCCAGTATGTGTTCCCGCTTTTGAGAAGTGAGTCTGTTCCCGCCATTGTGGCGAAAGTGTTGAAAGAATTCTAGAGTTGTGAAAAAATAATCTACAGTCTTAACTTTATTGTGTGTTTTGAGATTTATTAAGTAATTGTGAGTTATATTGAATTCTTCACAGAAAATTAGTATATCCGTAACGTTAAATATAGGATTAATTAACTGAAATTGGAAAAAAAAATATGAAAAATCATACCTTAATTTTTTTTTCCATTGTAATAGTAATTATTGATGCAGG
>KK120951.1:68924-106652 GCA_000611955.2 Stegodyphus mimosarum
GATTCTTCATTATTTAATTTCTTTAAGTACAATAAAAGACGATAATATAGGTGGCAACAATTTAAAAAAGTGATGCGCCGTTTATAGCGAACCAGCACAAAATGCCGTTTCGAAACTAATAGCACTTCTCGGCTAACGCTCCTTTGGGCTAAAAAAAAAGGAAAAACAAAGGAAAAAAATCTAAAAGTGTAAAGATTTTAAATTACGTCTATTTTTAACCTTTATTTATTAAATATCACGTTCTTCTCACTTAAACCCTAAAATTCAATTCAACAACAATATCACAGCATAATGTAAAAGAACATATCTTTAGGACATTCGATTAACAGTCTGCGGCGCTGGAGATAATTTTTTTTCCCTTGTACAATGTTTACATTGCTCGCTTTGAAATCGTTGAGTTTGTTAATCAAAAATTCTTTTAAGTTTTACAAAATATGAAATAAAAAATAAAACAAATTCAAAATTCGGGCTTGCAGGTGTCCATGTTCGTCTGGAGGACTACGTTATTCAAAATTTGACGGTTGTAGGTACCGCTTTTGTTTTTTCACAAGGCGAGAAGCTTTCATTTAGATTCCTCATTATTTAGTTTTTTTAAACATAATACAGGGCTATAATATTTGGTGGCAACAGTTTGAAAAGTGAACCAATGCAGAAAGTGAAACTACGTAAAATTTCGTTTTGAGGCTAATAGCTCTTTGGGTCTAACGCCCCTTTGGGCTTAAAAAAAATAAGGAAAAATAATAAATAAATTCGTAAAAAATGTCTATTTATGTGACCCCACATTCCAAAAATTAATTATATAATTTATCCTAAATTATATATCTCGAAATATACGCTACTTCGGGAAAGTGGGATAATAAGTTTAGAATATTAAGACGACTAAGAATATAAATGGAGGAGGGGATTTAGGTAGTACAGTGGTCAGAGCACTCCTTTAGACAACAGTTAAGTTCGATATTAGTCGAAATTAATTTTAAACTTTTAACCTGTGTTTCAGAGAAATCCGAAAATTAATTTAAATAAATCTCGGCTAGATGTTCCTACGTAATCAGTGATATATTTATTGAAATAACCTGAATAAATATATTAAATTTTCTAAATACTAAAATTTATTATCTCCTTTATCGAAGCAAATTTATAATAAAATAAAATGCCTTTTTATTATTTTGAACTTTTATTCTTTTTTTAAAAAAAGGATATTAATTAATTAGTCTAGTTGTTTATTTTCAAAAGAAGTTTCATCAGATTTGCTATTATTAAACAAAATTTCCCAAAATACATTTTTAATTTAATCGACTGTCAGGTATCAGAAAAGAAAAAAAAATATGGTATTTTATTAAAAAATAAATTTGTCTATTATTTTTTCCCACCTTGTGTGCGGGAAATTAGAATTCTAACTTCCGAGCCAAGAATAAAAATCACAAACTAAAGTGTCACTCCCAATTTCACTTCAGTGGCTTTTTTAAAGTATAAACCAGAAAATTTTCTTTCAACTGCTTTGTCTTTTTTATCACGCCTAAAATTTTTTACCACCAGAATACTAATTAAGTAACTAGATAGATGCAGTTTTGCTTAACCTTTTGCATAATTTTGTTCATTATTATTTTCTCAAAGCAAAGAGATGGTTAGTCCGCGGCATTCGATAAAAAAATCGATAATTCATTAGTTCAAGAAGGTTGCGTTAGTCTTATTATTGTATTTTTTACTTATATTATTTCTTTCCTCTTTTCTTTTCTATCTTTCTTTCCGTTTTAATTAGTGTTTTAGAGTCAAACCTTGCTAAAACAATAATGAAAACTATCTCTCTTTTTTGCAAATTTCTATAGTTTAGACACTCGTGAATTATATTTTATATTTTACACATATTTTTAAGGCAATGTATGCCTATACATTGCCTTCTAGTTTGGTCTTTATATGTAATTTTTACTTACTAAATTTTACTATAGGAACGTAAAAACTCAATGGCTGAGTGCATAAAAGTACTGAATTACGGTCATTTGTTACGAGTTTGTACCCAGAGCAGAGGGCTGGCTGCATATCGTTCCTAGTATAACCCGAATGCGAGGTAGTTTCCCTAGAAAACTCTTCACGAAGATATCCCTTCTCTTAGGCAGATAGTCCTCATATGTTTTGCTGCTATTAAATAATCTAATCATAAAAAAATTATTATTGTAAAACGTTATAAATGAAGCATATTTCATACTCATAATTTTGTAAGGTTTTGCCATTAGAAACGTTTTTATTCTAGTATTTCGATTTCTTATACTACAGCCACGTTATGTTACCACTGCATTACTTATCCACTCTACGGAATAAATTGGCAAGTCTAAAAATTGCTATCATTACTCACGATACAAATTTTTTAATCTGTCTTTCAAATTTAAAGAGCACATTGCCTAATACACTGACCAGTTTCAAAAACCCGTGTTTTACTTCATAATAATTCATATCTTTTTTAATTAACATATATAGTTTACACAATTTATATCAAAGATATGTATAGTCATGATCACTATTTTTGGTTTTGTGTATTTCTTAACCCAAACCTATATAGATGACAAAACACGAAATGGTTAATTGAAGAGTTAGGTTTGGGGCAACTTCCCCTTGAAAAGGTCTGTCTCCTGCCTTCTCAACAATTATTCACTTTATGCAAATTAAAGTTTTATAAAAAAAATTTTAAAGTTTTTAAGATAAAAGTTTAGGATTGCATTATTTTTTCCTTGTATTTACATGCTTGCACTTTATTTACTTATGTTTTCTGAATTTGATGATGTCGCAAATTAGTTCGAAGCAATAATTAATTTATTTATTTTATTTGCAATTGAATTTGCATAATTTAAAATTTAGTTTGATTTATATGAATGAGATTATAATATTGTATTTATTAAATTTATATATATATATGTAAATTTGGTATAGTTTATATGTAACAAAATTATATTTCATAAAATATATTTGTACGATGTAACTGATGCAGTTCGTAATAACAGTTAATTCAGCTTTATGCATTTACAAAGCGAATCTGCGTGAAAGTAGTAAGAAACGGAAGGTTAACGGCCAGGATTTCATGCTTTACCCTTAGTTTAGTTAGCCCTTACTTTTTATTTTTTAGTCACTCATATTACGATATCAGCTAGTTAGAATGTGCACTAAAGAGTAGTAGTTATACGTTACACTTCATTCGAACTAAAAAAAAAAAAAACTCAGAATGATCCTCTTTTACGCAAACATGGTTACTCATTAGTTTCTGCCATATTTGATGGTATTTCTCTCACCCATGAGGCTTAACCAATGTATGGCATGGTGCTGTAGTAATGGCTGTTTGAGGTGTTAAACTATATTGAAAATAGCTTTCTCAATTGGATGTGAACAAATGGGAAACCTTGGTCATGCAGCGTAGAAGCAACTCTGACATTACGATTACATTTGCTATAAAGTATTATAGCGTTTCAGTGTTATAACCATACGATAAATACACCATCAAAAACCTTTGAGATCTCTTGCTTATTCCACATGACAAGAGCTACACTTTATCACAAGCAATTTTAATAATAACGCCATTGATTTTCGGGGGATTCTAAGTAACAGACGTATCTCACGAAACAAACATTAAAAAAAATGTATAAAAATAGGTATTAACTCACATACTGTAAGGGACAGGCGTATCTCACAAGAGTCCACGGTCTCAAGGAGTGAGTCCGGAAGCTCTCTTGTAAAGATATGCCTTTGCCATTTCCAAGCTCGAGTATGAAGTCGTTGAAGGGGACACTTGGTGCTACGGTGCAAGACTACAGTGCGGGCAGGAAATTTTGAGAAAGCGGGATATTCATCTGACCTAATAAAAAACCCACCAGGCATGAGCAGATATTCGAGTAACTTTAACTGAGATATATATATCCGATATTGGGTAACTGGTAATTTTGCATATTGGTGCATTTCTAGATGTTTATTCAGGGAAATTAGATGATATTGCACAACTGTGTAGCTATTTCTTTCTACCCCGTTTCGTTGCAGAGGTGATAATTTTTTTAAAGTTTTCGATGAACTGTAGCTGATTTTTGTTGCTTATAGGGTTTATGTACTTTATTAAACCTAGCTGTGCCGCCTGAGACCATCAAATCCGAAATAAAAAAAATGCGTACGAATTTTCCTTCGCTTCATGTGTGTAACAAATCAAGGAATATCATTAAACTCAGGACAAGTTTCTTGGAATTGAAATCATGAAGAATGAACCTTTGGCAAAAGCATAAACGGTACCCGCCAAGCTCTAACTCTTATGGCTTCGAGATTTTAAGCAGCGAGAAGTATAAAATTAGACAAAACTCACTTGTAGATCGGCGTTAGAATGCCTAAGGAAAATATGAGGACTGGTATTACGGAAATTCAGAGAAATTTGAAATAACTAACAGCTATTTTACCGAAAGTAAAAGGTGACGACTTGTATGAAAATGATGCATTCAATAAAGCATTTATAAAGGATGAAACATGACTTTCGAAAACATTCTTTTTAGATGAGCAGCAATTATTTACTTCTGGTTTTAAAAATATCCCACTATTATCAGACAGTGTGTCCCATAAAAATCGTCGAGGTTTTAAGTGAGTCGTATTTTATTCAGGAATACAGGCAACACATTTTATCAAATGTCAAAATTCTATCGCTCGCAAGTGGGAATTAAGCATATGAACCCTTTACAGCTGGCAGTACTTAATCATCATTAGTTAAATATCGAAACGGAATTCCGTCTCAGATCATCTTTGGTTAAGCATAGACGTTAAGAATTGCTTCTATATCGTCGCTAGTACGAGCAGTTTTTTATATGCAGTGCCTTTTATGTAATCTGCAGGAAATAATATGGTATTAAAATCCGGTTAAGTCTGAGCTTTGGTATTCAATGAACCTTCCTCTATACAAGATAATGCAACAGACAAGACATTTACATTTTAAAACTGTGAAATGGATTGGACACTGGATTATCGCAAAACACTCGAGAGTTCATAGCTTAAGACTGAAAAGATCTTTCAAAATAGAACGGACTTATATTATATGGAAAAAAAAAAACCCCCAAAATATCGGATAAACCACCATCAGATAGATCAAACAATATCTTCAGGATGAAATTGATTTGGAATTTCTAAGATAATTTACCGATTTTTTTTTTTTTTTTGTGGGGGGGTTTTTTTTTTTTTTTTTTAGGGGGGGGGGTTTTTTTTTTTTTTCAAAAGTCATTCGATACTTTCAGCTGCCGTGTTGTCAACAACGCTGGACTTTTAAATTAAAAGATGATTAACAATGATGAACTTTTATTATTAATAGCCCCATTATTTTAATTTATGATGATATTTAATTTCTTCAAAGAAATTTAAGGAACTAACTAAATTTGCTCTATTAGATATATCGGAACATGATACCATGCACACTTCACTGCTATTGTGATACTTCTTTCGCAAATGACACAAACACCATTGATGGAACCCAGCAAAAACTTTATTTAACGCATAAAATGGCGACATACAAGCAAGCAGAGAAAACATATTCTAAACTGTTTTAAAATAAAATGTAATTACATTCTTCGTGTGTTTAAAGCGTTGCCATTCAGATACATATTAATGTTCGTCTATTTAAATTGTACAAACGATTAGCAACAATATTTAAAACTATTCTTTGTGCATTTAAAACGTTGTCATTTAGATACATATTAATGTTCGTCTATTTAAATTGTACAAAAGATTAAAAACAATATTTAAAGCTGTTATACTATTCTGATTAGAAGCAATAATTTTTTTTGCATTCAAAAGCAATGACTTTCTTTCCTTTTACTATCTTTCTATGTGCTACAGATAAAAATGTAGAAAAGCATGCGCTTTAATTACATGCACTAAAAAGTATAAAATAATTTTTAACTATAAAAATGTTCTTGGCCATATGTAACTAAAAATAAAGCGAGGTGTTGTCCATGTATAACTGGTATAAGAGTATTAAATCAATCTCAAAGTACGATAAATAGAAGTGAAATTATGGAAATAATATATAAATGGAATACAATAATGATTACTTTTAATTAATTAAAAATTTCTCTTTGACAGTTATGATAAAAATCTGATGTATGGACCCTACGACTTCCTCGTACGGAATACTAAATTTTTCATTTAAACTTATTTGCTCGAATTTCATTAGAGGTATAATTAATTCTCTTTCAATTAATTCAGTTCTCACTTCGCGACAAGGCAAAAATACATAAAAGCCTCAGATAAGACCTAAAGATATTTATCTTTATAAAAAATTGAAAAATATAGAAAATATAAAACATAAATACATTTAAAACAATTTAAAGAACGACTTTTACAATTAAAATTAGAGTTTCTATGCAAAGAGAAGCAATTTGGCCAGAGGGCAAGAAGGCAGATTTTTTGCTGCACAGAAGTGAAAGTTTACTTTAGTCTCACTCGGCAAAAAGACACTGAAGGCGCAGAAACTGATTTAATTTGTTGTGGACTCTATGCTGAGCGAATATATGATGTAATTTAAAAACTTAAATGATAATTACAGAATGAATTAAGCATGATTTCATTGGCAATAATAAAAGAAGACGTTATCTTTGTTGTTGCGAAGCTTAGTTTCTTTAGATTCGCAACATATCTAGTATTCTGCTAAGTTTCAAATGTAAACAAATATGGCTACTTAGGTAAAAAAATAGGCTTAGCCGCACTGAAGCCACTTTTAAATTGTTGATAATTGTACAGCTATTGCATTCAGGTTAACTGAAGGTATAAATGTATGTATAAATATTTGGTGCGGCCGATTGCAACCAAAAAGGGGAGGTGCACAACTGCATGCTATAGCAGTCCTATATACAAATTTTCAACGTTCTAAAACTACTCAGTCTTGAGTTATGCCATATACATTCACAGATACGTACATAGGTACGCACAGACGCCACGAAAAACATTTCTTCTGAATCCATTTGAAATGAGTTTTATAATTCGGTTGGGAAAAAGAAGCCTTTATTCTGTCCTTGCGTACAGATGTCACGCAAAAACGTCGTTAAATTGCATTCGATAGCGGTCAAAATGGATATTTTCGTTGAAATATGGTACCCGGAATTTTTCGTGATTACAATACTTCTTTTATTTCGTACAAGGAAGTAAAAAGGCGATACTGCAAAAACTTCATGATTCAGTTTTTAATCAAATATAACCAAAATATTTTGGCAGCTAAAAAATTCATTTTTATAGTACTTGAATTTAATTTTAAAAACTTTGCGGCATAAAAGGTTTTCCTGTGAATTTTACTTATTTTTATTTAATACTAACCATCATTTGAAAGAATCAGTTAATGCATAATTGCTAAGCAACATGCGTTATAGTTTGCTTTAACTATTATTATTAATAATGGCACTTTATTAGCTTCAGCTTAACATTTAAAAACTTTCCAATTACGCTTTACAGAAGCATTTTTTAATTCTTCGCTAATGGCAATAATAATCTAATTTTAAATCATTAATCTTGTGAAATATTCCGATTTAAATGGATTTATCGCCCATTTTTATTCACATTAATAAACAGGAAAAAAAAAGATGCAACCATGACAACAAAATAAGCCATAAAGCAGCATGCTACATTAAATCTTATTAATTAAATAGCTTATACTTTTATTTTTCAAATTTCCTAATCTTTTGATAAATTTTTCACTTTTTTCAAAACTCCGGCATTTCTTTTTAAGCCCCTCCTCTCCCCAATCTAAATGAAAATGGCATTTCAATTAATAAAAGAGCATCTGGTGCGTTAACTTCGAAAGCAATTAATTTTATTACAGTTTTAATTGCAGAGTTACGCATCTTTCATTTGTTCATCGATTTATAAATTCAATCAATAACGCAGGGGTAAAAAGGCTTACCTCTGTGATGCATATGCTATCCATTCCAATTCAGGTGTTTCAATGATTTTAATTTCGGATTATAAATAATTCAGTAAATTGGGAGAAATAAGATAAACAATTAAGTTCGTCTTTTCAATTTTCTGTGGGCCTAATGAATAAAAATTTTATCATTCCCTCTCTTGATAATTACATGCGTGTTAATTTGGTAATATTGCATTAAGTTTCAGGTGCCCTGTCATTTGTTAAAGGAAAGCTAATATTTATTTATTGTAATTTATTATTATTTATTTATGCTAATATAATAGAATTCATATTATCCGTATTAATTGGAATCACAGACCATCCAGTTTTGAAAAAAATTTGGGTAACGAGGTGTTCTTTATCGGTAAGCCAAAACGCATACTGATTGCAATACAAGAAAAGAATTTCATTTTTTCTTCTATATTTCATAAAATTACGCAATTAAAATTATATTAATTTGATCAATAAAGTTTTAAAAGAAGGCAAAAAAAAAAAAAAAACTTTCGCAACTACAGAATATAGTATTTCTATTTATACAAAATTAATCTTTATTTTCCCAGAGAATGAAAGCCATTTCTATTTCAACTAGAGTAGCGCAAATTTTATTTTTTATTTAAATAAGTTCTAAAACGCTAACCGTAAACCTTGCTTTCATTTTTATTTCCCCAAATTATTAAGCAAAGGAATATTTCATGACTAAGCAACTAAGTTTATATGAAAACAATATTATCCTGTCAAGTAAAATAATGATTTAATAAAAAGCGTAAAAATACATTTTAGGAAAGGAGCTCTTACTGCAGCTAAGTAATGATTTACGGAGAAATAGATGGTGTTGCGTTCTACGGGTTCGTGAATTTGGAGTAACTGATGATAACACTTGATTGAGAATTAAAACTCAATTTATACGCAACTATTACACAAGAGAACTTCAAAAACTCCTTCGTCGAAAAACTACGATAAACTCGGTGAAAGCAACACATCAACAACACAGCCTTCAGGTTATAACAACAGCCTCCAGGCTATAACACAGCAGCAACACTGCTTTCAGGTTATAACGGTGAAGACAGCTTTACAGTAAAACACTAAAGTACAGCTCTCAACATACTTTCTCCGCTACAGGTAGGGTATATGTAGCTTTAACCTACTTTCGAGAATATTCCCGAGAAAACTGCTAAGAATGCTCTTTAGAATGTTCTCGCTGCTTCTATGGCATATCGAAAATTTTGTTGCCAAATATCGCCAAATGGGCGATTTCACGCCGAATCTGGCAACCCATCCTTTCCATTTCCACTTTCCGGCAACCTCAATCGCGCTTTGCGAGGAAGCTACCTCACCGCAGCTGTACATTTCGCAACAATATTTTTAAGTCATATAGAAAAGGAAAACTCTTTTGATTTAATACTTATAGCTATATATCTCTATTAAACAATTTAAGGCAATCATACATTTATACAATTAATTAAAAAGCTTTTTAAGAAATCTGTATTGCATTGTAGCACCTGTTGTACAGCATACATCACCAAAAAAGTGTTCAATACTTAAATGATTAACTGTTAACTTAATCTTATTTTCTCTAAAAAGAAAAAAAGAGTTATTCAGATAACATGAATTTTGAAAATTGTAAATTCAGATAGTTGGCATTCAGCTTCTATAGACTGCGTTATTTATTGTAGTATTTCGTATTACATTATAATGTATAATTATGTAGTACAAATTTCATCTGCAATATAATCGATTAAATAAAAAGGGAAGACCCATCACTGTATAGAATTCTGCTTTTATTTTTAAAATGCATTCCTTTGACAATCTAATCACCTCAGCACATTCATTCTATGAAGCTTCTGAACTGCTTCGTAAAGTAAACTCTTGTATCCCCTTTCATTCCATTGTTACGGTTTCTAAATTTCCAAATTGAAATTTACAAACATTAACAAAAGAAATACATAATACAGTTAGGTTACAAGCAAATATTTTTAAAGGTAAAGTAAATTTTCCGTAGTTAGCGCTACTACAATCATCCACATTCAAGCACATCCTCGTAAAATATAAATATTTTAAATCTAGTGTATCGAAAAATAAGCAGGCATCTCAAAAACATGCATCTTACATATAAATCATTGATGAATTGTTGGAATTAAACATAAATTATTTCTCAAGCAGCTGAGTATGTTAACTATTATTAAAGTAAGGTGGCCAAACAAGATGCTGAAAATTAATATTTTGATGCCTGCATTGATAGTTATTATAATAAAGTTGCGTTTTATTTAATGAAATTTTTTATGTACATGCCCATGCATTTTTAAATGCCCCAGTGATGTATTAGCGTAGTGCGGCGGCGACTGCGCATTGCGTATTTCCAATGATAGGGATACTAATTCCGGTTAATAATTGAAGGTGCATGAGTTCTCTAGATTCTAGTATGATATATTATTAGACCGCTGAAACAGCTCGTATTTTCTGCTTCTTCAGTAAAGTCTTACACAGTTATAAACTGTTAAAGTGCTCTTCTAACCACTGATGCGTGTTGAGATGACTATATTCATCTGAAACCGCAGATTGGCACCAAATACAATATTCGAGTAGCGTGCATACGGGAATTACTGATACGTTAATTTATAACGATATAATGCTAGCAATACATACAGTAATAAAAGTGCATTGCATTATGGATATATAGTTTATTCCCTTTCTTTCTTGCTTCTTGTGAGGATTGAGTAACTTAGCAACATGCTATAGCTAAGCTCCTCCTCCACGCCCGTAAATCACCAACTGGTGTGTAAAAACTCTACTCAACCAATAACACTGCTTACATATTGTTTCCAAATTATTTTACCGCTTTTAACATTTTCACTTTTCTCTTACATTCATTTTATGCTGACAGCCTTTTGCGACATTTTTTTTATCATTCATACTCACCCTGCAGTGAATCTCGAACGATAGAAATAGCACAGACCGAATGAAGGATTTTTAGTGAAAAGGTATAATTATACTAGTAAAATGCGGTTTTGCAACAATTAATAAAAAATTTCCAACAGTTTGTAGAATCATTAGGTCATTTTAAAGCGGGAGACTTTAAAAATGAGCAATGGCCTCGCCAGGACTCGAACCTGGACCTCTCGAATACGCGCTGAGTTTGCTAACCTTTACATCACGAAGGCATGCTGGAAGAAGGGAGAAACCCCTTTCAAAGGGCGACTCGAACCACTGTAGAGTCATTAGGATTTTTGATGCTGAAGATGTGAAAAATGTGCAATGCCCTCACTGGAACTCGAACTTGGACCTCTCGAAAACGCGCCGAGTGTGTTAACCGTTCCACTGAAGGTATGCTGGAAGGAGGGAGAAAATAACTTACAAGTTATTCAATTCTGTTTACAGCGAATACAAATTGCTGCATCCTTAATATAAAAAAGTTTATACGGGTAAATATCATGTAGTATAGAATTTATGTAAACTGCACCAGACGAACTTTCAAATTCTTTTTATGTATTATTTGTGCTTTAAAAGATATGGAAATTATAAAAACTTATGACTTAACAGTGTCAGGACTGAGTGTTCTGAGCATGTTCTTTGCAAACGTCTTGAAGTAACTCCTTAAAGTCCTAAAGTCCTGATCTGGAACAGGGAGCTGAAATCAGCTATGTTCTGGTGTAGATACTGTGCTGAAGAATAACTGCACTTGGAAGGGATTTAAAATCCTCTTTTATTAAATCAATATTATTTACAAAGTACTTCCCAACTCGGGAGGGATACATAAAGTAAACGACCACACTTGGGTCTAAATTAACAATCAGATAAATTTAAACTAGGCTAAATATAAATTTAATTAAACCTTGTTCACAGAGCAAATCGCGGATTTGGCCTCTAACTAAATGGTGCGTAACAAGATTTACTAATACTAGCGCACTTGGATTTATTTCAATAAGCAATCACGTAGCAAGCACTATGGCTTAGAATTTAGCTGCTAGCTGGTCAGGCGAACGTCGAACAGAATGACCGTGATCTGAGACTAAAAGCTCTCTCACACTGAGAGGTTTCTACCTCTGGTTTAAATAGTACTTGGCTCTACTTCAAATTAGCATAAGCTGAAAACGCGCGCTTCTTCTGACGGGAAGTTGAAACTGAGAAGAGATAGAAAGATTTAAATTAAAATAAAACTTTGTTAGTTTAACTAAAACCTTACAACAGAAGTATTATTTTTTTTATTTCTTTTAATTAATAGTACTAAAAAATATCCAAAAGGCTTGAAGTATGCGAAATTTTATAAAATTTACCAGAATTTTCGCCTTTTCTGTTTTCAATGGATTTATAAAGGACGTATTAAAGTCATTATTCGTGTATTAAGAAATGTAAATTTTTATACTCATTATAATCATAGGTTAACGAGGCGCTGAAAATGTAAATACAATAAATCATGTCTTGACATTTCAATACTTTTCCAAGAAATCCTAATAAAATTATTGTTTCATAAACGGCTATTTCTTTCCTGAAGTGACGTTCATGCCACGTCAACGTCCTTTTCAACTCTTTTATCCGCTTCAGCTATTTCCGGTAGTTTGCACATTTCGTTGAAGAAAATCGCTTAAAAATCTCCCATCCATCATTGAATTTTAGGAGGAAAAAAACGAGATATGCACGAGATCATCTTTCGCCGAATATCACGCATCGTTGGCTATTATCGAGAACAATTCTGAAGGAAGTTACAGAAAAATAAGATAAATGAAAACACTGGTAGAAAATAGCCAGCCGCAGTGAGGTCGGAGATTACAAGATCAAAAACAAAAGCTATCCTGTTGAAAAAAATCAGCGTTTTGGAACTATGAATTCATCATGTTTATGATGGATGCTACGCCATTTTGTTATTACGATGTTATGGATAATGTTCTGCAGATCTAAAGTTTTCATTAGAGAGTACCGTGGTTAATAATTATTTTTTAAATCAAATATTAAAAAATTATTTTGAAAGTAATAGTAATAGTAAAAATAGTTTTATAAGTATAAATAATGAGTTGTCTTTTCAGAGAACCCACCTGCGAATATTAAAAGGAAAATAACATTTAAAATAATAGTAAAGTTCTGTTTGAATAATTTTAGGTAATAACATTTCAAATGGAATTTGATGTTTTGGAGCTCAAGTTGTAATAGTTAGATTAAATTTTTAGTCCAAAGGGGCAATTTGCCAAGAAGGATTATTAATTTCGTTTTGGCATTTTGCGTCGATTCACTACAAGCGTTGTTTTACTTTTCAAATAGTTGCCACCAAATATTACCGCCCTGTATTATATTTAAAGAAATTAAAAGCCCAAATTTGAAATTTGGAACTTGTTTTATTATCGATTTCATATTTTGTAAAACTTTAAGGAATTTTTGATTAACAAACTCAAGGATTTCAAAGCGAGCAATGGCAACGTTGCACAGAAAACACTTTTATCTCCAGCGCGTGAGACTGTGTATAGGAAATTCTAAAGATATTACTCAGTTTAAAATTATTTTGCGATATTGCTTTTTAACTGAATTTTAAGTGCAAAGAACATGATATTTAATAAAAAAAAAAGGTAACACAAAAAATGTTAAAAAAATGCACCTTCGGACGTAATTTAAAGTCTTAAAACTTTCAGATTTTCTTTTTTTTTTTTTTTAATTTTTATTAAAAATTTGTTAGTGATGTTACGTAACTATACTCTGTGAGAGAACATGCAGTGAAAGAATTACTGAAATCTTATTCAGAATAGCAGACAAAACCTCATTGCAATGCACAGAATATTTTGAAAATTTTAAATTAAAATATGAGCTGAATGTTATCAGATTCTGACTGATAATTCTTTTTGATTAATAATATATTCTTCAGTGTTAGCTGTAACAGCAGTTGAGAGCAATATTACTTTGGATTTGCTAGACCGAACAATCGCCTTTTGGGATCACAGTCTAGATACTGACTAGCCAAAACAATGAGGCTAAATTTGTTTGGCAGGGTGATGAATCCAAGTGGCTAAGAAGAAATGTTACTCAGAACATTGCATCGTTTAGTTCATCTGGCTTGCTTTGTATTCACATGAGAAAAAGTCCTTGGATAAATCCATACAAGAGTTTTCTCCTCTATATAGTGTAGCAAAAACAGGAATTTATCTGATCATATTACATTCACATAATCATCAATTCTTCAGAATCAATGATCAGGCATTCCTTGTACACTGAGGGGGGGAAAGGACAGTTCTATTTCTCCCGTTCTACTGGCCTAATTGACGAAATTCAACTTGTATTTTTCATGCCTCGAAAGCGCGACTTAGGATATGTATTAGATTATAAATAGTATTGTTTTAAAATAGGTATTTTGACACACAAAATCGGACTTTTTCTGAAATCCCAAGTTCTGTAAAAATCGCACGAGTAATTTTTAAAAAATAATCTCTCAAAATTTTAGCCTCTTGATGGCTGAACTGAATTTGGTATATGTTGTTAGTATCTCTTTTTATTAAAATCATTTGATTCTTCCTTTCATATTTCGAAATTTTGGTTCATTCCAAATAAAATTCGCCCATTTTTTATGATTTATTTTTTAAATTTTTATTTTTAGATAATTTTTATAAATTGTTCGGAAACAAAAATTGAATTATAATCTATAAAATTTTTGACGTCACCTTAAATCAGATGTATTTCTAAGCATACCTGCAAAAAATTAGAGTTTTTTATTCAAAATTTCCTAAGATATAAGTGAATTTACATTTTGGCGTGTTTTGAAATTTGTCATATTTATTATAAGCGATAATAACGAAAATGTGTTTTATGCACTGTGTTGAAATTATATGAAAGTATGTACGATGACTTTTTCCCGCTCGTGGACAGTGAAAGAAAGGAAAGGAAAATAGGTTGCTATAAATTAAAAAGTTCGCCAAGTCGCGGAAACTGAAAAAAATCCGCCAAAATAAATTTCTAAAATTTTCCATAAATTTATCACCATAAATTACAAAATTTAATATCTAGGCGTAATTTGAGTCGTAGAATCGTAATATGAAAAAAAAATTGGTATGTTATTTCAAAAAAAGTCCGATTTTGTGTCATAATACCTACACTGCTATATATAAACTTAATAGATATCCCAAGTCACGCTTTCGAGACATGATAAATTCAAGTTGAATATTATCAATCGGCCTAGTAGAACGGGAGATATAGAACTGTCCCATTTTTTTTTCCCGCAATGTACATTTATTAGACATTCATTGTTATAGTGATAGGGTGCCATGCATATCACTGGGTTTGCAATTGCAGAACATAAAATAACGTGTGTAATCGAGCACTTTGGGCCATTACTACCATTGGAATTACACATAATATTAACTCTTCACAGCAAACTGAGACGTCTTGCGTTGACATCTGCCAATCAATAAGGCGTAGCCAGACCACGCCTTTTCTAGGGCTGAAAGTCTTACCAATTTCAGACTACTTCTGACAAGCAATAATTGCTACCTATGGTGAACAGTTTACTATCAAGTCTGTTTTGTAAGTGCTTTTATGAAAATATTTCACCGTAGCGATATGTTTTTATCAAATGTAAGTAAATCCATTGTTTTTCTTTGTTGAAGGGAAAGAAAATTTTGCCTGGACAAGTTCCCATCCAATATTGTACATATCCTTTACAATCTTGGAATACCCCATCCATTTGTTATTGCCGTATATGTTTGAATAATGCTAAGTAGCTTTAAAATTTTGCATACTAGAGATTTGTTGTATCAATAAATTTATAGTTCCCCTTCTTAAATTTTTTATGAGTATCATTTTCAAGTTGGGCACCACTTGGAAAGTTGCGTAGCACAAGTTGGTACCACCTACAGTTCTCATCTGTGAATTTTCAGATAGTATTGTTTGTGAAGTGAAAAATCGATTATCAGAGCAGCAAAAAATTCAACATCCCTTATTCGCAGACAGTTTTCGCAAATCTTTGGGTAAATAAATCAATAAGTAAAAGTTTCGTTGTTGCATATTTTTTTAACATATCTGTGAATAACGTAATTTCCATTAAGTAGCTATTTTTAGACTTGCTATTCTCGTGATTATTATTCTATAGTCGCAAAGGAGTTTTCTAAAATATAACTGAAAATCAGGCAAATTAATTATTTTCGTTTGAACAATTAAAGAAGGAAGAAAGTGTCATTCATCTAAAACGCTTCAGCCGTAAACGCTGAGTGAATAGAATGCTACTTTTTTTTTTCAGAAAATCCTGTATTTCTTTGCAATGAAAACGGCGTACAGCAAAATTTGTTACCAGATTGCAATAACAGCAATGTATTCAGCAAATAAAATAAACTAAAAATGCTTGATTAATCATGAGAGTAACATTAAGAAGTTAGAAAACTCTTAGAAGGAGTTAGAACTCTCTCTAGAAGTTACTTAAATTATTTGCATTAAATATAATGCGTCAAAGTCATATCATGAAAGCAAAATTTCCTTAATACTTTTTTAACTCTTAAAATTCGGGAATTTTTGGCCTACGTAACTAACTTGTTATAAATGTGCTCGTGCATTTACGGATATTGACTAATGTTTGCTGCGACAGCAATCTTTGCATAAACGCTCGAGCACAAAGGTGCCCGCATTTTTATAGAAATCAGTTTTTAATCTGAAAACAGCGAACTTCATGCTAACAAACAATCGTATAAAGCAGGCAATGAAACAGCTTTGAAGTTAATTTTAACGCAAGCTAATGAGTATGCGAAAATACTCTCAGAAAGATTATTGGTTTGTTGAGATCCATCTCTTCAGACCATCGTAGTGTCATTAAACTAAATTTTGTGCTTTTCGGAAGAATTCTTGCGAATTCAGACATAGATTCTTATGGATTATCAATGCATCCTTTTATTAAACTAAAGTAATAAAATTAAGAATGTATTTACATAACTTCTCTAAGCAGTGGCATCAAATTATCTTTTTCATTACTGAAAACAACGAAGAATTTCAGCTAATAAATTAGTAACAAGTTTAAATTTAAGCGTATCAATTTATTTGCCATTTGTGAATATTATTAAACATGGCTATTTTTCAGAGAAATAATTAATTCAAGGATCCATCTACATTAAGCGACGCTTCATTGTGCACCACTGCACTTTGAATCAAAATTCGTTCAATAACAGTATTCATAAAAAATATATTTTCTCTAAGCAATGATTACTCAGTTGGTGATCTGCTTAGTAAATCCACTGGGATAGTTCTGCAGTTGTCAGCTTTTTTACTTCAACGGCCACATACATGGTTCTTTAAACCCCTTCTCTAGAACCCCAAAATTTCACACTCGCGGTATTTTTATCATGGTCGGCGAAACTGTCTGCCTCGTCGCTTATCAGCTCCTCCCTTTCCTCGACCCTAGGTAGAATTTTACGACTTTTTTATCCGTCCTCGTCCGTGTCCTAAAAATTGGAATTTTCAAGGTTCGCGGGACACTTAATGACGGGTGAAATTCTCACGGCATCGACCCATGGCATCCATGTTTCATCGCAGCCCGCAGACGACCGCTTGTCAAAAACTGGAGAGGGAGTTTTAATGTCGTCAGATCTCGTTACAACGGAACGCGGTTTGATGGGTCAGAATTTATCCCATCCACTGACGTACAGAAAATTTCGGAAGGAAAATAGATCTGGGTTTGCGAGGGATCAGGGCTGGGGAGAAATGTTCTGCGTTATGGAATGTACAGTAAGTCTGTAAAATGTCGTTCACTTATTTTCAGAACGAAAATACACTGTAAAATGATGGCCAGTCTTTCCGTCCTTACCAGAAAAGCATTTTCTTATGTTGTGGGGAGAATAGCTTGTATTAATTCTAATCAACAGTTTTTAAGAGAAGGAAATTCTGACGTTAAAAAAATCTACAGACATTTCATTTTTCATGTTCCTTTGCGTAACGCTAAGTGAGTATAAATAACCCACGTGAGTCCGATGGTGCAAATTGTTAACTTTGTTGCCATTCACGCTCATTTATATATTACGTAAATACTGGGAACAAAGTAATTTTAAACATGGTTTATAGTATTACATGTTGTGTACTATGCTAACATTTTTCGGTCGTTAGTTTAAATAACAGAAGAAATTGTTATTACCACATTTTTTTTTCGAATGCATGCAAATATAACGTATCATAAACTTTTCTCACACTGCAAATTGAAGTAAAATATACGTAAAACTGAAAGTCGAAGGGAATGAAGAAGTTGAAGCAAATGATAAGCGGCAATCTAGAAGCAAACTTTAATCTAGATCTAAATGATGCAAATAAATGTAAATAAAGATATCAGTTATCTATTTAATTAATTTTTATTTACATTAATTTACTTGATTTTGATTTGCATTAATATATATACATATATGATAATTTATTTGGTTGTAGATAACTTAATATTCAGAGAGCTTGATTAGGGAGTGCATCAGTTCACTTTTTAATCATGGCCGTGAAGACTGTTGTATAGATGACGACTGGAGGGAAAATCTTAGATGACTTGATGGTTAAAAATCATTTTTATTTTTGAACAAGAACAATTCTTCAGAAACACATTTTTTTTTTAATTGGTACAACACTAGAGATGCTAAACGCGCCCCACAGTTTTGTATACGCAGTTACATTTTAGAACAACGGTAATGTATGTTAAGCGAAGAGACGTCATTTAGCAAGCAAGTTAAAGCCGCAAAAGAGATTACTATTTTTAGAATAGAGAGGGGAAACAAACAAATTAAATTTAAGCATTAATGGGCTATTGTTAATTTAAATTACAATTTACATATATTTTTTTTTTATTTTTCTTACATATGTCAAGGAGAAAAAGCTTAGTGATAGAGAAGTTTTAAAACAGTAGCAAATGAAGAAAAATGTTAATCATAAAATTTTGACCAACACAATTAATTAACTAACTAGAAAGTATTATTTCTTAATATAAGATTTTTCTTAAATAAATAATTTTTAGAATTCTATTAAATTTTTCAGTATTTCATCCCAGAAGTCTTTCTGTTATATAGTTCATTATCATAATCACAATTCTTCAGGGAAGGCTTCAGGGACTTAAAGAGTATCACAAATGAAAACTTTTGCGTAACCATTACTTATTCTAATTAACTGTAACACATATAAAAGTTTATGACACTTATTTCATATTGATAAATTATATTAACTGGAAGGCCCCGCAGTAGTTCTAAATAAACATTTCCATCAGTAGGGCATATCTACTTGAGCTAACTGGTGTGTTTGTTGCGCACCAGTGGCCAAGGAAGGCTATGGCAGTTACTTGAAAAGACCTCCGTTCCTCGCATAAGGAAACTGGCGTTTGTGAACTGCACTAATAAATCCTATAATAAAAAAGAAAATATAAAGCGGAATATAAAGAATAATAATGAATGAAAATATTAAGAAAATATAAAGAATAATAATGCATGAAAATATTAAGAAAATATAAAGAATAAAAATGCATAAAAAATTGTACTCAATCATAAAACAAAAGCCTTCAACGTCATCTTGTATGAGGAGGGTAAAATGAACAGTTATACAGTGGTCGTAATAGGCCTCTTTTTCGGAACCAGTACTCCCTTAACATACCTTATCTTTACCTACAATTATTCATAACATAATTATAATATTCATCCACCATAACTTGAAATTACATTTCCCTTATCCATTTCCCTTTTTAATTACATTGCACAAATTCAGTTTTATTGTAATTATTCAATTTTTTAATTGTTAATGTTTTAAATATTTATTACGTTAATGCTTCACTCTTTTGAAGTTTTCGATATTATTACTCAAGTGGCTAGCGCGTCACGCAGCTGCACCACAGGTCCGGGGTTCGGTGTAAGGGCTGGGCAAGGTTGACTCAGTCTTTCATCCCTTATAATGAGTGCCAAGTTGGCTTGGGGACTAAACACCGGAGTTCCTGCGACAAGCTGACCACTTGCCCAGGGCATATGCTGATTCACTCCGGGTCCCAAAAGGTCAAGAAAGCACAAAAAGGAACAGCCCTAGTGGGCTAGCGCAACAGCCGTAGTGGGCCATGGCCTGCTACTAGGGCTGTTGCGCCACTGAATTTAGTTTAGTTTTATATTATTACTCTAAACGCATTTCTATATTATTTTCGATTTTAATATTCAAAATTATTTAATTTTCATTCTACATTTACTTCATTTTCAGAATACGCACACAAACAAGCTGTGTAATTCTGACAGGTTTATAAGTATTTAAAGGTGATTCTTCATTAGTAGTAAATCAGACAAGAAATAAATTAACTGTAAAATAACGTAGCAAACGTGTTATCAAACGAAAGAAAGCAATTATACTGGAGTGCAGAAAATATGGTTTAAGAATAAGTTTTCATTAATTACATTTACGGTGTAAATGATTATAAAAGTTAACAGACAAATGTAGAGTCATTAGGTTATTTTGAAGTAGGAGTGCATGAAAATTGAGCAATGCCTAAGCCGGGATTCGAACCTGGACCACTCGAGTGCGCGCCGAGTGCACTACCGTTATTACACGAAGGCAAGCTGGAATGAGGGGGAAAATACCTTATACAGGCATGCTAAAAATGATAACAAATCGATGATTTACTAGGAAATAAAGATAGAAATTGAGACATATGTATACTGCTTTAAACTTTCAACAGGGTACATTAATTTCCGCAGTAGTATTAAAAAGGAAATATCTCACTATGTAAAAATGTAAGCTAAATACAGTAAAGATTTCTGTTTGAGATCTACAGTTGTAGAATGCAAGTATAAAAATATCGGAAAAGAGGCTTTCAAAGCGCAATCTTCGTGAGTCAAAAGTAAGTTCATAATTGTGTAACACATCTCGGAATGAAGGACTGCTACCGAAAAAAATATTTTCTTTTTTTTTTTTTTTTTCACGGCTGAGAAAACCTTTAGGCAGTATGGGCCTTTACCAGATGAGAACTATCTGTCGCGGTTAAGTGTTGCAAAATGTGGAGAATCGTAAGCGAAGTTTTTTAAGATAGGAAAAAAAAATTCTTAAGCGCAACAGCAAATGTTGCGTGTAGCGGTTTTGCGTTTCTTTTATATTTATTTCATATTTTTTTAAACTACTGCAGTTGTGAGAACAATAATGACATTATTTTTCGATTAAGTAATTTTCGCTGAAGTTCAAGATCTCTTACAAATCGTCTCATTTTACAAAATTTGTTATTAATGTGATTATCATTTTAATGCTAGGAGTAGCCTTTTTTTAACGCTATTAAAATTTTTACTTTTAACATAAATTTGAGAGAAATAAATAAGCTTGCAACTAATTCTCTCATAGCTAAAATTCCTTTCCTTGTGTTTATCGTTTCAATTTTTTATAAACAGGCTTCCAAATTTTGAATATTTTTTATACTAGGAATTTTAGAAATTAAGGAAATTTTGAAGATTCCCTTTAGTTAAGTTTCAAATTTAATTTCACTTTTTAAGTTTGTCAAGGAAATTAAGAAAGCTTTGTTGGGACGTTAAGCTGAATTTGAACAACTGACCGTGCTTTATACACAGCAAAGTAATTGCAGAACCTTTTCCTTTCCGTTAATGCTGTTACACATACTTTTTTACAAATTTATATATTAATTAAGTAAACTTTAAAGAAATAAAATTTTGAAAAAAGTAATAGTTGGGATGAATTCATTAATGAAAGAGAAGCCTTCAAATCATGGTCTTTCCTCTTTGGAGAATAAAACCATGATAAAAGTAATGATAGATTGCCTTACGATAAAAATAAGTCTGATAAAAATAGCCTATGCTAAACTGTTTCCATGCTTGGATTTATTTATTCCTGAGCTTGATTGTAACTATAGGTTTCTTTCGACAAATATCACAGATTTCACATATATTTTATTTCATTTTTCAAAATTATGGGTTGCCTCCGTGCTTTATTTATCTTTCTTTCCAATGTTATTCATTTCATTTGGAAAATGACTATACGTTGCTTATTTCTTAGCCCAAAGGGGAAATTTGCCTGGAAGGGCTATTAACTTCGTTTTGGCATTTTGCGTTGGTTCATTATATACGGCGTTTCACTTTTCAAACTGTTGCCACCATATACTACAGCTCAGTATTATATTTAAAGAAATTAAATAATGAAGAATTTGCATAAAATGTATGTACGTTTCTCGCATTGTGATAAAACAACGGTACCTAAAGCCATCCAATTTGAAATAACGTACATTTCGACACGAATACGGGCATCTGGAAGCCCAAATTTGGAATTTGTTTTATTATCTATTTCATATTTTGTAAAACAGATTTTATATTAACAAACTCAACGATTTCAAAGCAAGCAATGGCAACACTATATGAAAAAAAAAACATTTTTGTCTCCAGCGCTCAAGACCGTGCATCGGAAATTCTAAAGATAGGCTCTTTTTAAATTATTTTGTGATACTGCTGTTGAATTTTATTTTATGATTCAAGTGCGAAGGACATGGTGTTTTATAAATAAAGGTAACAGACAAAACTTTAAAAAAACAAATAAAAGGATAAAATCTGAAAGTTTTCAGATTTATTTATTTTTTTGACTTATGCTTAGTATTTTATGCTTATTCCCCAACTAGTATTTGTTTTTCGCTCCGACATGATGACTTTTTGCATCTTTTTTTCTTTCCCCCCCTCAAAATTTACATATGTATTGAACTGCAACACTGTAAGTTCTCATTTAATAGATTTTATTTTATCTTAATTATTTTAATTTTTTGAATTTTTGTCAGCTTTTTACTGATGTTTATATGTGTATATATCAGTAGCGTGCGGTATGTTTTCATGCAGGGTGTGCAGAGAACAACAACAATAATAATAATAAAACCATAAAAATGTACATTAAACACTTCTTTAACTTTTTATTATTCATTTGTACACAAAATCCATGCGTCTATCCGTATTACTAACAAAATCATCAATTACATGATCATAAAACTCTGGTTTTGACTGTAATAAGTGTAACATTTCTTTTTCTATTGTTATTAGAGGTAAATAGCTTAATCTATCCTGGCTCATTGTATTGCGTGTATAACCTTTTACTCCTTTCAATGTTGAAAATGATCTCTCCACTGAAGCAGTTGAAAATGGAATTGTACAAATTAAATGTGCCAATTTATTTACTTCGCTTACGGCATCTGTGAAATCATTCAGCATTACATGCTGAATAAGTTTCGATAAATTCATTTCGTGGTATGACTCATTACGATAAAGAGCTCATAATTCATTGGTTAGCTTTACAAAATCGAAATGTTTTGCATAAGCGTTCTTTAACGAATTAAGGCATTCATCCGGAAATTTACTTTGATATTTCTTAAAAAAACTGAAATTCAACAGTTCAAAAAATTTGAGCGAATTTAATTTTTTAAAACGGACATCTACCTGACAATACATAGTGTCCATTATTTCATAATATAAATTTTTAAAATGTTGGTTTTGGTCTACACTTGAGTTTTGTAAATTTACACGACTTTTTTTTAAATTTGGGGAAACTCACTACAGAAATAGTCTCTTCATAAACTTCATCAAATGCAACAAAAGTTCACATATTTTGAATTGTATCTTTTACTTCCTCTAGTTTTTGACTAGAATATGCTAAGTTAGTTTTTTGTAAAATATCAAATAGAACATCAGTATAACTAAACATTTTGGCAAAAATATTTAGGAGAAAATTGCCATTAAATTCTTCAAAAAACATGTGATAACTCTTTGCAATATTAATTGTATCGTTATCCCAGCCATCTGGATTCTCGATATTTTCAAATAAATCAGATAGGCCTTGCCTTTCGCGTTTTATGGTATTTACCAAAGGAGATGAATAATTAAAATAATTTACAATCTTTTATAAACAATACAGATTGCGACAGAACTAAATTAATTACATGTGCGCAACAATGCACAAACATAGCTTTTGGAAAAATGTCTTTTATTTTTTTCTGCGTCCCATTCAACGCTCCTGCCATAACTGCCGTCCCATCGTACGTTTAAGCAATCAGTTTATTCTCACACCCCCAACTCAAAATCGTTTCTTGCACAACATTACACAAAGCTTCTGCTGAACGATCACCACTAACGTCTTTAAAAAACAAAAATCTTTCCACTGGTGCACTACAATTTTTAACATATCGTAGCACAACCGATAATTGCGATTTGTGAGATATGTCAGATGTTTCATCCAGCATAATAGCAACGAATGGCGTTTCTTTTACCTCATTTCTAATTTCTGAAATTACAATATTTTTTATCGATGCAATAATATCATTTTGTATTCTATTAGAGGTTCTAGAAAGTACAGTTGCGGTTCTTAGATGGGTTGCTAAAAGATCATCATATTTACTAATTAAAGTTATTAATTCTATATAATTTCCTCTATTAAGGGAATTTATATTCTCACTGTGTCCGCGAAACGCATCTTCTTGTTTTGCTAAGTAACAAACTACATCTATTAATCTCTTGAGAATATTTCTAATTCTTGTTACTTTTTCATTGTGTTGAACAATCGATGAAGCCTTTTGTTGATCTAACATTAAATCTATCCTGGCGGTACCAAATGTTTTTAAGAGTATTACGGCATTTATGTGAGATTGTGTTTTTTCATGTTTCTTTGCAGCTTCGTGGAGATGATTTAAATCACTGTGGCCTTGTTTTGTCCAAATATTCTTATCCTTTTCAATTACAACAAAAAGTAAACATGGCCAACAATACAATTTATTCAGTTCACTATAACTGGTTAATCATTTAAATTTTTCATACATAGATTTTTGAAAATGTCGTACACGCTGTTGTCCTTTAATCTTAACGTTTTGCGATAGAATAATATCCGGCATCGGTCTACTTAATTTAAATATTTCGTTTTTTGTAGTAACGTCTCGTCTCGAAAATGGATTTTAAAATAAATCTTTAATTATTGAGACATTTGAGTTCTCCATTCTGAAATGGGTTATTTATTATGAATATAAATTTAAAGAATACAATAAATAAAATATTTACCTACGTGTAATCGAGGTATAACTATAAAAACAGCTAAACTTATGAGAATTCTACTAGCACTGAAGCAAAAATCATGTCTTGTATTGTATGGTGTCATATCGGCGGCGAAAAAGCAACGCTTCGGGTTTCCACGAAAAATTTATTTTTCAGCAAACGTAGCACCACACGGCGCCCGCCACTGCGCTCATCATCAGCCTGATGACATCAGGATGCTCATTGGTGCCGACAAACCGAAAGTCTATTCCAGGTGCAGAGGATTTCACTGCACGCTGGCACAATAGAACGAACCGTTTCTTGTTCGATCAGTGGATTAAATTATATTTATTAATTGTTTTTAACATCTGGAAATCATATATTCTGCGAAAAACATCTTGAAAATTTTTAAAAACAAAACCAGGGATATGGTGTTACAGATATAACTTAGATACTGTTTGTAAGACACAGTGAATGGTAAAATTTGGACTGTTCTGTTAAAATTCGTTTCTTTTTTGATCTAACAAAACAAAATTGTTTTTCAGCGAATTATTTCTATAAATATAATACATCATCGAAATTACTTTACCACACTAAACCATTTCCCTTTATATTGATGAAATACTTCTTATATATTTCCATAGAAACAAAATCTTATAATATATAATTTTAAACATGAACCGTCTGCAAAATCGTATGGCCAGTTAATCAGTTAAAAAACCAAAAGCGCTTCAGCACGTAAGTCCCCGCTCTAATACAACGCTTAACAAACCGTACCTTCGGATGATTCTGAATGTCAAGTGCAGGAAAAATAGCTGCACTTGCCTCAGTGCTATAGTATGCTATGCTTCTCCAGTAGCCCATACATATAAAGCGTGATTTTCTATTAGTGCGCAGTGCGTACACATCAAAACTTCCTATGTTCGTTTGCTTTTGAACGCGCTACGTGGTGCAGCACTTAGTACCGCACGCACTGCGGGAATACAAGCAAGCAAATCAACATAATATTTGAATATATTATAAATAATATTTATTATATACCATATAAAGATAGGTAGGCATAGGTGCAGAAAACGGTCTCTCATAATTTTGCCAGGGGTTGCACACCCTGCACATATGGACCGCACGCCACTGGTATATATATATATAAAACTAATCTTTATGAAGTAATTTCTGTTTAAAATATACAAGGGAACATGTACATATGCATTCATCGTGTTATTTTTTTTATAATTCATAATTCAATTTCGTAATTCGTAATTAATTTCATTTTAAATAAATCAAAATTTAAATATTTAAGAAATTTTCAAATTCTTATTAAAATTCATTTCCGTTAATAATGCGACAGAACATTTCCCAATTTATTATCAGAAAGCAAATTACTGTCTATTCGTGTTTTCCAAAAGCATAGTAATTTTTTAAAACTATTAGAATCGATTTAATTATTAACTATTTACTGGAATCACTTTAATATTGCAATTACAACGCTGTGGATTACCTCCGGCTAGTTATCTCATTAACTCAAAACATCCCATTTTCTTTCACCTGATTAAAATTAGCAATATTTCTGGCCATTTTCAGTCCTCAGTGAAACTCCAATAAGCAATGAATATTTAGCCAATTATTTAATATTCATGCATCAAATGCAGTCAAATTTCAAAAAACATACCAACTGAAAATTACAAGTAACAAGTCTGCGGTTATGTGAAAAGGTACATAAACTAGTATAAGCTTTCACAAACAGGAAACTTCAGACTACTAAAGTAATTGGCGATAACATTAACAAATATAAAACAATCCAGTGTTTAGCCTTACACTGGATGAATGTTTGACTATCACCTTTCTAATGCATTCAGTAAATCTCGTTATGATTGGGTAACTTTCATTCAGATTGCCCAGCTCACTGAATTCTACTCTGAAGCATGACATGCATCATAATCTGTAATGTATTCTATTTTCCATTTTCTGATAATCTGAAATGTGTGGATGTATTCCACAAATGAAAGAACATGTTGGAAAACTTGACCCAAATCTTAACAGCTGGTAAAAATAAAGTGTTAGATTCAAACGAAGAAAATTACTGATATAACTTTCTGGAAGATACAGACATAACTTTTAATAAAATGATAACATTCTTTTCTTCGTAGACATTTTGCAAAAGATAGCCATTAAGAAATTGTCTTGAAATCGCAACGTAAAAGTATTTTATTCGTTTCCTTCACTCTACGGGCTACCTCCAAATTTAAGATGCCTAAAGCCATATCAGGTCCATTACGAATAGGAAATGGCCGCAGGAGTAAATGAGGCAAAAAATAAGTGTATCATTAACCGAAGATTAAGCTAGTACAAGAATCTCTGAGCACTGAAGTGATTATTGCAGATAGTGGTTTCCTCTTTTTTTCCGTGCTACAAACTGAGTAAAAGTCATAAAAAAGTACTTACTCGTGGGAGTCTCGTTGAATGTTGCTGAACTCGAGTATGAGAATAAACACAGTAATACTCCATAATCAGAACTTAAAATAAATCGTTTTCCTTGATTTTTAATTTCAATTATTTTACTGCAGCTAGAAGACGTAGTGCTTTTTCGAAAAGCGTATAGCATTTAATGTCTATTTTCATTAAATAAAAAATTTCACTCTCAAATATTATTATTAGATATTTTAAAGCTTTTCCTGAACTTTCTTGTCTCTTGAAGGATACAGAATGCTGCAGATCGAGAGTAATAACGTTTCATGGCATGTGGAAGGTTAAAGAAAACAAAATGCCGTTGTTAATATATCGGTACACTGTTTCTTTCAAGACGTATGAGATATCAACATCAGCCTGTTTCAAATCTACTGCCACAGAAAAACTAAACTAGTATTATAGCGTTGTGTTTGAGCATGTAATGCTAACTAGTCCCCCAAACCCTAGCAGGCAAATTATCGTTGTCTCTAGAGAAACAGCAAAGTTGTGAGAAGGTTTAAATAGTCTTTTTATTTAAATAGAATTTAGAACGCAAAAGCATTCTCTTATGCAACAGTATGAATCACAGCTCGAGGTGATGCAATTAAACAGAGTAGTCAAATTTAAGTTAAACATTGAACAGCAGTCAGAGTAAAACATTGAACCTCCTTGAATCTGTCAATTAAACAATCTTTTACTTACTCACTCACTTAAATGATACCTTTGAGTCATAACCTGTAAATAATGACTGCTATAGGAAAAAACATTAACTTAAAACAATATTACACATCCGAATTCCAACATGCATCCACTCCCCGACAGGTTATTAGTCGCTAATTTAGTATCTTCTTTGCTTACTTATGCGCAAAAAAAGTTTAATTTTATGTTCATAAATAATTACAATATTGGACATTGGTTGAAAAACTAAACAATAAGCATATTTGTTTTCCAGATTATCCTTTAAATTTTACGAGCAGTGTGTTAGTACGTCATTGAGCACATAGACGTTCTGCTCGAAGCTTTCAGCTTTATGTTCTGTCGGTGCAAAACTAAACAAGATGTAAGGTTTTAGTTAAACTAACAAAGTTTTATTTTAATTTTCCCTTTTCAATCTGTTCTCATTTCAACTTCCTGTTAGAATAAGCGCGTGTTTCAGCTTTATGCTAATTTGAAGTGGAGCCAAGTTCTATTTAAACGAAACGTAGAAAACTTTCAGTGTGAGAGAGCTTTTAGTGTCAGACCACTGTTAATCTATTCGACGTTCGCCTGATTAGCTAGTATTTAAATTCTAAGCCGTAGCGCTGTTACGTTATTATTTATTGAAGTAATTCTAAGTGCGTCAGTATTAGTTAAATCTTGCTACGCACCATTTAGTTTAGAGGCCAACCTCGCGTTTAGAGCTCTGTGAGCAACGATTATTTAATTTCTATTTAACTTTAGTTTAAATTAAACTGATTGTTCAATTTAGACTCAAGTGGCAGTCATTATTTTCTGTATCCCTCCCGAGTTGGGAAGTGGCTGTACATAATTGTGGTTTAATAAAAGAGGATTTTAAATCCCTCTGAAGTGTAGATCTTCGACCATTTATTCACAGTATTCTACCACAGAACATAACTGCATTCAGCTCCCTGTTAAAAATCAGGACTTCACGTTTCACGAAGATGTTTGCCAAGAATATGCACCGAACCCTCAGTCCTGACAAAGGTACTTTTATTTCTCACTGAAATTTGTGATTTAATATCAAGCCTTGTTTTGTTTGTAAGTGTACGTGTAAAGACAACCATTTAATTTAACCAAGGACATTTTTTCATAGTTCTTAGGATAAATAAAATTGTACTAAAACAATAAGTTTTAGATGGAATCTAGTAGACTTTGGTCTTAGAGCTCTGTAAGCCTCTTTATTCACAGTTTGTGATTACAAATAAGTAAATGGTTTTAATCCACCGAGATAAAGCATAATTTGTCAACCTAATTCAAACGTAAAGCTTTTAGTATATCCTAAGGTGAAAGGAACAAAGTTAGAATCACTAGATATGAATCATTTTTTAAAGCTTTAATGAATTAGAAATACCTTACTCCTCAACAGATGTTAATTGATAGGCTAAAACTAGAAGATTCTTTTTTATTCCACTGAAGCATCTGTACATACCGACTTTGCTATGAGTCAATTTTTGTTCCGAAATTGTTTTGGTGAGATAAAAGTCAACGAGCACCGCCATAAAATTCTCAAGAAATGCTGACTTTTTGAAGTGAATAAAGATTTTTTACACTCGGAAGATTTAATATTTACTACATTTCTTCGCCATATTTCTAGCGTAAGTCATATCTGTCTGCACAACAGTATCATTTTTTTAAAAAAAGGAACTTTGGATTCAGTGGAGACTTTTTTTTCTGGGGCAGGGTGCGACAAACAGATGTTATTTTTGCGACAGATGGTGAAATATTTATTTTTCTTTTGCAATTCCTTCCTTTCAATTTTTTAAGTATCTTAACCTCAGAATTGAAAAATTATCTTCATTCTAAATCGCCCACCAAATTTCACTTTTTTTTCGCAAAAACCCATCAGTTTGTAATGAATTATAATAGTCCCCAAAATCGTAAAGTTTAAAATAAGTAATTTTCTTATTTATCTCCAATCATATTAACATCTGGTATCACTTCTGATGTTACTCTAAAATTTGTGATCAGCGTAACGTTATCAGGAGTTGCTCAGTTTTATTTAATAATTTTAACTTAAAGTTTTCTTTAAGTTGAAATTATTAAATAAACTAACTGAAATAATCACAGCACAAATAAAAAGAAAAAAAATAAGCTACGTGATATCCAGAATGGTTCACTCTAAGCACTGCCATAAGAAACTGAAATTACTACTTACGTCAGCCCTGGTGGCAATGATAAGGCTTAAAGAACCGGGTTAAAATCCGCCTGAAGATGAAGCTCACTTCTTCGCCCTGGAGCATGCAAACTCCTACGCACTGCAAATGTAAATATCTATCACTGCTGATTTTCTCTTCTGCTGATATTAATCTTTTGAGCAACACATTTAAATTATCATAAACCATTTTCCTGGTTCGCATTTATTCAGCGTTCTCTTATACAAACCGATGAACAAATGGATGGTAAATGAACGCTCTTGGTCATAGACCATTGAAAATCGATGAAGAGAGCATGAATCTTCCATATTTTGTCTCAATTTGGACATAGATCTCCTAGGAGGACTTTGCCTGAAGATCTAGTGCCAATCTGTAGATAATTATAAAATTTCACAAGATGTGCTTTCATGGTGTATGTGGTAACTAGTAGCTAGAAGATCCGTCGTTCAAATACCGAGGATGACAGAGACGGAACCATGCTTCATGGCTCCGATAAATCGAATAACTTCTACATTGGCGCTTATGTTAAACGTGTAGTCGAAGGTACCTTGTCACTACGTGAACTTGGTCGACTGGTTCTATGCCTCTCTTCGAGTTCTGGTTCTATGTCTTTTAGTTGGGGAAGAAGACACTGATTTCGCCTTGCCACTTGAGTGTTAGTGGTGTGTCCAGCTAGCAAACTGGAAGATCATTGGTTCGTATTCCGGCAAAGACACAACTTATTTATCACATTTCACGGTTCCCCAAAATCCTAATAGCCCCTACAAATTTTCTCTTTTTCTCAACCACGTAAGAAGTCTTTCAGAGTGGCAGATTTTGCTGGACTGTACCATAAAAAGACTTTATATCATTATAAATTATAAAAATATGACTCGATAAATTCAGACATGTGTAAAGCATTTTATGTGAATTAAACAATTATTATGATTTAAACTTTTACTATTTCTTCTTTTTTTTTTCTGTAATCCTTTCCACGATGCCAATTAGTTGCGCATTTAAGTCAAGGGTTCTGAATATTTTAGTGTTAGATCTTTTGGCGGTAGGATACGAACTGCGCGAAATTTAATTGAACCCCCCCTCTTATCTATTCAGAAGACCCTCTTCTTAGTGCCAACTTCCGCACAAGGAACAATAGTAGCCCCACCTTATATACGAAGGCTGAACGAGAACAAAGAAAACCCACCAACTGCGCGATTTTGGATTTTGCTTTTCGTCGCAAGAAGATGGGTGCTACGAAAAGTCATTTATCCTTATTATATATATATATGCACACACACATAATACGTTTTTTGTTATGTATATATATATATATGTGTGTGTGTGTAAATCAACCTATGACATATCGGATTTGCTGCGCACCTTAATCAGTTTTCTTGTCTAAATATTAACAAATCTTCCTAGATAATATATAATAAACTTTAAAATTTACCATTTTAGGTAAATAGTTCTAATTTAATTAAAAAAATTCCCTTGATTAAATCAAAAAATTAGGTTTGTTAAGCGGTTCTAAATTCACACCATTTTCTTACAAATTCCATATTTCAATAGTAGAAACCGTTTATATATTTATTTATTATTTTTTCCAATTTACTATAACCGTATTTCACTCTTCTCTTCTTTTGACTTTCGAACTCCCTTTATTCATAACTTGGGATTTCAACTTCCTCTTCCCCAATTTTTCGTTTTCATATATTGTTGTATGGTATTCAAGTTTTCATGTATCTAGAATTTGTATATTGTTGTATTGTATTTATGCCAACTTATATTTAAATGATAATTTTCATAAACTCTTGTAACATAATTCCAGTTAACGGAAGATGTTTCTAACACCTTAGTATAGATCAATCTTCAACATGCAGCTTATTTTCCAATCTAGTTTCAGGTTTAATTATTTACAAAATTAATATCTTCGGGTTTAATTAATTATAAAATTATTTATTTCAAATTATTTGTAACGAAAGATGATCGCTAAAGAACATTGTTTCCCGATTTATAATATACCTCATTTATAATTCTTATTAAATTTTGGGGCAATAATGGAATTAATAATAAATACTCCTAATGCTATACATTTAGACTACAAGGATTTAAATCTGCATTTCCTTCTTCACTGATGCTTTTATGTTATATTCCTAATATTTCATAATGGCATACAGGTAAGTTTAACTCATTTACCAAACATGTAAATCTATAATTCAGTATGCTTTAATGTTCACGAATATTGTATCTTCTGTTTTCTTTAACATATTTTTCAACATATAGTATTTGATCAGTCTAATTTTAAGAGGTGGTACAACCAAGCGGTAAAGTCACTAAAAATTGGCAGTTCGACCGGAATTTCAAATCCCAGTGATACCCGAGCTCTTTCTTTCTCTGTACATATTTAATATGGAAAACTAAATCGTAAAACTTCAGTTTACGAAGTAAAAATATTTTTCAAATTTAATCTTTAAAAATACTATAAAGTTTTATTTATGGTTAATTTTAACCGTTATCTCAGCATATCGCTTTACAAATCCCATTAATAAAAAAATCGTAAGAAAGAAATAAACTCGGTTTCTATGATTGATACCTTGGTGCAAATTATACGTATGTTTTTCTAAAAACAAAGACTTTATACGGATACCAATAAATTATAGATTATTTCTCCATCTAATTTGCGCAACATGTTTATTCCGGAATTTTCCTGAAAATACTTAACTTCGCACTTAACATGTTCAATCCGGGACTATAGTACCGAATAATGGTTCGAAAGCCAGTTAACTATGTTAAATTTTTCGGTCTAGTTTAGACACCATGACTATTATTCTCAAAGAAAGATATTAAATCAATAATAGCATTAACAGGTGTAATCCATGAGAAAAATAATTCGTATGCTTTACATTAATCTAATTTGTAATACTATTATAACATTATTCTCTAGTACTGTAATTAATGAAATGTGTTTCCAATGCTAATATGTGTGTTTACTAATATCTTTAATTTTCTCTGCTAGCTCTTACATTTACCACTATTATTCAAGTAATTAGTCTGCTAGATTAGCAGACTCAATAAGATTAGATAAGGAATATCTATCTTATTAAGTAATAATTAATCTTAATTACAAGTAAAGAATATCTTGTGAGAATAATTCGAAGAAAGAATAAAATAGTAATATTAGTAAAAGATATCTATAACAAGTTGTTCGATATATAATCCTATTTCTCCGTTTTTCTCTTCCTTTTGGCTGTTTTTGGCTTCGAAAAGTAAAACTAGATAGTAACCCGCAGCTTTTTGAAAGGAAGGGGTCTTCTTCGGAAGTGAAAGCTTTATTTGCGCAGTTGGGTTATATCGTTTTGGCAGCAGCACCTGCAGCTCTGCCAGTGAATATCCTGGCTTTAGCCATTTCGATAGCCGACGTTAAAACGCGCCATTAAATTATTGAACCAGTTTAAGTAGACCACTTTGTGTAGTTTCCAACTACATTAGCTTTAATCTGAAACTTTAACTTTGTTATTTTAAATACCGGCAAGCAGAAAGTATTTAAAACTGCGTTGTGCATTCTATTCAATTAAAGAGTTAATAAAAAGTTATTTTAACCTTCGTAGGACTTTGCCTTAATATTTTTATAAATAGCGATAACTTGCTTGTTAGTTTAATAGAGTCTGAAGGAACACGAGTTTAATTTTTGCACAATTAGCACCTTACTCTGGTATAGGTTCCTATACATGTAATCCTTATTTTTTTTCACTTTAGTCAGTTCTTCTGAATAAAGGATGATAACAATAAAGGAATTATATTGCTGTTGCATTCAGGTGCAGAGACATAATAGGTTGCACCGAATAGTTTGCTCTTGAATTATGAAATTGGATCCTTTGCCTAAAATTATTTTGATAGTTTTAACTGAAATTATAGCAAAATAATGAATGGATTTTTGCATTTCAATTGGTAAGAAAATCTGATGCATTTTATTATTATCCAAAGAAAGAGACTGAAATTTTAGTATATGCATATAAATGATCAATTTAGAAAATTTTCATTTTGTGCAAAGATATCCTCAAGCTTTTACTGAGTAACAAACTCATAACTCTCTTTCAAACAAAGTTACGTCATTTTCCATACATATTTTAACTCTAGTTATAAATTTTCTGATGCTGGCTGTTGAGTACTGATATCAGGGAAAGAATCCTCATTGGGAGAAAATAAGAATTTCTGTCGCTTCTCTCTCCATAAGTTCTAGCAACTATGATCTGTCGCTTATTACAAAAGGGTTGAAATATTACTTCTATTGCGAAAGCACTAACGAGGAATCTTTGCCATTTTCCTTCATGCAGGTCTATATACTCCAGGGAGCGATTTTTATAATCGGTCCATTACCTTTCGTATTAAGTGACACTATCTGCGTACAGTATCGTGCATAACTTGTCATTTTCGTAAATTATTCATCGGAAGTGCTATTTTTGAAGTGTTTTATTAAATTTTCATCTGACATCAGTATATCTGTTGCTTAAATTTGCAAAGGGAGTGCAATCCTCAGAAGGGTTACATTATTTACATTCTTCCCAAATTAGCACAAAATGTACTTTCACGGAATTAATTTGCTACGCTTTGTGACTTACCTTGCTTTTGAAACTTATTTCGCATATTGATATCTTCAGTGTTAATATATTAGAAGTTTGCGCGTTGCACAAAAATGGTATTAACATTTTGCACGCCATTGGTTCTGTTTCGAGAACACAAACATCATAGGTCTTTGTAAAAATTACCCCGACAGTAACAACAGTGTGGTGCTTAGAGTTTCTTAGCATTTTAGCCACGGATTTGGCCTAGAAATGCAGAGTTAAAAATCTGACGTGTACACCACATGACTTCCTTGTACGAAATAGTAAATTGTACGCATTTTTTCATGACAGTGTGTCGCTAGGTTCACTTAACAACGTTACATCTCATTCATTTTATAACTCAGAATTCACAAAAAAATTATATCACCTGAAAAATTATCTAATCGTTGCCACAAGTTCTATTCAAATACTATAATAAATATAAAACGCTGTATAAAAGGAATTAAACAAACAAACAAAAAAGAGATGAAAGAGTTTTTCACAGACGATTCAGTATTTCGCATTCAATTAATTCAGTTCTCACTTCGCGACAAGGCAAAAACACATAAAAACTCAAAATATCTATATTAAAAATTACGAAGTAAATCTTAAACACTTATTTCCTCGAGTAAATTCCAGAATGAACTAAGCATGATTTAATTCGCAATAATAAAAAAAGACGTTATCTTTGCTGTTGCGAAACTTAGTATATCTCTAGATTAGCAACAAATCCACTATTCTGCTGAGTTTCAAATGTAAACAAATATGACTACTATGGCAAAAATAACTAAGGTTAGCCACATTTAAACAACTTTTAAATTAAGATACAATAAACACGCCGAACAAATATTAATTTAGAAGAACAAAAAAATCAGCGTTATGTTTTCAAATTTAACGCATTTGCGCTTTTGCAGCAAAACACAGGAAGCAGATTTACTAAAGGCATAAAAACCTTAACCTGAAGATAAGCACAACATAATTCAATCATTTAGCAAAAAAAAAGCCCAATTTACCAACATATAAGAATAAGAAACTGAGCTCACTGAGACGAGTAACAGAGCGGATATATATTTATACATATATTTACATACTTTCGGCGAGGCCGATTGCAACCAAAATAGGAGGTGAACATCTACATGTTATACAAAATTTCAACGTTCTGAGGCTACTCGTTTTTGAGTTATGCGAGATACCATACGTACGTATGCACAGACGCCACGAAAAAAATCTCTTCAGAATCCATTTACAATCAGTTTTATAATTTTTTGGGGGGAAAAGTGTCCTTTATTCTGTCCTTACGTATAGATGTCACGCAAAATCATTGTTAAATTGCATTCGATGGCGGTCAAAATGGGTATTTCGTTGAAATATGATAACCGAAATTTTTCGGGATTAGAATACCTCCTTTTTACTTCGTACAAGTAAATAAAAATATGGATATTTCAGAAACCATTCCACAGTAGCGTTAAAAATCGTTGGACGTGATTCTAAATCAATAATCGCATATTCCAGAAAAATCTCGGCATGCAGAACATTATGATTAGGAATGAAAATGGAATCTGCTGTTACTTAAATGTATGGACGCAGATGGCATATATTACAAAACTGAAACACACACATTTATTAAATTGTATTTTAGAAGACCTTTAGAAAATAAATGCTTCACAACAATAACAGATAAACAAATTAGAAGACATCGCAAATTAGTTGCCATTTCTATTACTTCTGTTACTCTTTTCTTGTGTTGTGGAACAGACTACTGGCAGAAAAGCTAAAGCCATGAACGCTGGCAGTTCGTATCTCCTTCTCTTTCCTGTAATTGACAGAGTTGATTGCACGGGGTTATGATATTTATCCTTTTGGTCATGTGAATAAAAGACGGCTTCTTTTAAAAATTCCTTTACGAATGCATACATGCCCTTCGATAGGTGGCTTTCGCCTGCTTTAACCAGCCAACATTTCTTTTACTGATATAAAGTCTAATTTGATCATCCTCGGAATATCTTTTTATTATAATTTTAATAGATTATTTTTCAGAAGAAAAGTAAAGAGCAAACGTGAAAGACTAGTTTCCTTTATATCTGTCCTTGAATTTTAAGCGAGTGGTTTTTCTGTAATTTTTTTGTTGGCGCTTTATTGCTTTAATTTGGATAGATAGTTACATATTATTAGCATTCATAACATCATAAATTTATCACAAAAGGCCAACATATCATTCAGTATTATTCTTTTGTCCAAGAAGTTCCTCAAAAATGGCGTTACAAGTTTAACACAATGTTTTAAAAAATTATAAGCATTTGAATGTTACAAGTTTAACACAATGTTTTTAAAAATTATAAGCATTTTTAATTCATGAATAGGAATATTTAATAATTCCATTAATTAGTATAACAGCTGACAGTATTAAAATTCCATATAGGTTTAACCATTTAAAACAAAGATAGATTTAAAAATTTTTTATGAAAAGAATGCTTGGTGTTTAGTTTACTGTTGATGGATTTCTAACCATAAGAAACTAGAAGAAGCATCTAGAACAGAAAAATTAATGAATACTTTTTAGTCCAAAGGGGCTTTGTCCCTGAAGGACTATTGTTTTCGTTTTGCGATTTTGCGTCGGAAACATTAAAAGTGTGTATCACTTTTCAAACTGTTGCCACAAAATATTGCAGTCCTGTATTATATTTAAAGAAATTAAATAATGAAGAATGGGCATAAATGTACGCATGTTTCTCGCATTGTGATAAAACGACGGTACCTAAAGCCATCGAATTTTGAATGCGGTAATCCTGTTGCGAATATAGGCATCTGGAAGCCCAAATTTGAAATTTGGAATTTGTTTTATTAACGATTTCATATTTTGTAAAACTTTAACGAATTTTTGATTAACAAACTCAAGGATTTCAAAGCGGGCAATGGCAACGTTGTACAGAAAAAAACATTTTTATCTGCAGCGCTTGAGACTGTGTGTAGGAAATTCTAAAGATATGCTCAGT
>KK120951.1:106778-120307 GCA_000611955.2 Stegodyphus mimosarum
TTTTAGAAAAATAAGTATTTAAGTTAAGAAAAGTATGTAAAAAATCTACGCTAATAGGAATAGTAAATTGGTAGCAAATGATTTAATGTAATTACACTAATTTCTGGTCTACTCGACATTCCAAATAAGTACTATACTGAAACAAGAAATTTCGAATAAAATCGAAACATTTTTATTATGGATGATTCTTCGTCTGGAATTGCCTTTAGAGAGTTCCAATATTCAGGCAGACATTCTGATCCAAAAAGCATTCTAATCCTGAGCTAAGAGTTTACAATTCTTGTTCTCAAATAACAGAACCGCCCTCATCACCATAGGCGTTTCCACGAAGTTTAACTAACAGATAATATGTAACATGAGAAAAAAAAAGGAGGGGAATTGTTTTTTCTGCTGTATATTTTTCCCAGCTGTTGCACCCTTTTTTTTTCGATTAGTAGCCAAGCGCTGACAGCCTAACATTATTTTCATCTGAAAACAAACTTCTAATGTGCAAAAGGTACAGTAAAATATTCGTAGAATAAATAATGAAATACAAAGTAAAAAATAATGCATCAGTAATAAACCAAAAAGTAAAAAAATACATAGCCAATAAAATTTCACTTTTTCAAGTCGACTGAGTTTTGAGTAGAATTAAATAAAAATATTTTTTTAATCTCGTAAAAACATAAACACTGAAATCCTTACAATTATACCTTGAATTCAAATTTCAGACATTTTAAACGAATTAAAAAAATATTATGTTAAAAATTACCTTACGTGCACTTCTTGAATTAAGAATCGAATAAGGACTTCTAGTCTCCTAAACGCATTTTTTTCCCAAAGATATTTTTTTAACTAAAAATTACGAAAAGTTATAGAAATCGATTATTTCTTAAATTGAAAAATGAAATATTTTGTTTCAGAGAGTCTGCTTGTGTTCTAATATTTAAAAAGTTTCCCATTTTGAAAACTGCATGAATAGGAATACAAATAATACGTTAGTAAATCATAGCTATTAGTTTAAATTATTTTTTAAATCATCAAAATGCGGATGACCTCCTGCGAACTATCTACGGCAGAAAAAAATTTGATTTGAAGCTTTAAAAACTAGATAAGAAATAAACAATCCGCAAAACTTTGAATCACAGTTTAACACTTCGAAGTTTACGATTAAAAAATGTAACGTAAAACATTAAAGTTAAAAAATGTGAAAACCTTTACAAATTTTTGATCGCTCCTCTTCTTAAATAATTCTACATCTAGCATCTATTGCTGTCAACTCATCAAACAAAATCTTTATTAACGAATATAATTAAAAAATTAGTTAAAAATGAACTTCAACTTTAAAGCTCCATTTGTTTTCGAACTTTAAATGGTACAAATAGAAAAATATTAAAAGTATTTGTTACTGTTTGAACAAAATTAAAAACAGAAATAAATGTGTCGATAAAGTCGTTATGTGGCCTTCATTTTCTCAGCTACTGGCAGTAGACGGGTGATAAAAATGCCTAAAATGAGGAAAATATTCATATTGTGGCACTTTTAAAATTAAAAAACAATTCCATAAAATAATGAAACCTAACTTTTTATATGGCCCCCTTTGAACCTATAATATTCATATTTAGTAAAACTCATATTAAAACATAAAATACAAAATATTTGAGTTCCGTATGACCGAGATATTTACTTTTAAAGCTTGAATTCGTGTTTTTTGGGTCGTTGACAAATTGAACAGTAAAATATTTCGATTTGTACGCAAGTAATAATTAAAAATGATAATGATGAATTTAGAAAAAGGTTTTTGATTTTAACAGATTAAGTGATGAGCATCATTGCGAAAACTTTAGTTAAACATTTTGGTCAATACAGTTTTTACAAAAAGAGAGATCTTATTCACAAGTTCTTATAGAATTCGTGTCCTTGAAAATAATGGCAACCTTTATTGCCGATGCATAGCTTATTTGCTTGATTTAAAAGTGAAAAAATTCCCAATCGAATTATTTTTGGGGGACGGGGTGTAACTATATTAGATTATGATCTTTAATAAGACTATTATGTCTTTAATATGACTGAATGTTATTAAGAAAATTTTAGTGTTATTAAAAAATTGTAATTTACCTTTTGTGAGAATCTTTTATGCAATAAAATTATAAATTAAAGAATGTTACACAAAAATACCACTGCAGGACAGTAAAGGGAAAAAACGTAAAATTAAAGCAAACAAAATTAAGAAAAGTTAAATAATTTAATTTAACCTTAATTTTTCTACTTATAAGTGCTTTAGTTTTGTTCAATTAACTAACATTTCTTTTTGAAAAAACTAATTAGGAGATTAAAATCCTTAATTAGAAAATGAATCAATTAAAATTTAAATATACAAATTTATTTATATTTTTTATTTTAAATTTATTATTTAAATTTATTATTCTTTAAAATTATTTTATGACTACGGTAGTTTTTGGTCGGAAAGTCTTCAGAATCTTTAGTTAAAAAAATTCGTAGATCATCTCAATATTGTTAATTACTCATTTGATTATTAGGTCTAAATTTTTTTGTCAAATTCAACAAGAAAATTTAATTAAGAACTAGAAATGTACATTTATTTTAACTCTTCGGCGGTTGCAAGATTAAGTATTCCTTCTTTCTAAATACGCGTGATATCTGCCATCGCAGTGGGCCGTGGCTTAACTGAAATGCAAAGTGATCTCGTTCCTACCATCACTATAACTTAAGTTAGAACTTTTTTTTTTTTAAGATTTATTTTTCAGCTTCCTATTTTTATTCTTTGAAGCAAGATAATTCCTTTTTTTAACAGTGCCTTTTCTTTCGAATTCAACTTTTATCCCTTTTTGTAACATAAGTCAACTAAAGTCTTTCATAAAATTTTTATATCAAAAACGTTATGATGACTTTAGTGACTAATTTTTGTAGTCAAATTTGGCAAGAAATCGCCAAAATTTGCCAAACTTGGAGAGCATTTCGCGACTTTAGGTTCGGTCTCTGTATAACTGTAACTGGTCTTGTAAGGTTTTAGTTAAACTAACCAAGTTTATTTTAATTTAAATCTTTTCTATCTCCTCTCTGCTTCAACTTCCTGTCAGAAGAAGCGCGCGTTTTTAGCTTATGCTAATTTTTGAAGTTCAGCCAAGCACTATTTAAGCCAGAGGTAGAAACCTCTCGGTGTGTGAGAGCTTTGCCTCAGATCACGGTCACGCTGCTCAACTTTCGCCTGACCAGCTAGCAGTTTAAATTTATAAGCCATAGTGCTTACTACGTGATTGCATTGTAAAATAAATTAAAGTGCGGTAGTATTTAGTATATCTTGCTACGCACCCTTTTAGATAGAGGCCAACTTCCGCGAATTGCTCTGCGAAGCAAAGTTTAATTTAAGTTCTATTTTAATTTATTTAAATTTATTTGATTGTTAAGTTCGACCAAAGTGTGGTCTGTTACGTTCTGTATCTCTCCCGAATTGGGAGGTTTGTATTTAATAGTGATTGAATAAAAGAGGATTTCAAATCCCTTCACGTGCAGTTATTCTCCAGCCCAGCAGTTACATCAGAACATAGCGTACCTTCCGCTCCCTGTTCCAGTTCAGGACTTAGAACGTAAGGATAAGAACCCTTTACAGAATTTACCATGTTCTCAAAGAATACACACAGAATGCTAAGTCCTGATAATGGCGCCCGCACAGAAAGAAGAGGATGGCCTCAACAACAAGAAGACGAACCTGAGACACCTGCTGTACCTGTCCAGAATCCTGAGATAGCACCTCCTGGCATAGAAGGATTCGGCTACATCGTACAAACCATGCGAGCAGCCATGAAGCCAGCGGCAAGTTTTGACGGCAAGACAGCCGTAATCAATTTCCTGGAAAAGCTAGACTCCCACTTCATGCTATATCCAGTCCACGAATTTCAGAAAGTCGCTCTTGCTACCAGCGCTTTGAAGGGCCAAGCGCTAAGTTGGTTCAAGTGCATCGGAAAGAATCTCTTGGGGGAACCAGGAAGCCCCACATACACGTATGAAAATTTCAAGAATTCTCTAGTGAAAGCATTTCCCGTGGTGCGAGATCGAGCCAGATTGGAAGCTGAACTGTTTAGCCGATACCAAGAAAGAATAGAAGATTTGTCTAATTTTATTTTGAGGAAAATTCAAGTTTTCAAGCTTTTGTATGGAAGTCGCCCGGATCCTGAAATTATTCAAGTTATACTTCCTAGGCTACTGCCCCAAGTTCAAGATTTCATCGAACTAAGAAATCCAACAACATTAGACAGATTATTTGAGCTCGCGGTACAATTTGAAAGCCGAAGAACAGCCGACAACGAACGACGACGCCAATTTGAGCGAAGAAGTCAGTGGAGTTCGCCAAGACCGCAGCAAAAGCAAAATCAAAGTTACGGGAATAAGGCGAAGCAATGGCCGAAGAAAGATGTGTCTCCTAAAGCGAGCGGCGAACGAAGGGAATTTAATAGAAGAACAAGCAAAGATTCCGAGGGCAACCAGAAGAAAAAGAATTTAAACTAAGAGGGATTTCTTCGAGGAAGGTGAAGAAGTCCGAAGCAGCGCAAAACCCTTCCAAAATCAATTTAAACACCGTGGTCGTTAAGAATTTGAGTTTGCCGAAGATTGAAGTTCTAATCAACAACATACCGGCGACAGCCCTCTTGGATACAGGAGCCCAAAGCAGCTTCGTATCGGAAAGATTCTTTAAGAAGCACTTTCGACGTTACAGAATTTTTAGTGCAAGAGACACGGATGTCATAGCGGCCCAAGGAGAAAAATGTAGCTGTTTAGGAAAAGTACCATTGTTCGTGCGTATCAACAACGAACAGGTAAGAATCCTGTTTTATATTGTGCGTAACCTGCAGACTTGTATTATTCTAGGTGTGGACTTTTTTAGTTTGGCAGAAGCAAAAATTGATTTCAAGGGGGGAGAACTAACATTAAATATGAAGCCAATTGAAGCGAAGAATGATAAGCCCCCGCAGCTGGACTTGGAACATTTACAAGCAGAGGAAAAAGAGAAAATCCAAGGTCTGGTAAGTCACTTTGCGAATTTATTTAGTGATGTACCAGGCTTTACGCAGGTGGTGAACCACGACATTGACACGGGGGACGCTCAGCCAGTTAGGCAAAAGCCATATAGATATGATAGGACAAAAGAGGAAATAATTGAACATCATATTAAAGAGATGTTAAAGAATAAAATCATCACGCCAATTTCTAGCAGTTATGCTAGCCCCGTTGTCCTGTGTAAGAAAAATAATGATTACCCGATTACGCACCCGAAGCGGTGGCGTTTTGCTATAGATTATCGCAAGTTAAATTCAGTTACAAAATATCCTGTATATCCGTTGCCGATAATTGAAGAAATTATTCGAAATATTTCGTCTACAAAATACATGACTACATTAGATCTCACGAGTGGCTATTTTCAGATTGGGGTAAAACCCGAGGACGTACACAAAACCGCGTTCATAACGAAATCTGGTACGTACGCATTTCTTAGAATGCCGTTCGGATTATCCGGCGCGCCGGCAACGTTCCAAAGATGTATGGACATCGTCTTAAGACCAGTCCTTGGTAAAAGCACTTTCATATATTTAGACGATATTATAATTACGAGTAGTACTCTAGAACAACACTTACAAGATTTAAGAAAAGTATTTTCATTGTTAAACGAAGCTGGTTTAAAGATAAATGCGTCTAAATGTAAATTTGCCGCAAAAGAGTTACGTTATTTAGGATTTAAAATTTCCCAAAAGGGAATCGAAACGGATCAGTCAAAAATAGTAGCCATTAGAAATTATCCTGTTCCTAAAACAGCGAAGAAATTATCGTCGTTTCTCGGGATGTGTTCATATTACCGGGCTTTCATTAAAGACTTTGCAAAAATAGCTGAGCCACTGCTAAAGTTGAAAAGAAAAAAAGCTAGGTTTTCGTGGTCAGCAGAAGCCAACTTGGCGTTTCAAAAATTGAAAGACGCATTGACTCAAGCTCCCGTCTTAAAATTTCCAGAAGGGGATAAGGGATTAGAGATTTCAGCGGACGCTTCAGATTTCGCGATTGGTGCAGTGCTTTCCCAAAATGGTCAGCCCGTGGCTTTTTTCAGCCGAACATTAAATGAAACCCAAAGAAACTATTCCGCAACAGAGAGAGAAACTCTCGCAGTGTTAGCATCAGTACAGAAATTTCGTGTGTTCTTTGGAAGTTCTCCAGTAACTGTATATACCGACCACGCGGCGGTCACTAGACTCTATTCTGGAAAAAATTTATCACCCAGATTAATAAGGTGGGCTCTCAAATTACAGGAATATAACCTAATAATTAAACATACGCCGGGAAAAGAAAATGTTGTGGCAGATGCTTTAAGCAGAATTAACTTAGATGAAAATGGAAGTGTAATTAAGATAGCCATGTTAACATCCAAAGTATTAGATTCTCGTGAAACAGTAATAGCCGAACTCAAAAAAGATCCGGAGTTCAAAAATATATACAATTATTTGGCCGACCCTGAGAATTTCAATCATCCGGATATTGTGCCGATAAGAAATAGGGCCGAAAATTACGAATTAATTGACGGACTGTTATTCTATACGAAAGCTACTAATGAGAATCATGAATATAGACCGGTTATCCCAGCTAGCATGAGGTTGAATGTATTAGAAGAGTTGCATGATTGTGCCATTTCGGCTCATTTAGGTATAAGAAAAACTGTTCAGAGAGTTCGCGAGGCAGTTTTCTTTCCAGAACTGCAAAAGTTTACTAGGGCGTATGTCCAGTCGTGCCCAACATGTCAATTAAATAATTATGTTAATTTCCGCCCGGCCGGGTTCCTAAATAGTATTAAATCAGAATTCCCAAATCAAATAATAGGCATCGATTTACTTGGACCTTACCCTCGAAGTAAAGTTAATAAAAGCCGATATCTTTTAGTTATAGTGGATCATTTTAGCAAATGGTTAGAGTTAATTCCGTTAAAACGCGCGTCTGCAAAAATTGTAGTAGATTCAATTCTAAATAAGTATATTTTAAAATACGGGGCGCCCCTAAAAGTTATTTCAGACAATGGTCCTCAGTTTGTTAGTAAAATGTTTGAGGAAATGTGTGCAAAACTGGGCATACGTCATCTAAAGATGGTCCCGTATCGTCCGCAGTCAAACATAGCGGAACGGGTGAATAGAAATGTAGTGAAAATAATTCGTAGTTATGTGAAAAACTATCACTCTACCTGGGATAGCCATATAAATGAATTTGCATTTGCCCTTAGGACCGCCAAACACGATACTACACAAAAAACACCCGCTGAACTCTTCTTAGGAAGAAAGATCTTGACCCCCCTAGATAAACTGTTCTTTGTACAGGAAAGGGCAGAAGAATTTAAAATGAGTGATATACAAAAGTTAATACGGGAAGCGACGGAAAATATAGAAATGGCCCAAAGAAAACAGAAATTGTACTATGACCTAAAAAGAAGAGAGGTCAAGTACAATGTGGGAGATGAAGTGTTGAAGATTAAACACAACTTGTCAAATGCCCCAGAGGAAAAGGTGGGGAAATTTTTTCCGCGTTTTGAAGGCCCGTTCACAATTGAACAAATTACGGGGGCAGTGGTTATATTAAAAAGAAATGATGGTCAAACGCTCAAAGCGAATGTGGACCAAATAAAACCGTTCTATAATCGCAGCAAAATGGCTGTATTTAAAGATTCGTTTCAGGATCCGAGGCAATCGACTAGCCAGGAAGATATACGTCAGCAAAAACAGCAGGAACCAGCTACAACGGCATCGAAATGTCAGAAGAAGAAAGCTCCCCCCCAACAAAGAAATAAGAACCAAAAAGGTGGTTTCAAAAGAAAGTCTCACGATGCAGGTGAACAAATCTACGAACGGAATTACGAGCGCACCAAGAGAAGAAAGCAGAATGGGCAAGGGAAGCCCAATGTATCCAAAAGAACTGTGGAATCATCGGACAGGTGCCTGAGAAGCAAGAAACGTCGATTGCAGCCTGAGAATCAACTTCCCGAATACAGCAGGAACCAGGACAAGCAACGAGCAAGGGCCCAGGAGAGAAGGGCCCAGTCCACCAAACGTCCAGCGGAGCAACCTCCTCTACAAAGGAAATTGCCGAGGATACAACGACGGAATTTCAAAAGAAAAAGAGACGAGCAGGCTCCGAAAGAACAACGAAAAACGAGGAAACTGAACCAGGCCACAACTTACTCAAGTTTTAAAGATTGGGCCAAGAAAAGGATGGACGATCATAATAAGATAAGTACAATTTCGTATTCAAAAGTTTAGTTAATTTTTGAGTATACTGCAAGTTGCAGGACTGATTTTACCTCAAGCGAGGTTGACTTTTACGCCAAGTGAGCGATAAGTTCTCATATGGAAAGTAAAATGTTTTGTTAAAAGAAATTGTAATTCTTAAAGATTTAAAATTACTTAATTTTGTAAATAGATTAATTCTGTAAAAGCAATGAATTGCTGAAAAGAATATGTTAACTAAATGATTTTGTACGACGCTTTGTCTAAAGACTTGTAAAATGTCTAGAATGAAAATTCGGAAAATTGAAAAACACGATTTAGTCTGTAGACTATTAATTCAATGTAATTTGATATTTCAAGAAAGTACCTTGAGAAAGGAATAGGAAGCACTTGCTGTAAGCTTAGAAATTTAACCTATATTTCTGTAAGCTTAGAAATTTAACTTCTATTTGCATTTCAGGATTGCTGTGAAATTGTTAATGTGTTATGAAATGTAACAAATAATATTATGCTAGCAATGCACGTTAAGTGCAATATTAATGTGAATGTTGTGTGCAAACTGCGAATTTGTATGCATGAAAAGTTAAAGATTCACTATTTTAGAATGCAAGTGTTAATTAGGCTCTCCACCAAATACACTTAAAGTGTTAGACATAAAGCTAGTGAGAACCTTAGGATTAGCTGGTTATAGGGCGTTTTTTTCAGGTCTCGTATGTCAAGTTCTAACTAATGTTAGTCGATTGTAGGTGGAAGAGTTGAACACCCCCGAACACATAAAAACCCGCAATGGCGGTTTGCTTTACATCCAACACCGGTGAGAGAGCATACGGGGGAAGAATTTAATTGTGCTTGAATGATAATGTGTGTGTGCAAAATTACACAGAAAAAAAAAAAAAGGATTTGTACCACTTAGAATTATTCTGTTATTATGTCATACTAAAGTTGTTTTCCTTCCAGATTTTGCTGGAAGGAGTAAGACTGTTTGAAGAATAAGACTTGAAAAAAAAAATGTTGAAGATTGTTGTTCCAGAAAATTTCGTCTGTATTTTACACAAACATATATTGCCTTGTAAGAGTTGGCCTAAGTTTAGAACAGTGAAATTTTCGACTATTTAGAATTGCTAGTTTTCAACATGGTCCGTTTGGACCAAAGTAGTTTAACTATCGCAATTCTGGCGGGAAGTATGTAAGGTTTTAGTTAAACTAACCAAGTTTATTTTAATTTAAATCTTTTCTATCTCCTCTCTGCTTCAACTTCCTGTCAGAAGAAGCGCGCGTTTTTAGCTTATGCTAATTTTTGAAGTTCAGCCAAGCACTATTTAAGCCAGAGGTAGAAACCTCTCGGTGTGTGAGAGCTTTGCCTCAGATCACGGTCACGCTGCTCAACGTTCGCCTGACCAGCTAGCAGTTTAAATTTATAAGCCATAGTGCTTACTACGTGATTGCATTGTAAAATAAATTAAAGTGCGGTAGTATTTAGTATATCTTGCTACGCACTCTTTTAGATAGAGGCCAACTTCCGCGAATTGCTCTGCGAAGCAAAGTTTAATTTAATTTCTATTTTAGGTTTAGTATTTAAATTTATTTGATTGTTAAGTTCGACCAAAGTGTGGTCTTTTACTTTCTGTATCTCTCCCGAATTTTGAGGTTTGTTATTAATAGTGAAATAATAAAAGAGGATTTCAAATCCCTTTACGTGCAGTTATTCTCCAGCCCAGCAGTTACATCAGAACATAGCGTACCTTCCGCTCCCTGTTCCAGTTCAGGACTTAGAACGTAAGGATAAGAACCCTTTACAGAATTTACCATGTTCTCAAAGAATACACACAGAATGCTAAGTCCTGATAGTCTAAATGTTTATGTAACTGTATCCGACTCTTATATGTAACTGTAGCCGTTGATGCCTTCCAATAACTTCGAAAAGTGGAAGATTTCTCAGAGGACGAGGGAAAACTACATAGGAATGGAGAGGGCATCAGTTTTTCAGTTTTTACTATTTAAGTTTGACAGGCATGACCTCGCAGTATTGAGAGATTTCCGTGCGAACTTCGCGTTCGTTCTGCGTTGTGTTTAATATTAATAGTAGTTTGAAGTTGTTACTACTGATTATGCTCTGCCCTACTAAGAAAACTGTAACGAGTACTTCTGCGGAAAGATCCAGAACTGTATACTGTTTCTTTTGAGAAAATTAATTTTATCATGCTATCACCACCGTTTCTATATGCATTCATTTCATTACGGACCTGTATACACGTAACAATATTTACTAAAAATTATCCAGATTCGAATCGCTCAAGTTCTTTCCAGCTTTTATTAGAAATATTTGTTGGTTAATGGTAAAGATTATAGACTCAAACAACAAATGCCTAAGAAGAAAAGTCGAAATGTTTGAGCAATTAATTTTATGCATTTGAATATTAAAATACGATTGACCCTAAAGTGAATTTAACTACTTCCTTGTTACCGAAGCTTTCAAACAGTTACATAGCACTGGAAACATTGAAGGGAAAAAAATGGAAAAATGGGCGCCAGATTTCTCGATCCCAGAATAAATAAAAATTCTACTTCTCAGAATAAATAAAAAACTGCTGTTATTACTATTTCATCATTTCTAAAAAGTGTGAAATATAATTACTTGCCGTGCAGGTAAATTCCATAGATTTTGCCGTTTACAATGTGTACATAGCTTTTATTTCAAGCTTTTGTCATCAGCACTCCTAAAAAATATTTTGATGAAATACTTTGCGAAGTAGAAATATGACTTCAGAAATAACAATGAAATAGGAATTGCAAAATTTACTCCCCTGTTAAAGAAATTCAAATCAGAAAAATTTTGCCAAATACCGAAGAACAGTAAATTCTACACACCGCTTATTAATCTATAAAATCGTCGCTATTTATTGTACTTGATTCTAAATCCAGCAATACAATCCCTAGAATAAGCTCTGAAATTATAATTAAGTGAAGGGAGGAGGAGGAAATCAAAGCACTATTATTGGTCTGAAACCTTTGGATATCTCGAATGACAGAACTCTACCCAACTCCATCGCAGTTCTGTTCGAGAACATCACGAGGACATGATTTAGTGGTCTCGTACTTTTTTATCCAGAATTAACTTTTCGGGAGATTTCATCTTGATGGATTTTAGGTAACCCATCTCACAAAGATATCTTGCTTTTGTATATTATGTTCATACCTACGCATTCTTCTGGATTCAAGCCAACAAACATTACTTCTGTTCAGTCTCAACTCAGTGTCTCCCCCGCTACTTCAACTGTATTTTTAGGAAGTTATGTAACGTGACGACTATTTAACTGATTATTAAACGCAAAATTCTTTCTGAAATCTAAAACACTTGTTCGCAGTTAAAGACACTCGTTTGCAGTTAAATGTCGGTTTAATTTCTTGTAACCACATGCACATTTGGGTGTATGTGTTAGTGCGTGTGCGTACCTGTCACTGTTGACACTCAGACATGCAACAACGTTGCCAAAAGCAGGAAGGGTAATCAAGAAGTTAATGAACAATCAGTTATTTTTTAATATCTGCAACATTCATTTTTCTACTGTGTTTCTCGTTCTGTGCATTTCAGATTGGAATGCCATACTAAATCAAAACGGAGCTTTCCTTCGCCTTCATTGTGAATGAATGTTACCAAACCTTTGCACTTTATACAGAATTCTAAAACAAAATGGCGAAAGAATATCAAATTGTTATTGGAGCATCTTAAAATGATATTAAAAGCATCAATCACAGGGAAACGTTTGAAACACAAAATAAATAAATGAATAAATATATATCAAAATTTGCATTACCATACCAGGATAAATAACAGTTTCCTAATAAGTCTCTTAATTGATCCACAAAAATCATTTACCAGAAGGTCATTTTTGATATACTTAACGCCTCTTTCAACATGTAGGAATTCTAAACGGCGCATTAAGGCTTAGTGGAGCGGAGAAAAAGAGTTCCCCTCGCGCAGTGGCACGAGGACTTTTCACCGACGGCCGCATGTTAAAGAGTAATATATCATCACGCGTTTGTCACTTTAATATTAGAAAGCCCTGAAGCGATTAATTAAAGATAGGTTTTTGTTAATTATTCTCCGTCACCTTACGTGGAGGAAACGAAGCCATCACATTATATATGGAGGAAGTTTTTCTCATTTTGACCTTGTTGTGCCTATTAATCGAAGTTTATATCTCCTAGCGGTTGTTGACAAAAAATGCCGCTACATGACCGTTGTAGCAAAAAATATTCACTTTTATCATGTTGCTTCTATTGAAAATGCACGAGAACTTTAATGACCATCTTGAAATGGATGAAGGAAAGATGTTGGAAATATTTGAAACTAGGAGAAGTACACGATTTCAGTTAAGTCAGATTGAGAATAATGTATTTAATTACAGACAGAACGATACCGCTCTAATCCTTCTCTAATAAAAATGCAAAAAATACGATTCTTAGTCATACACTTTTAAGTCTAACGCGATATGGAACCCACATAAAAAATGTCGAGACAAAAATAAATTAATTATCAGCAACAATGGCATATAGTTTTAATGATTTTCCTCTTTCTAATCAAATGGTCGTAGAAGCTCAAGTTCCATCCAAGTTTTCACCTGTATTCGATTTTAGTCGATTAAATGTGGCAAAGCATTTATCATAATTGATCAGAAATCAATAACGCGAACAAACAACCAAACACACAAATAGACATTCTTCTTTATATGTATAGATTTTGTAAAACTTACAAATTTTGTTATTCACAAACTCTACCATTTGAAAGCGAGCAGTAGCAACACTTTTCGAAATAAAGCATTTCCATCTCAAACGCGCGACACTGTTGCCACTGGGAAAAATGAGTGCGAAAATTAGCGTTTCACTGATTAAAGTCGTACGAAGATGGGAATAGTCGAAATGGCTTCCCACGATTTTTTGGAATCGGAAATAGTATATTTAATGCTTGGCAATGCTATTTTTATTTCATTGTAAAACTTAGAATTTTTTTATTAACAAACTCTACGATTTGAAAGAGAGCAGTGGCAACACTTCTGGAAATACAGCAGATTTGTATCTCCAACCTACGAGACTGTTGCTGCTCGGAAATATGAGAGCGAAAATTAGCGTTTTGGGAATTTTTAATTAATATCTCTGATTTTAGCTTCTTTCATTTTGAAAAAAAGTGGATGTTGACCTTTTCCAGAACCCAGAAAAAAACTGTAGAAAGTTTGGTGACTAGCTATAGTAGTGACTAAGTTAATCGCAAACAAACATACA
>KK120951.1:124978-146150 GCA_000611955.2 Stegodyphus mimosarum
AGATGGTAAACAAAGGTTGCGTGTAATCATGAAGCCGCCTGATTACTAACTTGTAAGATTCATATTCCGTTCCAGGTTAATTGCGCAAAAAAGTAAAATGGGACAGTTTTATATCTCCCATTCTACTAGGCCGATTGACAAAATTCAACTTGCGTTTTTCATGTCTCGAAAGCGCGACTTAGAATGTGTATTAGATTTATGTATAGCATTGTTCTAATATAGGTATTTTGACACAAAATCGGACTTTTTTCAAATGACATCCCAATTTTTTCCAGTATTTCAATTCTACGGCTAAAATTATGCCAAACTGCCAAGTTTTGTAAAAATCGCTCGCGTAGTTTTAAAACATTAGCTGTCAAAATTTTAGCTCTTTCATGTTAATTGAATTTGGTATATATTTGTTAATATCTCTTCCGTTATTAACTTATTTGAATCTTCCTTTCACATTTCGAAATTTGGGTTCATTCTAAATAAAATTCACTCATTTTTTATGATTTATTTTAAAATAATTTTTATAAATTTTTCAAAAAATATTTTGAACTATAACCTATACAATTTTTACTATCATCTTAAAGTGAATGTATTTCTATGCACACCTGCAAAAAAATAACAGGAATTTACATATTGGCGGGTTTTGAAATTTGGCATATTTGTTAAAAGAGATAATAACGCCAAGTGTGGATTATGCACTTTGTTAAATTTTGAAAGTATGAACGATGACCTTTTTTTTCCGCTCGTCTAGAATGAAAAAAAAAAAGGAAAGGAAAATAGGTTGTTATAAATTAAAAAGTTCACCTAGTGAATTATTCTTGGCGCAAACTGAAAAAAAAATGCGCCAAGATAAATTTTTAAATTTCTCACAAAATTACAAAATATAATATCTAGGCATAATTTGAGTCGTAGACTCGAAATATGGAAAAAAATTGGTATGTTATTTGAGACAAAGTCCAATTTCGTGTCAAAATACTATCGTAGATTAATGCTATGTATAAATCTAATATATGGCCTAAGTCGCGCTTTCGAGACACGAAAAACGCAGTTTGAATTCCGTCAATCGGCCCAGTAGAACGGAAGATTTAGAACTGTCCCACCCCCACCTTTTTTTTTCCAGCAGTGTACAACACTGGGCTTACAGAAGTAAGTTAACTAAAAGATTAAATATTACACGCATAAATAAAACGAACAGCGGTCTAGCCTTCCCCAAAACAGATAAGTTCACTGGCTAAGACACACTGAACATTTTCAAATCGTTCTGCAACCAGAATCTAGGGCCATCAAAGACAGGGCATGAAAAAAATCACATGTTCCACATCTTGAAGTCCTTTTTTTCAACATTCACATAAATTGTTTGACCTTAAAGTGAAACGAAACAGGTAACTAGCAAATTTGATAAAAACTGAGAAACTTTAAAATTAACAGAGAGGAAAGAGTCGGAATGCATTCTATGGAAAATAGAAAGAAAGAACTTTTTAGTGCCCCAGCATTACAAGATGAAATATATTCCTCATTCCATTTAGCTAAAAACTTCTTATAATGAAAGGACTTCCAATAGCTCTTTGGAATGCTAATATGGAAAAAATGTCTTAAATAATTTTCAATTCTGAAGGAATCATGCCTAAAATTTGTTTGAAGCTATAGTGTGCAACTGTAAGATTTATTTTCATTTAATACATTTTACTTATGTTAAAATCTCTCACTCATGCTATTTCATCTATTCTATCAGAGTATGTAAATAAGAAATATTTTTAAAAAGAATAAAAGTTTAAGTAACAAGAACCATGGTTTGCAACATCAACCGGCTGTACAGCATTCTTCTGACTTTCCCGACTTGAGCAATATTTGCCTGCCAGTTGGCGAGTTCCCCCTTTGCTATTGAATATTAAGTAACCGTTCCTGAAATTTAACAAGCCGCGTACTAATATACGCTCACTTCCAAAAGTTAAGCACGGAGAGGAAAATGCTAATTTCCGGAAGCCAATCAGAATTGAAGAGGATGCAATTCGCTGCAGAGGTAGATGGAAGTATGCAAATATGTTAGGTAACAGCCAATCGCGCTTTCATGTCAAGAAATATGCAAAAAAGGCAGTCTTATAAGAAGCCAGCTTTATGAAGGGCTACAGAAGTTGATTTAAGTGCTGATAGAAGGTGTTTAAAACTTTCGTACAATTTGTTTTCAAGACATGCGTGTTTCTATGACTTTCAGAAGACGAATGGAAGATTCTGAACGCTGGCGTGCTGTGGAACGCTTTGAAGCAGAACAGTAGATCACAGATGTTGCTCTTTTCTTCGGCGTTCATCATTCTGTAATTTCACGTTTATGGAAACAATTCCTAACCACACAGACAGTTGTCCGAAGGCCCGCAGTCAGTCGTCCAAGTTACAGCCCCCGCGGAAGATCGATATATTGCCATTGTAGCCAAGCGGAATTGCAGAGCGACCTCCACACGTGTGACATCTGTGCTTACCGGGTCCACTGGTAAGGCGATATCTGCAGCTACTGTACGCCGAAGATTGCATATGCGTGGACTGTACGCCCGGGTACCTCCAGTTTGTGTTCCTCTATCCGTCCAATCAACAGGGGCACGATTACAGTAGTGCCGGGAACATGCCAATTGGAATGTGTCTGACTGGCGCAATGCATGTTTACTGAAGAGTCAAGACTTGCTCTGGAGACAGATGACAAGCGTATAAGGATATGGCGTGAACAACGAACACGCATTCAGTCCCAAAACATCACCGAACATCACGCATTCCGAGGCGGAAGCATTATGGTGTGGGCAGGGATTTCATTAGGATACCGCACCGACGTGCACATCTTTAAACGGGTTTCTTTGACGTCTGTTCGGTATCGAGAGGAAGTCCTAGAACCCATTGTGAGACTGTACGCTGAAGCAGTTGGCCCTACCTTTGTTTTAATGGACGATAACGCACGTCCCCATAGAGCTGACATCGTCGATGACTACCTGGAGAGTGAAGGGATTGCGCGTATGGCGTGGCCAGCATATCCCATTGAAAATCTTTGGGATGCCCTCGGCCGTGCTGTATCTTCACGTTTCCCCCCTCCAGCCACTCTTATTGAGCTGGAATTTGCTCTACAAGAAGAATGGTGATTGCTTAATTCTGCGGTGGTTGACCCCCTAATTGAAAGCATGGTCACAAGGTGTAAACTATTTTCACTTTATACATCATTCTGTTTAAGTCTCCAGTATGTCATTATCTGATAACTTACAAAAATTTAATATTGTTTTCATTTCTGTATGTAATTATTGATTTTGTTTTATGCATAAATATATATGCTACTTTCCTGCCGAATTTTGTGTCAATCAAAACAGTATTTTTTTATTTTTTTTATTTTACATCTTCGTGCTTACCTTTTGAAAGTGAGTGTATAATTTAAATCGGAGAATTGTAAATAATTTAACTTTCGTTTTGTCCGGGTGAAATGAAAGTCTATTTGTGTCGTTAGTTCTAGTTTTGTTGTTCAAGTTATAGACGCAATAAAGTTCAGTTATTTTTACTTTCGTTTCATTTAATTGGTGTTCTGATATTGTAGTAAAAGCTCGGAAGAAAATTCTTTGAGACTCTAAGGCTAGATTAGCTTTAGTTTAAACAAAAGTAAGTTAAGCCTCATATAATAATCTAACAAATATAAATTATCATTAAATCCTTTCTAAGATGGTGTGCGTTTCTTCCCCATTACAGCTATCAGTTGTCATACAGTAAATACCATAAGAAGAATATTCAATTGTTATTCTTAGCAGTTTCTCACATCAGCTTTTATTTTATATTTTTGCTTTAATCAATCAAATCTAAAACGTTTTCTAAAACTTACAACAACAAGATGTCAATGGGATTATACTTCTATCATGTAATAAATATTTTTCTTAGAAGATATGTTTCTCTCATTGACTTTTGAAATTTCTATCATGTTTCTTTCGTCCACACTTTTAAACATAAAATAAATGATTGATTTTCCTTCTTATTCAAAAATGTGATGTGTAAAATAAAATGTAAAAAAATGTGATGTGTGTATATATATATAATGATATATATACAACGAAATGTGATGTATGTATATATATAAAGATTAGAAAAAGGAGTAAAATTCTAAAAGCAATCGCCTAAAAGTAAATTTGATACTTTAGTTCATATATAATGTTAAATAAAGAAATTTTTAAAGACGTCATGAAAGTTTTTTTTTTTTCAGGATATGCTGGTTAATAATTAATAAATAATAGTCGTCCAAATTTCACAAATCATGGTAATCTCTATTATTATATTATTATCAAAAAACATTAGAAATTGATTAAGACTCCTAAAAAATTTGTTACTAATTATATTAAATGAAGTTAAAGTTAATTAGGAAAAAAAGTAATATTTGTGTAAAAATTCTCATCAGTGAGAAATTTATTATCTATTTTTGTGAAATTTACGTACTTTAAATACAATTCTTATAGTAAGCGAATTTCATCTTAAGCGTATAATTTTTCTCTTCAGATTTCTAGACTCAGTTTAAAAGTAAATAATTATAAAGACAAACAAGTATTTTTCTCTTTTACGGAAAGTTCGCATCAATTCTCGAATTTTTTTCTGCTGTTATAATAATAGGAACATTTTTCAGATCTCATGAGACCACCATAAAGATCTCTCTTTCATGAAATTCTTTATTTTCTGAATTTTTGTTTCCCTTTCTTAAAAAGAAAAAAAAAAGAGAAAGAGAGCAAGTCAAAGAAAAGTATCGTCGTCTTATTCATTTCGAATCAAATAAGAAGTATTTCAATTAAGTGTGAGATACATTCGAACTAGAGAAAGCATTCTTTAAAAAAACAAAATGCAATTTTAAAGCATTGAATTACAGTCTGAAAAAAAAAAACATTACTGTACTGTAAAAAATATTGTACTTTATACTGTACTTTAAAAACTGAAAATATTCGTAAAATTATCAATTTTATATATTATAAATAATACCTACTTCTATTTATATCAATTTCATACATTACTAAAGCTGCCCAACCGATATAGTGCTTAGCGTCGCTGAGTGACGTGCCGAATTGCCCGGGTGTCGAATTTCGAAGAAGGCATGGAGGTTTGTAAATATATAGCATCCGTGCGGCATGGGGGCACTCTAAATGTGCGGCGAGCCGAAAGTACTCTCGAGAGGTTGATTGGGAGGGGAAGATGGGTGGGAGAGTCTCGGACCCGTCCCCTCGGGGTCCTCTCCATCCAAATTGAACACGAAGCTGAGCCAAATCGCATTGTCATCTGTAAGGTGTCCAAGGCTGTTGCCAATGACAGACGCAACTTTGCACTCTTTGCCACGAGGAAATTTGTGGGCTTGTGCTGACTATAGGTCAGACAAGTGAGTATTAGCAACAACAACAACAACAACAATATTATTAAAAAAGTAAAAAAAAAAGATTTAAATTAGCAAAAAGGGCCGTTGATTGCTTTTTAACCCGTTCAGTTTGTTAATCAATAATAGATTAAATAAATATAAAAGATAAATATTAAAGTTTTTTGCTGCAACTGAATATGTGCCAGATAAACTCAAGGGAACTTGCGAATACGCGTATAGGTTTTTATCCATCAGTTTTCGAAGCATGGTCCTGCTTAATGCTTTTAGCAGAATATAATTTACATGTTACGAGAAAACAATAATGGCTGTTCAAAATGTTAACTCCCAGCCTTGCCTCTCTTTTATTTATTTATTTATTTATTATGTTTAATGACTTGAATCGAATTAATAAAAATATTGTCAGTGATCCATCTCTAGAGCAAGAATGAATATTTAATTTTCTCTGCAGCAAGTATGGATATTTTTATGGAATATAAAGCACAGTTATCAAGATTTCCGAATAAAAAAAATTAGCAAATTTATAGTTATAATCTTGTGGGGCAAATAATTGTGTAAAAGATATCATGATTATAAAAAGTTCTATTATTATTATTACTACTATTATTATTATTACTACTATTATTATTATTACTACTATTATTATTATGTGGAACCTTTGAGAACATTCCACGGAGCCTCAAGAAACTCAGAACACTACTGCACAATCGTATAATAGCAACTATAGTTATAAAAATTAAAACTACAGCCTGCTTTATAATAACTGTTGTAACTTATTTCATTTGTCTGATAGAAGCATCAGAACAAGCTCAAGAAATTCATCGTGGCAAGAAAAACAAAATTGCGCCTGTCGTTCGCAAGAGCTTGAATACCATACAGGTGACAGTACGACTTCGCTCAGTTTCGCCCCCAATTTTGATGCAGACCCGGGGAAAACGGTCCGAGGATCTCTCACCTCTCTTCCCCTACCATCAACTTCTCAAGAGGACTTTTGGCTCGCCGTATATTTTAGAATGAACCCATGCTGCAAAGACACTATACATTTACAAATATCCCTGCGTTCTCCGAGATTCGAACTGGGACCCTTCGGTACCGCAGTAGGCTCCCCTTGTTACTATACCGTGTGGGCGACACTTTATAATAGCTGTATAATTGCAGTGACTTAACTAATGCTATAAAACTACAGTAACTTAACTGTAACTAATAACTATGACTTAACTGTAATTTTAAATCTATAGTAACCATAGATATAAAATTTTGGGAAAAAAATAATTGCGTAAAAGATATCATGATTATAAAAACTTCTAATTGTTTTAAAACCGTAGAACTGATAAGAACATTCCATGGAATCTCAAGAAGCAAGACGATGTTACACGTTACATGTTACACGATTGTGTAATGCAACTAACATAACACAGAGATCGAAAACGTGGACACCAATCTTTAAAGGAGGTCGAATAAACCCTCAAACGGGTTGCATACTTTTGTTTCTGTTCACCTCTCTGACCTCTATCCTTCAAAGACATTTTCCAAAATGTACGCCGCTTTCTAAGACGATAAACTTCAATAAATTCCAATTTTCAATACAATAATCCATCAATTCCTTTCCTTTGCAACCAGATCATAATTTATTTTATTCGCGTCATTTAACGCACCGTTCTTTCAATACTTACTGCACAGAAGTGAAATCGAACGTTTACGTTCCATTATTCAAAGTTTCGGATAGTATTGGGAATATACAATTTTTAGTGAAATACGTCACGCACAAATGGATTTCTATGGTTTGATGAAGTGTATCGATTGAATGAAGTGAGTTTAGATTTATTCTTTTGACGAATCAGATGCTTTTAAACGATCCTGGTATATGCAAACCACATTGTGAAGGTTCTAAACGGCTGTTTAATTTAAAGGTTAAAACTTCCACTACATTTGTTAGGCTCGTAGGAATAAGCGAACTTGAAAACTTGCAATTATATTCAGAATATTTCAGTCTTATAAAATGCAAGATTCGCCAACTGAAATTATTCCATTAGTAATGCTACACAAATGAGGACAAAATTAAAGATGATTTGTGCTGTAAAGATGATTTGAAATTTTTACGAATTCCGAAGTAATTTAATTGATGATTATAGCTGGCTTGGCTAATGCCAGTATCTACTGTCGCCGGGAGACTATAGGCAAAAGAGGCAAGATGACAGAAAGATCGCTTTCAAGTGGTTTCTTGGATCTGGTTGAAGTGAAAAGTATCGCCTTCAGAGTTAAGAAGAAAGAATTTATACATTTTCCTTATTAGCTTCCCGATTATTGCCAATGAATTAATAAAAAACGTACAAAGTGTCATCTGATATGGTCTTCCATATATGTTCTATAACTGACAGATCTGGTGAAGAATAGTCAGGTAGAAAATCAGATTTCTTAGGATAACACAAGAAAAATCTGATAGAATATGCCTGATCATTGCACCGCTGGTGCCGGTGGTGTCGCACGAGGTGCCGTTGTGCAAGACTGTATTTTAGTGCAACACAAAGTATAATAATTTTCAGATTAAAATAAAATCAGTTACAAGATTAATTAATATTATTACTGGAAATTGTTAAAAGTGGTTAAAAATTAATTGAAATTATTAATGGAAATTATTAAAATTAATTAACGGTTAAATAAAATGATCGATTAAAGCTATTAAAACTTATTAAGCTGAAATTAATTTATTTTAATAATTATTACTGTTAAATGAAATTAACACTTACGTATACATAAAAATAAAGGATCTAAAAACGTAATTCTCTCAGTTGTCACCAAAAAAGAATTACAAAATATTTTAGATTAATTTACTTAATCTATTGTTTGTTCTCTTAGTTTTAGTTGCTATAAAACACAGTGTATTGTAACCTTGATTCATGAACATCTTGGATCCCAAAAAAATCGGTTACAAATAAATTTTCCAAACATATATAACTATAAATTATTTTTCTCATTGTATCTAGAATATATAATTTTTGTGGGCACACTAGTAGATATATAAATAAAAAAAACACATATTAGTAAGCAGAAATGTATCTTCCGCATTATTGCCCCTGCAAAATAAATCTGCAGCATGGCAGCAAAGTAATTCATTTCTCACTGTAACCGCAACGCAACGCATTTTCTAATTAAGCTAGTTTTCTAATTTTACTAATCACTTTAATTGAAAATCCAAATACTTCGGAAAATTAATCCAGCAGTAATTGTACAAAATTTATGGTCCATATTTTTAAACCTTATCCAGTCGCAACTGCAGCAGCATTCGAAAGTTGCAATAATAATAATAATAATTAATAATAATAGTTCACTTTGGACCCACCAGAAGCTCCAAAAATGCTGCCTTTGTTAACTAACTCTCACGAAACTTCACGTGCCCTTCTACATATTCGATATCCGCCGATTCCCGAGCTGAAATTTTCCAGCTGTTTCCAAATGCATTTAATTAGGCACTGCTTTTAACAATTTTAGTTATTCGAACGAACATTGATGTTCCAATTAAATGATTCTGGTATTTGTATATCTAGGGGAATATTTGAGATAGGTGCATACAACGGTTTTAATATGCTTCAGCGAAACTAAAAGAGACTTTGGAAGTATCGAATAGCAAAACTTTCGAGCGTTCCATTGTCTTTTATGCCCAGTAAACAGTAGAATGCATACCAAAAATCAAATAGGAAAGTAATTAAAGAATTCGGCAAGGAATAATTTGTTTGCAAAGCGTATCATTTATTCTTCCCTTATGAAATTTTGTTAATATAATCATGAAAATTTCCTATTAAACATCGCTGCGAGAAATGTTACTTGGAAAGTGAAATTCGTTATCACAAATCGGGTACGTATTACATGGAAATGAGTTTATATTTGTCTTTGAAGTTTTTGAGAATGAAAAATCTTGATATTTGTCTTTTATTAGACTGTTTAGAAAATAAGGTAGAATCCTATAATTTTGGCTGATATGTAAAACGTTTGCCATGCAAAACTGAAAATTTCAAAGGACCCTCTTTATTTATAAAACTAAAATTCAAAATGCCCGTTGCGCTCGTCTGTGAGATTATGAATTCGATTCCTGGTGAAATGAAATCATTGCTACTCTGACGTCAACGATTTGGACAATCTTAAAATTCTTAAACGTATTCTTGTAGGTGGGACCCATGCAAGATCGAATATCTGCGCGTTCACTTTTTACTTCCTTGTACGAAGTAAAGGAAGCATTGTAATCACGAAAAATTCCGGATATCATATTTCAACGAAAATATCCATTTTGACCGCTATCGAATGCAATTTAATGATGTTTTGCGTGACATCTATACGTAAAAACAAAGCAAAGAACTCTTTTTCCTCAAGCGAATTATAGAACTGATTTAAAATGGATTCAGGACAGATTTTTTTTCGTGGCGTCTGTACGTACGTACGTACGTATGTATATATGTATGTATCTCGCATAACTCAAAAACGAGTAGCCTCAGGACGTTCAAATTTGTATATAGGACTGCTGTAACACGTAGTTGTGCACCTCCCTTTTTGGTTGCAATCGGTATATAAATATAAATATATAAATATATAAATATATAAAAAGCATATAAATATCTATCCATATACATCTACTATGTTACTCGGCTCCGTGAGCCCAGTTTTTTTTGTTGTTGCTGTTATTGTTTTTGTTATATGTTGGTAAATCGCACGATGTTTGCTTTAAAAATGATTGAATTAGGTTGTTCTTGTCTTCCGGTTAAGGTTTTTATGCCGCCAGTTAATCTACATGCAATATTTGTAGAAGTATCAACAATTTAAAAATTGTTAAACTGTGGCTAAACGTAATTTTTTTTTACCATAGCAGCCATATTTGTTTACATTTCGAACTTCGCAGAATAGTGAATTAATTGCTTCTGCACCTTCAGTGTCTTTTTGCAAGTAGGACCAACTGGAAATTTTTAATCCTTTGCACAAAATCTAACGTCTTGCTGGCCGAATTGCTTGTTTTTACGCAGAAACTGTAATTTTAATTGTACAAATGATATTTTAAATTGTTTTAATGCTATTTGATGTTTTATATTTTTCTATATCTTCCAATTTTTAATGAAGATATTTTGAGTTTCTATGTATTTTGCCTTTCCGCGAAGCGAGAACTGAATTAATTGAATGAGAAATATATCGCTAACGAAATTCGAGGAAATATTTCGTATTAGCAGCAAATATTGTCGCCAGTCTCTCTCGGACAGAGGAGAATGTTTACGAGTAGCGCAAGCACGTTAGGTAAGCGGCGCTGAATCGTCTGTGAAAAACTGCTTTTTTTTTAGTCCAAAGGGCCTTTGTCCCTGAAGGACTATTGTTTTCGTTTTGCGATTTTGCGTCGAATCACTAAAAGCGTTGTATCACTTTTCAAACTGTTGCCACCAAATATTGGAGCTCTGTATTATATTTAAAGAAATTAAATAATGAAGAATCTGCATAAATATATGTATATTTCTCTAAATGTGATAAAACAACGGTACCTAGAGCCATCCAATTTTGAATAACGTACGTTTCCACCCAAATATGCGCATCTGGAAGCCCAAATTTGGAATTTGTTTTATTATCTATTTCATATTTTGATATATATATCTATTTCATATTTTTCAATTTTTTTTTTCATTTAATTTCTTTTCTACATCGTTTCAGATTTATTCTAGTATTTGAATAGAACATGTGGCAACGAATAGATAATTCTTCACACGATAAACGCTGTTAAGTAAACCTAGCGCCAGAGGGTCGCTATGGTAAACAAATATAGGGAATTTTAAAGAGTGCATTTATTGTACTGTGGCTTATGCGCTATCAACGAGGTAGATTTAATTAAATTCAATAAATGAAATGCAGGGGAAAATGCGTATTATTTAATATTTCATGCAAGGAAGTAATGTGGCTTATACATCAGTTTTTTTTTCTTTTTTAATGGTACATTGTCCGAAGAAGAATTTCAGATGATACTAGATTTTTCTTGAAATTATTTGCAAAACAAACAGGCGAGATCGAGAACAGGTCATTTTATTAAGTGTCCCATCTACCTTGAAGCTTGGGCTTTTTATAGCTTTCTTCAAGACAGATGATCATGATTCAAGGTTCATTATGACATTTTATCTATTTTGTAGTTGGATCCTGAGAATAGGAAAACGGCTCATTGACAACATATCGAAATTAAAAAGAATTGGATAATATTTTTTCAGCCGTTCAGGAATTCAAGTAAGCAACTATATCCGGATTTTTACTAGAAACCCTGAAGCAAATTCTTTAGGTTTAAAATTCCTGTTACTTTACAAGTAACTAATCATTGGACTTCTAAGGCTTAGACTATATTTTATGGCAAAACTTTTCTACTTAGACAGAATGTGTGGAAAAAGTTAGACACGACATATATTTTATCCTATTATTAAAGATTAATCCTTAACATGCATTTTACGTTACGCATTTTCAGAGAATAAGGAAAAGAATTTTATGACCTCTTTAATATTGGCGATATTTCCATTTCAAGATTTCTGAAACTGGAAAGGTACCGTTTTTATAAGTGTTATTAGTTTTCTTAAATTTCATGTTTCCTATAAGTTGCGTACCTTATTTTGAAGTAATCATGAATTTAAGCTACAGCATTATTTGTTTTCCCAACTACGATACCAATAATTTTTCTCGTGAATTTTTCTGATTCCACACGTGGAAACACTGATATGAAATATTATATGCTTAAATAGGAAGAATTTCTATACAGTTTTATAGCTACAATAAAAGCGAAAAGAAATTGCTCTGTCATTTATTGTTGAATTAAATTTACTTGAACATAGAGAGTTGAAATCATACAAGCTGATATCTTGCTTATCTAATAATACTGTGGCATAGTTACTCGTAGGTGTTGAGAGAAAAAATCGAAGACGGTTGCTCGAAATTTTACGAAATGTAGGATTCTGAGTATATTAAAATGCCTAATTTTGCTTATCAATGTTATATGAATTTTATTTCTGTCTTTCATACCCAAAAATACTTCCTATATGCTATTTGAAACCACTTTGCCCCAAGTAACTCTGAGACACAAAATTCTATATTATATTGTATTGCATTAACGGGAGCAGCCCCCAATCCACCTAGCTGGCCACATGACTAAACACTAAAAGGTGGACCAGACAATCCAACCAAAATGAGGAGCTAGCAGCCCGGCTGCTCCTCCTTTAAAAAAAAAAAAAAAAAAAAAAGAAAGAAAGAACAAAATTCAGCTAGGCCCAGAGAGACGAGCCTAAAATATTAAAATATAATAGAGTTGTTAAAATAACACTCGTCACAGACCTCAAGCACGTACATAGCCCATTCCAAATAAAACAAAAATAAAAGTAGATCTAGTTCTCAATTCCAATAGTCTTCTTATTCATATTGATAATGTTCATTATTTCCCTAGCATAGCTTCTTGCCTTTCCATTTTTCTTATTCAAATCTTGTATATTGAATGATCCAAACTTTGCCTTCACACTCCCTGTTAATACACAGTCCTCGACAAAGTGAGCTGCATCTCCGTCAAAATTACATATTTTGCATAAGCAGTCCTTCTGGTGGAATCTGTTTAGATAGATGGGAAATCTACCATGATAATTATTTGGTAATTATTATTTGCTAATTATCATTGGTAATTATTTGGTTAATGACCATATCATTCATAATAGTCATTTTTTCCTGATACGTACATGGTCTTAAATAATTAATATTTTTCTCAGATGTCTCCCACTTATCCTTCTATTGTTTCAACAAATGATCTTTCATAATGGTAATAACATTTTTCCTTGATTCTTGAATATAAATGGCTCCATCCCCCAGGAAAGCCTCTTTGGCCAGTGTATCGGCCCTCTCGTTACCACACACTCCAAAGTACGCTTTAACCCAGTGCAGGTACAATCTGTGTTTTGTTCTAAATTTTCTATATGAATATTTGATTTCATTCATAATCTCATCGTTATGAGTTGGGCGGGAGAGTGCCAGCAGGGCAAACAAAGCGTCCGAATATATATTAATTGCATATTGTAGTATTATTCTTTAAATCTCAGTGCAGTACAGCCCTACAGTCATTATTAATGAATTCCTGGTTATATTTCTAAAAGACAATTTTGTTCTGTTACGAACAATAATATCTTTCATGATATTTCCATCGTTAGAAAATATTAACCTCTATCATTAGCACTCTAACAGTAAACGAGTCTATGCACATTATTATTAACAAAAGCTAATACATTTAAAATAATCATTGGACATGTACATATTAGGCTTTAGGCAAGTACCTCAATCCTATCAAAATTCACTTAAATATTTGGCAACCGATATTTACATTTCCAGAGTTTTAATTACGAAAGTAACCACAAACAGCCGAAGCATGAAGTGTGAAAAAAGTAACCAAATGGTGTTATCCCAATTGCGTTGAAAGTCCCCAAAGGCTGAATGTAGACATAGCCGTACAAAAATCCCCTTTATCTCATCTTTTGTTTCCCCAGAAAATACCAATCTGTGTGTACTGCATATGTATGAAGATAATGGTGGGATTTACTCTTTCCTCTCACGTATCTCTGCTGTGCGTGTGTATTAGAGCACATCCATAGTTGAAGTGCGGAAACCACAACAAAAGGTGGGATCTCGTTTACCTGCAACTCGCCAGTAAAGTGGCCTTCCCAGAAACAGAGCACAGGTAGGGGGGAAACCATGGTAATATACTTGCTATCGGTTTCTGTTATTTTCATTTCTTTTAAATTCTGTCATCGTGTTTGAAAGCTTTATATCAGGCAACAGAGCAAGACCTTCATTTACTTTTTCCCGGATATATTTTTCTAGAGCATTTTGTTTCTGAAATTTGGAGTAAGCATTCAAAGCAACGATTTCCTTGAATTCTAGTGTAACCAGTCGCATGAGCAGAGCTCTTCTACATACGAATTTTGTGAAATGGAAGTCGGTCAAGGTATAAAAATGCTTCCATAAGTATGGATTTTAAGATTTATTAGATTTACTAAAGTGAGCTGCGATGGTGTTTGAAAAATTTTATAACCTCAGTTTATCTTATAATCAAAGTCATCAGCAAAAACATGAAAGCAGGATGTACAAGTAGCAATATTATGAAGTTAAATTCTGAAAAAGGTATCAATTCTTTCGATATCTCATTTTAAAATTTTAGAGTTTGACAGGCTTTGGTAGCATAAACTAATATTAAAATCCTAACAGACATAGAGTGAATTATCACTAGTTTTAATTAACAATAGATTCCTGAAAAGGTTTGAGTAACCTTTTTATTAAATCATCACTCAAAAATAAATGCACGCCTCGTGCTTAGAAAATCAGCCCTCACTTGAGGCAATGTAACTTAAAGTAACAGTCAAACGTTTAATATTCACAGACTACACAATTTAATTTGAAACTAAGTTGGCTCAGAACTTCTCTCCGCTCTGACAATTAAACGTCGGCAGCAATAACGCAAAGTCGAAGACTTTCAATCTTACCAAAGCTGGCGAAACCTAGTTTTGCGGCCTCGAGAAGCAGAACACTCTCTGTCTTACAATTCTAAATCCTCGATTTAAATAATTCCAAAGCGATTTACTTTTTGGTGAGGAAACGGAAAGAAGAAGTGATAGTAAAGCTGAAATTATAAACAACTGGTTAATTAAAATGATGATAACTCTATGAAATAATTTATAGTTATTTTTATTCTACGAAGTGGAAGTATTCCAAAGAGGTACATTACTTACGTTAGTTTGACTAATAGCAGTTTACTACTTGTTAAAGCAGCCAAAAATAAGAACTGAAAACCTAAATGTTGCACTTAAACTTTAATTATTTTTGCAGAAAGCATAAAGGTTTAAAAAGTGGCTCTTGAATCAACAATTAACTTTTAAAAACTTGCTAACGCTCATTCTCAGAGCTATGCGGACAAATTTTTGCAACCTAAGAAAAATCTCAAATTCGTACTTTTAAAATATATATATATTTTTTGTCAGTTTCACATTAATATTTGGTTTATTCTACTTTAGTTTTGCGCTCCTTCTTATCTCTTCTTTGACTCAAGTGCCTCAGTTACCAAGTTGTTTGACTCAAGTGCCCAGTTAGTCCTCCATTAGGCTATTTTCAGTTATAGGACATGCTTAACGAAAGATAAGACAGAGTTTCTACGATTGTATATAGCTGTTAGTGACAAGATTTTAATTTATTTTTTGGAAGACATTAACGATAACAGTTGATGCTGTTTCATTAGATTCTTCCAATCAAGCAACCCGAGGAAGTCAGTTATAAGGGTTCAACATTTTAAATTTCTTTTTGCGAAATTAACAGCCTCGAGCTCATTACCATCGCTCTGGTATACACAGAAATGTGTTTATTAAATTTAGGTCCTAAGATAACCAAAACAATTACTGCACACACTTTATAAGAATAATTTACTATGTAATGTTTTTAAACTTAATTTCAACCATACTCTTATAAATGGTTGACCCTTTTTATGTAAAGTCCTTTGAATACGAATTAAAGTAGTGAAAAGCATAAGAAAAAGTGCAAATAAGTCTTGTTTATGTCTTATTAAAATGACTGATATCGTAATTTCTTTTCCGGCGTAAACTGCCCAAACGCGGTGTAAGTAGAAAATTACAAAGGAATTTTAATTTGTGATTAATACATTTTAAAGTTTTTCACATTTTGTAATTCTCTGTTCACAAGAATCATATACCAAAATTCCGGAGTATTAGTTGGAAATTTATAAATCTAGTGGATTTACACGATGATGTTTGAAATCTGTCAAGACTATTTGGAACTGGAATTGTCAAGAATTGTTTTGATTCGACAACTAATTAACCATAATTTTAATTTGAATGCACGTTTTTTTTCTCTTTTTAGTCCAAAGGGACAATTTGCCCAGAAGGACTATTAATTTCGTTTTGGCATTTTGCGTTGAAATGTCGGTTCACTTTTTAAGTTGTTATCATCAAATATTAGAGCCTTGTTTTATATTTAAAGAAATTAAATGATGAAGAATCTGCATTAATGTATATGTGTTTCTCGCATTGGGATAAAACAACGGTACCTAGAGCCATCAAATTTTGAATAACGTACGTTTTCACTCAAATATGGGCATCTGAAAGCCAAAATTTGGGATTTGTTTTATTATATATTTCATATTTTGTAAAACTTATCCAAATATTATTTACAATCCAAATATTTTTTATTAACAAACTCAGCGATTTGAAAGCGAGCAATGGCAACACTGTACAGAAAAAAAAAAAAAAAAAAAAAAAAAGCGCGCGAGACTGTGAATCGGAAATTCTAAAGATATGCTCATTTTAAAATTATTTTGCGATATTGCTGTTGAACTGAATTTTATGGTTTAAGTTCAAAACACTTGATATTTAATAAATAAAGGTAACAAACACACAGAACGTTAAAGAAACGCCCCTTTGGACGTAATGTAAAATCTAAAAGCTTTCAGATCTCTTTCTTTTTTTTTTTTTTTTTTTTGCTTGCTTGTTTCCCAGGTATTTGATTACAATGAACACGCGCTAATAAAAATTAATTTATGCACAACTTTACCCGCAATTTAGAAAAACACAAATAATCCGAACAGCCTAGTATATAAATGTGGACTCTTTAAGGATTTGAAACAAATTACACTTAGCTTATTATGTAAAATGGGATTTAAGTAAAATAATAATAAAGCTTGTACAGATCTTTGTAACGAATAATAATTAAATTTAAAAAATCTGATGTGTAAACCACATGACTTCCTTGTAAGGAATATTAAATTATAAGCATTTTTCATCTCATCTAAACTTATTGAATTGAATTAAATCTACTTCATCGATAGCGCCTAAACCACAACAGAATAAATGCGCTCTTTAAAATTCACTATATTTGTTTACTACAGCAACACTCTAGTTCTAGCTTCACTTAACAGCGTTACGTCTCATTCATTTTGTAACACATCAGAATGCCCAAAAATTATGTAAATCATCTGGAGAATTACCAAATTGTTAGCACATGTTCTATTCAAATACTATAATAAATCTAAAACCATGTGTAAAAGAAATTAAACAAAAAAAAAAAAAAAGAAAGAAGGAAAGAAAGAAACAGTTTTTTTCACAGACCATTCAGTATTTCTCATCCAATTAATTCAGTTCTCACTTCGCGACAAGGCAAAAATACATAAAAACTCAAAATATCTGTATTCAAAATTACGAAGTAAATCTTCCTTAAATTACACTTATTTCTTCGAATAACTTCCAGCATGGATTAAGCAAGATTCAATTCGCAATAGCAAAAGAAGGCGTTATCTTTGTTGTTACGAAGCTTAGTTTCTTTAGATTGACAACAAATCCAATATTCTCCTAAGTTTCAAATGTAAACAAATATGTCCGTCATGAGAAAAATGATTAGGCTTAGCTGCACTTAAATTACTATAAAATTGTTGATAATTCTACAATTCTTGCATGCAGATTTATTAAAGGCATAAAAACTTTAACCGGAAGATAAGAACAACATAATTCAATCATTTTTAAAGCAAAAATGCACAATTTACCAACATATAAGAATAAAGAAACTGAGCTCACTGAACCGAGTAACAGAGTGGACATATATACGAGTATACATAAATTTATATACTTTTGGTGCGGCCGATTGCAACCAAAATAGGAGGTCATAGCAGTACTATATACGAAATTTCAACGTTTTGAGGCTACTCGTTTTCGAGTTATGCGAAATACATATATACATACGTACATACGCACAGACGCCACGAAAAAAAACTCTTCAGAATTCATTTTAAATCAGTTTTATAATTTTTTTTGGGGGGGAAAGTCCTTTATTCTGTTCTTACGTACGAATGTTACTCAAAAACATTGTTAAATTGCATTCGATACCGGTCAAAATCGATATTTTCGTTGCCGATTAATTAAGGATGTCTGAGAACATTAGTTTCGAATTTGAATAAATGATTCTAAATTTTTTCAATAATTATTCTTTTTCGCTCATTAAAGCTCATCAGATTTAAATTATCAAGCAATCTTTTTGTGTACTGGAACTGAGTAGGAATATAATTATTTTTAAGCACATTTTCACTTTTGCTAAACATTGGTTTTAATTAAAATTAAAACTCGATTGAAAAGTATCTCAGTAGCATACATTGAGCTGTGGTACCATAAATTGCGACTTTCAGATACAAATCCGATATATAAAAGCATCGTCCGTCAACTGTTCTTCTCGAGTGCCAATATGGCAATCTAAATAATAGCTCTGGCACTAAATCATGATCATTTAACTGAGCCAAAAACCAAACTAAACAGAATATAGTTCGGATATAACGTGCAGGTAAAACATTACACATCAAAATTACTAACACATGATGTGGGAAATGGTCATGTAACTGTTAACTGTATGACGTAACTTTCACGAGCTATGTAAATGAGCGCGCAGACGAGATGTTAGCGATGACGAATGAAGACGCGTGATGTAATATTCTTTTTTCTCTTCTTTTCATTTTAATTTATGTAAATAAATCGTAATTTAGTAATAACTGGATGAGTTTTGGTGATGATTATTAGTAATGTTTTTTCTATGTAAGTTATGGTGTTAGAAGTGTTAAAGCTCCTGCTCTATATTTTCTTTCGATTTCATAGATTGTACTTAATGTAACATTCTCATTATCAACGGATCTGGATTGGTTTTTTATTGTCATTGCATCTGGATTAGCCACGTTCAACTATTTCCAAGAAGATTCAAAATCCTATGGTCCACTTTTGATTTCAGTGCGGGATGTCACATTCTTTTTTCTTTACTTTTCATTTTAATTTATGTAAATATATCATAGTTTAGTAATAACTCGATGAGTTTTAATGATGATTATTAGTGGTGTTTTTCTAATAATAATTTAAATCCTTACGAAAACTTTAATTAGCTAATAATAAATACAAATTTGGTATATGAAATAATACATATAAATGAAAAATGATAAAAAAAATTATGATTTCAAAAACAATAACAAATTGAAAATAGCTTTATTTCAAATAGCATCATCATACAATTAGTAACCTAAATAAACATTAAAAGACATAACTATCAGCGACACGAGACTCGCAATGTTGAAGTTGCTCAGAGTCAGTTTTTTTTTTCTTTTTTTAGTTAGAAAATCCTGAATCTTCGATCGCTGGCAGATTAACAAATTCATAGACTTCATTTGGTCCTGCCCAAGTGGTTGTCTATTCATGCTATAATGAAACTCTGCTTGTGGAATGTTTTAGAATGTTTTCAGACTTGAGTGTACGACTCATTTCGAGTAGTGTCATAATATGGCCACATTGTGCATCACGTCCATTGCGCGCGTACCAGAAACATATGCCCACTGTTTTATTCCAGCATCGCAGTACCAGAAATAACTTCATCTCAAATATTTTAGTCCACAGATATCATTTGAGAACCATTTTTCGTATAGTACACTAGAATTACATGCATTTAATGCGATGCCATTTGGTAATATTTTATTTCAAATGTCTTGAACTACTGCTGCTATTCGAGAACCGTTATAAACTAGTAAACTAACGATTAAGAAGCAATTATTCTCGTTAAGGAAGCTATTTCTGGTACTAGGAACAGGCTGAAATAACCATTAAATAAAATAAGCACGTTGTTAGGAATCAAGGAATGATGGCATCACAAAATATTTCCATTCCCGGTCTTACCACGAACAGATACATCTAAACCAAGACGAAGAAAGAAGAAATCGAGGAAAACAGCAGTAAATGCTTGTGAGGACACTAAAACTTTTTAGGGCTTCTAGAAGTCTTAATCTGGTCCTGATTAGAAATAAGAAGAGTGATCTCGAACGAAACTATATTTAAATATACTTCAAAAAAAAAAAAAAGAGAAGGGACAGTTCTATATCTCCCGTTCTACTAGGCCGATTGACGAAATTCAAATTGTGTTTTTCATGGCTCGAAAGCGTGACTTACGATGTATATTAAATTTGGTGCGAAATTTACGGAGAAATTCAAAACTTTTTCTTGGCGGATTTTTATCAGTTTGCCCTAAGAGTAACTCACTTGGCGAACTTCTTAACATATAGCAACTTATTTTCCTTTCCCTTTTATTCATTCTATACGAGTGAAAAAAAAATCCTCGTTTAAGCTTTCAAATAATTTTCACAAAGCGTGTAAACCCCGTTTCGCGTTATTATCGCTTATAACGTACGTGCCAAATTTCAAAACGCGCCAATATGTAAATTCATGCATATCTTAGAAAACTTTGAATAAAAAATTCTAATTTTTTTGCAAGCGTACCTAAAAATACTTATGATGATGTTAAAAATTTTGTAGGTTATATTACAAACATTTTTTCGAAAAATTAATAAAAATATATTTAAAAATACAAATTAAAAAAACTTATCAGAAAAATGTGCAGATTTTATTTGGATTAAACCTAAGTTTCAAATTCGGGAAGAAGGAATCAAGTAAGTTCAATAAAAAAAGGAGATATTAATAAATATATATCAAATTCAATTAATATTGAGGAGCTAAAGTTTTGAGAGCTAATATTTAAAAAACTGCTCGTGGGATTTTTACAAAACTTGGCAGTTTCACATAATTTGAGTCGTAGAATCGAAATATGAAAAAAAAATGTCATGTCATTTCGGAAAAATCCGATTTTGTGTCCAAATACTTCTTTTAGAAGAATGCTATACATAAAACGCAAGTTGAATTTCGTCAATCGTTCCAGTAGAACGAGAGATACAGAATTGTCTTCTTTTTTTTTTTTTTTTTTTTTTTTTTTTTTTTT
>KK120951.1:146224-175676 GCA_000611955.2 Stegodyphus mimosarum
AGTCCAAAGGTTTGTCCCTCAAGGGCTATTGTTTTCGTTTTGCGATTTTGCGTCGAATCCCTCTGAATACCCGTTTCAGTTTTCAAACTGCTGCCACCAAATATTGTCGCCTGTATTATATTTGAAGAAATTAATAACGAAGAATCTGCATAAATGTATACATGTTTCTCGCATTGTAATAAAACAACGATACCTAGAGCCACCCAATTTTGAAAATGACGTAATTCTGCTGCGAATATGAGCATCTGGAAGCCCAAATTTGGAATCTGGAATTTGTTTTATTATTTCTTATCGAAGAACATGATATTTAATAAATAAAGGTGACGCATAAAATGCTAAAAAAACGCCCCTTTGGACGTAATTTAAAATCTTAAACCTTTCAGATTTTCTTTCTTTTTTCTTTCTTTCTCTCTCTTTTTTTTTTTTTTTTTTTTTTTTTTTTTTTCTTTTTTTTAAGAAGTAAGTAAAAAGGAATCATTGCAAGTTACTAATACCTTACTGATTATTTCTGAAAATTCTAAACACTTTTCTGGTAACAACTCATTAATTATGTAAGATGATTTTCCATAATTATGAATTGAATCTTATCAATATTTTTCTCTTGAAGCAATCGGATGGCTGACGATTTATAATAGGATATTTAGATAATAATGTAAATTGATAAATTTATCCTGAATTCCTCCTGTCAGTACGCGCCGGCTAGTTGATAATTAGTAAATTTTTTAAATGCTTTCAATAATTAATAAAGCAATTATTGCAGCATTTTAATTAATAATAGCATACATGCCAAATGAATTATAATTACTAACATTTAATTTGCTTTCCGTTGTTACAATGACTTTCAGAAATAACCCCATAAAAAATTGTTAACTTTCGGTAACACTTGTGTAATTCTTCATCAAAGCCATAAGCCATTTTAAGAACTTAGTAATACACCAACATTTGTATGCCATTTCAAACTCAAAAGCAGACAGACGAATGGAACTTATGTGTAAGAGGGAGGGTAAAAAGGGATACGAGGATTAGTGCACTTAGTTTGCAGTGAGTGGGATTTAGGTTTTCTCCACTTGGGAAATCTGCCGCAAACTAATCCTCCACTCTGCACATGCGTAGTGACTTCCAAAAGGATGTCAAAGAAGATTAGGTACAACTATCGAGAAACTCATTTGTAGTGCTTTTACTGAGGCACTGAAGATCCTGGATCTTTTTTCTTGCGTTTCGAGATCCAGATCTGAAAAGAAATAAATAAATAGCAATTTATTTAAAGTTACGTTGAATATCTCCTTTAAATAAATGCATATCAAATTATTTTTTTCCTGTTAATTTAACAGTATATATTTCTCAGTATACATATAAGGTATTTATCCCGCCTTCTTTGCATGCCTTCGTGGTGGAACGGTCAGCAGACTCGACGCGTATTCGAGAGGTCTGTGGTTCGAGTCCCGGCGAGGGCTTTGCTCATTTTTCATGAATTCTACTTCAAAAATACCTAATGTCTCTACAGACATAGTACTCAAATATGTTCCTTATTTTTAAATATTAGGAATCTGAAAGCAACAGAAAATTTAACATGTTCTTCCTCCCCCCCCCTTTGCATTCTGTTGATTATTTTTTCCCATAAATCATAAATTCCAAATCTATAGCTGCAGTTCTACCGGTTTTTCATCATATCTTCCGATTTTTAAACTATCGGCTGTTGCCATATTATACGTGCGAAATTTGTCAGTCGTAAATTCGTAATGCGAACTTTGTTCGTTTCTGCCCACTGCAGCGCGTAATTGGAATGCTAGCTGAGCTCGTTGATGACCATCAAAAGGTTAATTTTTAGTCTTGTTAAGGAAGTGTTTCCTAGAAATAAATGAAATTTAATGAATTAATGAATCTTAAATTAGGCAAATTCCATTCCCCCACTTCTAATGATTTTCAAAATAATTTTTCTTATTGAATTTTATCTCATCTGCATTTTGTTTCTCACTAAATTTTGCTCATCTTTTAAAGTTTCATTTGATGTGAGTTGTCGTAATCTACTGTAGATATTTGTACATTTTAATATGAAGATTCGAGCCATCTTTAATCGGTTAATATTTGTATTTAATTTTATTTTATTTCAATATATAGTAGTACATTACTAAGTTTATCCACACAAGAAGTACTTGCATTAATTATTAGCGCAAAGGAGTGTTTGCTCAGAAGGGCTATTATTTTCATTTTGACATTTTGCGTCGATTCAATATAAATAGCGAATCACTTTTGAAATTGTTGCCATCAAATATTAGAGCCCTGTATTATATTTAGAGAAATTTAATAATGAAGAATCTGCATAAATGTATATATGTTTCTCTACCTCTGTGATAAAACAACAATACCTAGAGACATCCAATTTTGAATAACGTAATCCGCCACCGAATATGGGCATCCGAAAGCCCTAATTTGGAATTTGAAATTTGTTTTATTATCTGTTCCATATTTTGTAAAGCATTTATGGCTTTTTGATTAAGAAATTGAAGGATTTCAAAGCGAGCAGTGGCAACACTCTAAGGAAAAAAAAAAAAACATTTTTATCTCCAGCGCACGAGACTGTGTACCTGAAATTCTCAAGATATGCTGTTTCAAATATTTTGCGATATTGCTGTTGGATTGGATTTTATGGTTTCAGTGCGAAGAACATGATATTTAATAAATAAAGGTAACACACAAAACGTTAAAAATACGCCCCTTTAGGCGTAAGATAAAACCTGAAAGATTTCAGATTTTTTTTTATTTTTAATTTTATTTTCATCGTATTTTAAAGTACTTTGATAGGTAAAAGCTTTCCTTCACTACTTAGGATTTTCTCAATATAGAAATAAGAAAATTTTAAAATGAAATTAGACAAAGAACATAAAATTTAGAATATCTAATTAAATACCAATATTTTTAGATCAGAATTATATTGCAATTAGTTGAATAACATCAGTCATGCATTATAACTAAATTAAAGTCACTTTATAGCTCTTGAAATGGTGCCACCGCCCAACGTGAAGCCCTCTTGATTTCTCCCGGATGTCAAATCATTCCGTCTTCCCGCAAAGATCTTTCAGTTTTCAAGAGTTCGAAGTTGACAGCTGTGTAAATCTCATCCAGTTGATATGTTTTTTGATTATTTCATTATGGTAAAGCAAGCGAGGACTAGCTGCCTAAGGGAAGGGATGAGTTCGGGAAGAACTTTCCGAAGGAAAATTTACTTTTCCAAAACGAATTATTTTAGTTGAATGAATAGAAATTGATATCTTTTGTTTTTCGATACTTCTTTCCTTAAAATACGACTTTCTTTCCTGTACTCTAACTTAAAAATGTATTTTTAACTTAAGGGTATTGTTTTTATTAATTATTATTCAGTTAATTTCATAAATCTAATTTTAAACTGATTAAATAAAATTAATTAACAGGAATAAATAAGATTTCTGATTACATTTCCTTGTTTTTATAGCAGAAGTCGGCAGTTTCATAGTAATAACATGACACGGAAGCTACAAGCAAAATTTTTATTGCATTATGTGAGATGTGCTGATTGTTCCAAAAGAAAGGTTTATTTTGATTTTGATGTTTATTTTTCTCACCGGAGGATAATTAAGCGCCGTTTTGTTTCTTATTCTCAGCTTTGTTTGGAGGATATTGATACATCTGAGCTTTACTTTTAAAAAGCGAAAAACATTTATTAACATGGCTACATTCAGTACATGTTTCAAACAAAAATTTTGGTTGTGAGTTTATTTGGAGACAAAATATTCCTTTAAAATATGAAACAAATATTAATAATGTATAATAAAAAAATTCTTGTATTAAATCTTTAATACTATACTTTCGCAAATGTTTCTCTTGTTTGTAACAGAAATAGTGTTTCGTAATGTCAGAACCTAAAAAACGATAGGAAAATGACAGTTACATTGTGCATTTCTGACTAATGAATATACCGATTCACTAACAATTAAGGAATATCTTGAAATCCAGCATGACATTCAAAACTACATTCTATGAATTATACTAACCAGTTTTATTAGGAAAAAAAAATCTGAAAGCTTTCAGATTTTACATTACGCCCAAAAGTAATTTTTTTAACATTTTGCATCTTAGCTTTATTTATTAAACATCATGTTCTTCGAACTTAAACCATAAAATTCAATTCAATAACAAAATCGCAAAATAATTTTAAAATGAGCATATCTTTAGAATTTGAGATACACAGTGTCTCGCAAACTGAAAATAATTTTTTTTTTTTTTTTTTTTTTTTTTTTTTTTTTTTTTTTTTTTTTTTTTTTTGTCTTTTTTTATCGTTAATCAAAAATTCGTTGAAGTTTTACAATATATGAAATCGACAATAAAACAAATTCCAGATTCTAAATTAGGGCTTCAGATGCCCATATTCGGTGGAGGATTACGTTTTTTAAAATTTGATGGCTCTGGGTACTGTTGTTTTATCACAATGCGAGAAACATGCATACATTTATGCAGATTCTTCATTATTTAATTTCTTTAAATATAATACAGGGCTGTGGCAACAGTTTGAAAAGTGAATCAACGCAAAATGCCAAAACGCCCTAGTCTAAAAAAAAAGGAACACCAAGTTTGAATAGAAAAATAATGTTCTAGGAATGATACAAACATCCCTCTGTATTATAAAAAATTATTAAAAGGAACGAAAAAAGGAATGAATTTAAACATGAAATGGAAAAAACTTTCTCTGTGCCCCCAGAACAACTTTAATCAACATTTCAATGAGAAAAACATCCATAACTTTACTTTATTAAAAACAAACTTAGGAAGAAAACTGAGAGTTTGGAGACGCACATCACACAATAAAGAAAAACACAGGCTAAATAAATACAAATGAAAACGGGAACTTCCGAAGGCTTAAACAAAAAAAAAATGGTGTGTAGCTCTCCGCAAATATCATATAGCCGCATCATTTCTTAATATAAATGATTTTCGGAGGTATAGAGTTACGGAGAACATTAGAAATATTTATTTTCTTTGGAACTCAGCAAGAAACAAATTTTCCGCCTAATAGTGGCAGGAAAAGGAAAAGAATTCGCAAGATCATGAAATATCGTGTAGTAATGAAGATCGTATTATTGTTTCCGGTGGAAAAGAACAATGTAAGAAAGGAGATTTCTTTTGATTGTTATCCCTTTAGCAGCGAAAACATGTTTTTTGCATTTTTTCCCTTCACACCAGAGATCCTTCTTATTTTTTCTCCTTTCCCAAGTTCTTTTCTTTTGTTTGTTTCATTTCATTTTTTGCTTCAGCTTCCCTTTTTTACGGTGTTCACCCCAGACAATTAACTTCTGGTGGGAGTCGACAACAATTAAAACACTTAAGTCTCCTCATAAATTCAGTTTCTCTGTTTGCATCCATGGAATTTAGTGTTTAATTTACGTTTTCTAAACTTTGGTCATAAAGTGCGTGTATTACGATTGTGAGGTACATTACACAGTATTACTTTTCTTATAAACACTAAGGTAAAAATTCTTTTTTAATTAACTCGGGAGAAAATTCGAGGTCTGTGTGTCTACTGGAGGCATGTCTTCCTGAAACATTTTCTACAAGAAACTAGTTCATATTTGCTTTTCTCAAGGAAGAGGGAGAATTCCACAAAAACGCATATGAAAAGGATATAATTTTAACGTTCAATAGATGAAGTTAGAGTATTTGCTTCCGTTATTAGCCCAAAAGGGCTATTAGTTTCAAAATGGGATTTTGCACTGATTCACTATAAACGGCCTATCACTTTGCAGACTGTTGGCACCAAACATTACCTATCGCCCTGAATTATTTTTTAGAAAATTAAATTACGGACGAAGAATGCGCATGTATGTGCGTATGTAAAAACGATGGCACCTAGAGTCGTCAAATTTTGAATAATGTAGTCCTCCATCCGAATACGGGCACTCGAATTTTGAATTTGTTTAATTACCTATTCCATATTTTATAAAATTTTAATAAATGTTTGATTAATTAACTCAACGATTCGAAAGCGAGCAGTGGCAATACTTTTCGATGTAAAACATTTTTATCTCCTGCGCCTCAGACTATTTCCATGTAGGAAAACGTAAGACATTTACCTTTCAATTTTACCTAAAAAACTCGCCTCAGTAAAAGGCTCAATGGACTGCTGCCGCTGCCGAACAAAAAGCACTTTTATCTTCCATGCGCCAATGTGTTGCCATTCAATGAAGTTTAAGATACTTTCATATTTAATTTGAAAGGTTGCTGAGTAACAAACTAAGCGAAATAAAAGCAAAAACTCACTTCTTAAGAACACTTTTCTACTTCTTAAAATGATTCATATAAATAAACATTTATTAAAATCATGAAGAGCTGGCCGCAGGAGGAGCTAGTTTTTAAATAAATAATATAGCGAATATAAAAATATGTATGGCAACGTCTAGCCTTCTTTGGGGGACTCTAAAGATATGCTGTTTTTTAATATTTTGCGGTTTTGTTGCTAAATTTAAATTTTATGTCGTGTTAAGTGCGAAGAACGTAATTTAATAAATAAAATCAACACATAATAGCTATTAATAAAAAGAAAAAAACTCATTAGCCATCTTACTAGGAAAACTGAATATCGGTATGATAAACTGAGAAAAAACTGAAAAATATAAAAATGTATGCCAACATTTAACCCTGCATCTTAAATTCTAAATGCATGCTGCTATACAAATGTTAAAAAATTTGTGATTTTGTTGTTGAACTGTATATGAAAGCGGTTCTCAACTTTTTAACTAAGGCGAACCATCTAAACAAAAACTGAAAAAACTTTAGTACCATCACTACATTTTACAATGATTATTTTTCAATTTCTCAATAGAAATATTAATATATATATATATTGCCATTTGCACAACCTATTGAAACCTGTTTTCTATTTGTATTAAATATGCACACATGAAAAATATTAGAATAAAAATTGGTTACCGTTTTAAATTATCAAAATTTAAGTTATCATACTTTAATTCTAAAATTTATTGTAAAATTTTGGACTGTTTAAGAGAGATTAATTTCTTTATGTCTGGTCATATTTCACTTAGCTTTAACCGTAAATTACGATTCACTTTTAATTTTGTTCTAGAATTTTTTTTTCTTCAAATATAACATGGAAGATTAGTTCAATCACAGAAAATTTCTATCAATTTTTCTTTTCCTTCTGGACTTCGAGATTTCTGTATTTAATAATTGAAAATACTATTTTTCTTTTGCATTTCACCAGTGGTACGCGTACCACCGGTTGAGGAACGCTGGTATATGGAGTAAGTGCCAAGAAAATGACTCTTAATTATAAAGCTAAAAAGATCCTCCCCCCTCCCAATAAAAGGTCTTAGCAGGAGTTCAGGGAGAGCGTAAAAAACCTAAACAAATCCTTTTGGGCGACAATTGAAACCTGAAAACTTTTATATTGCTGCGTGCGTACGGGTTCGTTATGGATTGAATGCACAAGTCGTTAAAAAGTTAAAAAAAATTATTCTTTCCACAAGAAATAAATCAAAATGCTGAAATATTTCTTCAGAGGTATTCGCACAATATCTCAAACGTTTAGCAAAACACAATTCAAAACAGATAAAATAATTCTATCTCACAGAGAAATCGCTAAAATCAATAAGAGCATTAAGTAAACAAACAGCAGTTCGCTTTAAACAGCTACAACTACAAGAACAACTAAGATGAGGTGTTTTAATTCGGCTTTTGTAAGCTCTTTTAATTATTAATAGAACAATCTCGATTTTTCTAGATTTTTCTGGATGGCAACAGTAATTACGAGATATTTATTTATTAAACATTAAATGCACGCGCTCTTTTATTTTATTTTATTTTTTGACGTAGCTTTCTCTTCAAAAATCGTCTGCGTTGCACGGGAAATATAAAGCAATCTTAATTGCAATTCTAAATAAATAGCCAAATAAATGTGAAATTCGTAACAATATATATTTCCATTATTATTATTTAAACATGTTTCTTTCAAAGAACGCGGATTTTTCTACTTTCTGAAAAGTAAACAAAACTTTATCAAAATGAATTGAATTTTTTAATCAAATCACCGTCGATCTGAGTTTGAGTTTCGCTTACTTCTGTAATAAAGCAAATATTTGAATTCAGTAATCCGGTATTTAAAGCACTTATTACTTACGAATACCTTGGGGAAAATATCTTAGTTATTTACTTCACATACTGAAAACATTTCGTAACATCAATCGCACTGCTGTTTTCTGAGCGAAAAATTCAGTCCCATTTCAGTAACATCCGTGTAATTTTCATTAAGGCCATTCTTCGATTACTTTCATCGTTAATGACATCGAAGAGAATTATAAAATATTGGATTGTTCGGAAAGTAATTTCGTTTTTTTCCATGAAAATGGAAGAAGGTTTTCTTATAGTGAATAAATATTTTATTGAATTATATATTATTCAATACCTTTCGGCATCTTTCTGGTGATAGCATGATTCCACGCTCATAATTTTTTTTTCTTTGCTGCAAAAATCTGATCCAGGTGAATTTTGACCTCCTCATTTAAAGTAAAGGTTTTTACCGTCTAAAACATTTTTAAAAACCGGAACAAATAATAATCAGAAGGTGCCATAGCTGGAGAATATGATGGGTGTGGCAGTATATCCCATCCAAGCTGCAAAACCATTTGGGAAGTTACCACACTTGTATGATGTCTAGCATTATCTTGGTGGAACACTAAACCTTTTCTATCGATCAATTCTTGCCTTTTGTTTTTAAGTGTTTCATTCAGTTTGTCCAGCTGATGACAGTAGACTTCAGAATTGATCATTGTGTTGTTTGGTTGAAGGTTAAAAAAATTATCTTGCATTATCTTGGCGGAACACTAAACCTTTTCTATTGATCAATTCTTGCCTTTTTTGTTTGAGTGGTTCATTCAGTTTGTCCAGCTGATGACAGTACACTTCAGAATTGATCATTGTGTTGTTTGGTTGAAGGTTAAAAAAATTATGTTGCATTATCTTGGTGGAACACTAAATCTTTTCTATTGATCAATTCTTGCCTTTTCTGTTTGAGTGGTTCATTCAATTTGTCCATCTGATGATAGTACACTTCAGAATTGATCATTGTGTTGTTTGGTTGAAGCTTAAAAAAAAAAAGATTCCTTTGAAATCCCACCAAACGGATAGCATCACTTTTTTTTATGAATATTGGCTTTCGAAGTGCTTTGAGCCGGTTCATCCTTTTAGTTTCATGATCTCTTGACTTTAACATTGTTGTAAACAGCCCACTTCTCGTCCCCAGTGATGATACGCTTCAAAAATGGATCATTTTCTTGATGTTTGAGAAGCAAATCACAAACGTCAATACGATGGCACAAATTTCTTTTCGTGAGAATATGAGGAACTCATACGTTGAGCTTTGAGATTAAACATAGGCGTTTTAAATGACCACGAACAGTCGAATTCGATAAATTTAATTTCTCTGCGATCTCACGAGTTGTTATTCGGCGGTTCCCAGCAGTTAATGCTTTTATTGCGCATTCATCAGCTTTAACTGGCCTTCCAGAACTTGGTGTATCTTCAAGGTCAAAATTGCCGAATCGAAATTTTGCAAACCAGTTTTGGCACTGGCGTTCTGTCAGTACATTTTCTCCACATACATCGGATAATTTTTTCCTAGCTAGAACAGCATTTGTATCCTTTCGATAATAAAAAAAGTAAAATATACCCGGAATGATGCTTTTCTCTTTTCATATTTAAAAGGGCATCAACCAAAAACTACTGGATCAATCGAACTTTTTCACAAACAAGACTTGCTGTACCAGCCTTCACAATATATGATAACTAGCGGAAGTACTCGATGTCAGTTAACTTACATTGAGAGTAATGTATCTAACAACAGAGAAAACAATAGATCTGTGATCCTTCTCTAATAACGATGCAAAAAATACGATTCATAGTCATACATTTTCCAGTCTGATGCGATATGAAACCAACATAAAAATTTTCCATAGAAAAATAAACTAATTCTCTCTCATTACATCAGCAACAATGGCACGCAGTTTTTAATGATTTTCTTCTTTCTAATCAAATGGTCATAAAAGCTCAAGTTCCCTCCGATATTTCACCTATATTCAATTTTAGTCCATTAAATATGGCAAAAAATTGACCATAATTGATCAGAAATCAATAACGCGAAAAAACAAACAAACACACATTCTTCATTATATATATAGATTTCGTAAAACTTACAAATTTTGCTATTAACAGACTTTACAATTTGAAAGTGAGCAGTAGCAACACTTCTCGAAATAAAGCATTTTTATCTCCAACGCGCGAGACTGTTGCCACTCAGAAAAATGAGTGCGGAAATTAGTGTTTTCAGAGTTTTTAGTAAATATTTCGGCTGATTAAAGTCGTACGAAGATGGGAGCAATCGAAATGGCTTCGCGCAAATTTTTGAAATCTGGAATAATGTATTTAATATTTGGCAACGCTATTTTTATTTCGTTGTAAAACTTAGAAATTTTTAATTAACAAACTCTACTATTTGAAAGAGAGTAGGGGCAACGCTTCTCAGAGTAAAGCAGATTTTTATCTCCGGCGTGCGAGACTGTTGCCACTCGGAAAAATGAGGACGAAAATTAGCGATTTCTCTGATTTTAGTCTTTTTTTTTTTAATGAGGGCGAAAATTAGCGATTTCTCTGATTTTAGTTTTTTTTTTTTTTTTTTTTTTTTTTGAAAAAGTGGGCTTGACATTTTTCAGGACTTACATAATAATAGTAGAAAGTTTAGTGATGATAGCTATAGTAGTGACTGAGCTAATTGCGAACAAACACACAGGCATTCTTCCTTATATATAGAGAGAGATTATGCGGCTTAAGGGTAAAGTTTCTGTGAAAAAATACGCTTAAACCGTCCGTTGAAAAAAAACGAAATTACTTTCCGTACAACCCAATAAAATATTCTACACTTGACATCTGCATATTACAAGAATCACTTATAAAACTATAATTCCTCTCATGTCCTATTCTCTGTATGCTTTAATCATTCGCATCCCAGAAGGAAACAAAGGAGTTGTCTACTGGGCATAGAATATCAAAGGTTGCTAACGGGGACTTAGAGCAGAGGTTAATATATAGATATTTGTGAATTTAATATCTATATGAAGTAGAGGCAGTTAAAAATTATAGATAAGAAAGGACCTTTCCAGAAATTCGCTGTAAGGATAAATCAAAATGAGACCTTTATATTCCAACTTAAATGATTTCTTAATCAAAATTAAGATGAAAGTAAGAAAAGGTCGCTCTGTTACAATTGATGTTTAGAGTTTATGTTCGACGATAGATGCACTTATTTCTTCTAACTAGGATTCTTCACGGACTAGTCAGTTCAATAGCTCAAGAAAAATAACACAATAAAAAATAGAAGAGGAAAATTAAGTAAAATTTATTTTCTGCCACAACATAAAACAGAGCCAATCTAAGAGAATTGAGATCAATAACCCATGAGTTATATTTGTATCCAAATACGTGTTAGCTCAGTAATTAGATAATATCTTCGTTTCTCTTTCTTGTAATTAAACATTTGCCTAATGACTTTCAAAGAATACAGAGCTGAACTTATAATTTCACATTTGTGATTGGTTCTCGCACTGTTAAATTAAAAAGGCTTCTCTGAGATTTCTGTTTTGCCGTAGCCGGCTTTACAACGAGTTTTTAAATTTATTTTTCATTTCTAACCAAAATGCCAAAATCTTATACTGTAATCATAATTCCGATTTATAGCATCAAGACTTGCGACTTATCAAGCACTCACTGTTGTTCATTTCAATGTATTTTTGAATATAAATTATACGTTACTTAAACGCCTTTTAAGTTTTCGAAGCCAATAAACAACGAAATATTAAACTTTTTCTGCGACAAAAGTATTTTAAATTTACGAGTAAAATGTGCTAGGTTCACGTTTGCATGATTTTTCGGTTTTCAACACTACTTTGTTCCATATCCCTATGAAAGTAATGTAGAGAACCTGCTGGCAAATTTAATTCGATTTCAGAATTTAAACTTATAGGCTGAATAAATTTCGAAGAAAAAATTACGCATTCTTTCTTCTCCCTTTACAAATATGTTGCTTCTATTATATGATGATGACAGCCCATATTCAGTAATATCTGCAAGCTATCCGTAACTGCGAGTCGGAAAAAAAAAACAAAAATTCGGGAAATCTTCGCTTTCGGGATATCTGGTTCGTTACTTAGGCGAAAACCTACCCGAGACACAGCTGCAAATGAGGCATTTTTGCCTGCGTCGTAAAATGTACCATATACGTACTCGAGACACAGCTTCCAGCAGGACTATTTCGGCTAGGAATCCGGAGAAATCTTTCTCGGGAAAGTTTTTCTAGCATCGCAAGTCTCTAGATGTGATAAGCTCACGAATCATGTACGAATTCATCACACATTAAACAAGAAAATTATTTTTTTTATTTCCTATTTTAGCACTAGGTAAGTAAACTGTGATAGTGCACCAGTAAATAATAAGTAATGTTTGTCTCTAAATAAAGGAAACATGCAAAGGAGTGAGAAAATATACTGCTGAAGAATTGCAAGCCATCCTAAACAGGGATATGAAAAAGACCTTGAGGACGCTTCTTCTCGTAAGGAGAAAGTGAACCAAAGGAATTCCATTCCAGCTCTAATTAACAAGGTTTTTCTAAAGAAGAGGAAATTCGAATGATTCCACATTTCTTATAGTGAAATTTTATTTAATAAATAGCAAGAAAAGATTCACGTCGCGTTCAGCTAATGGTCTTTATGAGCTGAGGTGAATAAAACAGTAGATATGTTCAATAACAACGCACACATTACTTCAGGATTCTCTTGCAAAAGCGTAGAAAACCATCCTGACAACTTTTAAATTGCTTTGTACAACTTCTTGAAACCTGGATCTCCTATAAAACCGAAGACAACTGAGCAAGAGTGTATAGCTTAGGTTAGCAAGTTAACTAATTAAGCCATGGGGAGAGATGCCTTCTTAGAGGACTTTTTGAGGAAAACTAGCTCGTATCTACGACACAGATGCAGACAATCACAAAAACTCTCATATAACTAGCCAATGAGATAAAGGACAGCAAAGACATCAACTTCTTGTGACAGATTGAGACTGTACTGAAATTAAAAATTGTGAGACTGTGTGCATGCAAATTATGCTTAAACATATGTCTTATTTCTAAAAAATCAATAAATTCTTAACATTTTCAGCATTGGAGGTGTTTTAATATTCTCGGTATTTTTTATAATGTTCCAGGATTTTAGACAGCTCTCGGAAGAGTTTAAAATTTTTCCCATAGTAACCATTGAGAAATATAGTCTTGCATAACGAACGACGAGTGTCATCATAGAACGAATTATGTTTGTTACGCGAGCTTTGTAATCTTAGCTTCTCTAATTTTATGCAAGGTATTTAAAAATTATCGCTCATAACGATCTGTTATCATACTGACCGTATCGCTAAGCATTAGAATGAATTAAACACCTAATGACAGTTTCATTCCACTTGGAATAAACAGCTCAATTTTCTGAGGACTATACGCTTTTAAGATTTATTTCTCTATCTACTCCAAGAACTTAATCGCATCGTTTTAATCTTGGAATAAACTCGTAGCAGTTTTAAAAGAGCTGATGCGATTTTGAAAGAGATTCCACGCATTTAGCCGCTAAGTGCGAAGGGAGTATTAATTGCAGATTCTGCCTCGGGAAAATGAAGAATTCTAGAACTGGAATTGACCGAAAGATTTTTAAAGGAAATTAGAAGGATGAGATAATAGAAACAAAAGCTCTTAAAAGTTTCTAAAAGGAATAGAAAAATTTCATTTTATGATTTCCTTTCACAGCTGTTACGAATTTAATAAAAACGTCAAAATGTTTCGGAATTTGGGGTATATTTTTCTTCTTTAAATTCCTATTATGTATAGAACTTTTTTCAAATCCAAGGTTTTATTTGAGCGTAGTGAGAGTAACTTATTTACTTTGTAGATACCATTAAGATTTTACGCGCAGAAAACATGAAGAATCATAAAATGTCCACACCGGAACTGAGACCTCAGATTTCCAGTTACAGAATGACGTTTTGATCATTTATACCATGATATCACGCACAAGGGATGTAATAATTCCTTATATTCTCCCTCACTTAGAGGTGACAGGAGAGAGGCATGAGATGCATTTGACCAGCTAGAGATGGTAACGAATTGCATCCATCCCATTTTATTTCAAGCAATACTGTAGATATAATATGCATTGTAGATGCAGGAAATCTAAAATCCAGAAAGGCGAAAAATCAACTGTGGCCTTGCCAGGATTTGAGAACTGCCCTTCCGATCGTAGCTGCGTATGCATCACGACAGCAGGTATGAAGGAAATACAATAATTATATACAAGCTAACCTAAAATGCTTCATGCATATAAAATTCAAAAATCTGATGTGGACATCACATGACTCCCTTGTGTGGCGTGTTAAATTATACACACTTTTTGCTGCATTTCATTTAAACTCATTTCCTCGAATTTCATTAGAGCTATATTTCTCATTCAATTAATTCTGTTCTCACTTTGCAGCAAAGCAAAAATGCATAAAATCTCAAAACATCTTCATTAAAAATCGTAAAATACAGAAAATCATAAAACACCAAATACAGTGAAAAAAAAATTCTACAATTAAAATTAGAGTTTCTAAGCAAAAACAAACAATTCGGCCATCGAGTAAGAAGGCAGATTTTTCGCTGCATAAAACTAAAAATTTGCTTTTGGTCCCACTCTGCAAAAAGACATTGAAGGTGCAGAGACTGACTTCATTCACTATTCTACTGAGTTTCAAATGTTAACAAATGGCGGTTCGTTTCTCGCCACTCAAACGTTTAAATTGTTGATAATTCTGAAATAATTGCGTGCAGATTAACTGAAGGCAGCGAGATACATACATACTTACGTACGTATAGACGTCAAGAAGAAATCTCTTCTGAATCCATTTTACAATCCGTTTTCTCAGAAACAATCTTTGATTCTTCCCGTAGGTACAGATGTCACGAAAAACATCATTCAGATGGTTTCGAGAGCGTTCGAAATGGATTATTTTCGTACAAATATGACACTCAAAATTTTTCCCGATTACAATATTTCCTTTGCTTCGCACAAGGAAGTAAAAATAAGCAAGGAGTTTATTTGAATTTTCTGCCATGTATTGTTAGAAAATTATTGTCAGTGGCCATCATTTAAAATTACTGTCATAATCCCTGTTACAAATTTTCAGACAAAAATTATTCCTGTCGACGACAAAAACCTATTTGTTTATGTCTGATGCTGCATAAAATTCTATTTTAGCTAATAAACGCGTTCTATTGAACTGGTAAATAGAAAGATCAACCTCAATGCCTTTGGCAACCTGCATAAGGCCCTTGATAAAACAAACATTAACAATAACGGAAGTTATACTTCTTCAAATATGCCAATACTATGTAAAAAATCTTTCAGAATTATTAAGTTGGGAATAAATGGCCTAGGTTGAGACTAACATTCAGTAATATATTTAATACTTTTTTCAAGCTTCTTTTTAAGTTAATATCAATTTCTTTGAATGTCCAGTTATTTATTAAAATTACTTTTATAAACTGACCCGTAAGGGAAGCGGTACACCATTAAGAAGTTTTGCTCTTGGAAAAAATAATAAGGTGCATACTCCATTTGAATATTTACTGAAGCACTTTATAGCCGATAATGGGAAAGAAACGAGGAGAAAAAAAGTACTTAAAAAATAAAGACTAAATTATCAAGAGCAAATTGAATAAAAAAACAAATGCCTCACTACACCACCTTTATTTTAATGCGTGAACTAAGAGGCTAAAAGAAAGAATATGTATAAAAAAAATTAACACTTTGCTGCTATTTTAGAAAATTCTAATTACTTTCTTTTTTCTCCTAACAAGGTTCTAAAAATCGTCTGCATTCCGGAGATAGCAATTAATTCAGGTATTATCGAATTCAATTTTCTCAAGCAAATCATTGCGCTTTATTTCTTTTCGCGTTACCGTTGCAGAAATTCCATTTGTATGTTAAATAATATAAATTCTACGTGAAAGAAATAACTAAATTAGCTACGTCTGCCGATTAAAAAAAATTAAATGAAACAGCACTTACTTTCTTGGTACGATAGTTATAAATTCGTTAAAGCCATACTGATGAAGCTACAAAACTGATTAATTAATTAATTAAAAATGAAGAGAAGAATTTTTTGGCGGCAAGGAATTTAATACTAGTTTTCTAGTTTATTGTTTCTTCATTTGCATACTTTCTACTATTTTCAATAAATTTTGGAAATTTTGCAACAGGATGAATAAAAAATTCATGAACATCCGTTGCAATATACATATATAAAATATTCTAAAGAAATGTTAATCTATATCATGATTCGCTTACACTTCAGTTTAAATGATAATATTGTTGAGAAATGCCCAGCTGCGCTGAGATAGCTTTCCCACAAAGTGGATTTAGGGTTGTCAGAATGTAGATGGGAAAGATGTGGTTGCCAGATTTGGCGCAAAATCGCCCATTTGGTAATATTGCGCGACAAAGTTGGCTATATGTCATAAAGCGAGAACATTCTAGAACACATTTTTGGCGGCTTTCTCGAGAATATTCTCGAAGGTAGGTTAAATCTATAGATACCCTGGAAGAGAGTAGTGTATCTTGAGAGAGAACGACAAAGCCGAGAGCTGTGTGCTTTGTCGCGAAGCTCTCATCACCTTATAACCAGAAAGATAAGTTGCTAATTGTTTCCGCGTGTTTATCGTAGTTTTTCGACGACTGTAAACGTGTCTTTCGAACTGTCTTGTGTAATACTGGCGAATAAATTATGTTTTGATTCTTCATCAAGTGTTATCGTCAATTACTCCAAGTCCACAAACCATAGAACGCAATAATCTATTACTTTTTAATAATAAACATTGTGATGTTATTCTCTGAAATGAAGATACTATTGAAATATTACTCCAACAAAAAATGTGCCTAAAAATCCAAGACTTTGAAAAACATATTTCTTTATTAAAAAAAATCTGAAAGCTTTTTACATTATGCCCAAAGGTGCATTTTTTAACGTTTTCTGTGTTACCTTTATATATTAAATGTCATGTTTTTCGCACTTAAACCATAAAATTCAATTCAACAGCAATATCGCAAAATAATTTTAAAATAAGCGTATCTTTAGAAATTCCGATACACAGTTCTGCGCGCTGGAGAAAAAAAGATTTTTTTTCCGCCGTAGAATGTTGCTGTTGCTCGCTTTTAAATCGTTGAGTTTTTTATCAAAAATTCGTTAAAGTGTGACAAAATATGAAATCGATAATAATACAAATTCCAAATTCCAAAATTGGGCTCCCAGATGCCCATATTCGCGGAGGATTACGTTATTCGAAATTTGATGGTTCTAGGTACCGTTGTTCTATCTCAATGCGAGAAACATACATACATTTATGCAGATTCTTCATTATTTAATTTCTTTAAGTATAACAGAGGGCGATAGTATTTGGTGGCAACAGTTTGAAAAGTGATACGGGCATTTACAGAGAATTGATGCAAAATGCCAAAATGACATTAATAGCACTTCTGAGCTAACACGCCTTTGGGCTAAAAGCGATAGGTTTTCCTCAAAGTCATTTTTTTCCATCTAGCAACATATATTGACAACGATATATGACAGCTTTAATCATATGCAAATACTAGATTAAAGCTGTAAAATAATAATCATATGTAAATAGTCAGTCCATTGTTGTAGGTAGATTTCTTTGCTCCTGATGAAGATTGATCTGTATCTGTTTGCCCTCGAAATCGATTGAGATCTTGACTTAAAACTATGCCCAACTCGAGGTTTTTGTATTACCAATAAATTGAATCATTTTCTCTTCTTCACAGTTAGCTGCTTTTCTAAACAGGAATATGCTTGATGCTATACAGAAAGGAAGCATGCCAGTTATAACTTGCTTAATGTAACTTCTTTAAAGGATTTAGAAGTTTTTATTCTATGTATCCACTAATCCCCCTCTTTTTTTTTTCCTTTTGTCTTCATCACACTGACACCAAATTTAACAAAAACCAGAAATTACAAACATAAATTTGATTTCTTAAGGATAAAGAATACAATACACCTCATGTAACGCTTTCGGCCGTCTTTGCTATGGAAGTCACGGCAGTGTCTCAATGAAGTACTGGAAAAGCGAACATATCCGTTATCCCAAAAATTTTCGTAGAAGAGCATTCGTTTTTGCTGGACTTAATTTTTCTTTTCTTTTTTTGGGGGGGGGATAATATGTACATTTTCAGATGCCCAATAAATAGTCAGTCCAGTCTTGCAGATTTATCTGCTCCTGATGAAGAGGGTCCTGTATCTGTTTGCCCTCGAAATCGATTGAGATCTTGACTTAAATCTATGCCAAATTCAAGGTTTTTGTGTTACCAATAAATTATTGAGGGTATCCATTACTGCACTATTTTAGGCGACATTTTTGTGTTTAATTTTTAATTGTTTAATTATGAAATCTCAATTGTTATAGTCCAATTATAGTCCAGTTCTTTTCCTACGGTATACAGCAAGTTAAATTTTTATTTTTATTATTGAACTACAGTTTCTAGATTTCTGCACTGTTTTTCACACTTATTTCTTATGCAATTCGATGACCTGTACATTCTTAAACTTACTAATGTTCTGATTACATCCAGAGACATTTGATCATCGTACATCACATCGTAACTGTAACCAACCGACAGTTATTCTATGGCTATCCCACGATAAGCGTCATTCAGTTTTTCAGCATAAAACTCTTATGGTTTCAGTTTAGTTGATTACCATAAAGCCCACTAGACCTATCTGCCTAAGCGAATGGATGCCTTCGTGGAGGACTTCCTAAGAGAAACTCGCTCATATACACAGTACACATCGGCAAAACCATGAAACTCACAAGCAGCCAGCCCGTTCGCCTGGAATCGAACCTAGGTCGGAACTGTCAGTGTTCAGCGATTTTACCGATCGACTGCTGTTGGGCAAGCCTAAAGCTAAATAAAAATCCAAAAGTTTTGTCTCAAAACCAAACCTTTTCCTCTGGCTTCTGTAATAATGAATGATCCTTTTATAAATGCTTAAATTTCGATTGTGTGTTTCCTATATAAAATTATATATACCCTATATGTCCTACATAAAAATAATAATTAATTACCGTATTTTCCGATGTATAACGCCCATCCATAATTGAAAGCTACTTTTTTTCATTTTTAGCTATATTCGGCTTATAACGCGCACCCAATTCTTCACGTAGAAACCTAAAAGATGCATGTGTAATGCTCTTATCTGTTGAGGTTACTTATTCGAAAATTTTTCCTAGCTTTTCGAACGATGGTATGCCGAACTGACAAGCGACAAGGGGAAAAATATGTGTGGGGCTTAAATGCTTGAGGAAGTAAATATTCCTGCAAAGAGGGATATCCAAAAGAATGCTATTGTAGGGTTTCGAGAAAACGGAGGATATAATTTGGAGTAAGAATGCACATCCAACCTGAATGAATTCATGGAATTAAGAGTCAGATATTATCTCTTTCTGTAGTCATTTGGAGCCGTGATTTTAAAGTGAAAATCGAAAGCTTTATAGTAAATCGCAATTGCTTTAGTTGAAATACAGTTGATCTAGTGTTCCTTATAATAGTAAATATGGCTTCCATGAAAAGAAACGAACACAGTGCTGGTTTCAAATGCAAAGCCATTCGTTTTGCGAAAGAAAATGGAAATCGTGTTGCAGTAAGACGATTGGCGTTGTTGAAAGGTGGAACGGAGGATGATGATTATTTATTTAAGGACCAGAATAACAATGATAGTAGTGAAGATGAAACAGAATTCTATGATGTGCCTGAAAATGCAACGGAAGACGAGGATGACGAAATTTTCCTGATAATGAAAGTTTTTCAGTTGATAAGGTATGTCATTGCTTTTAAATAAACAGCCTTTAGGTACATATAGTAATCTAACTTTTTTATGCTCATTCCTTATTTTGAAATCTGTTATTTTTATACCCGGCGTATAAGACACACCTGTAAATTTCGATCTTATTTTTTGTATTGAAAGTGCGCGTTATACGCCGGAATATACAGTATTTGTTATTCTCTAAAAGTTATTAGAAAATGTGTATTTTGAATTTAAACAACAAATAAATTCTCTTTCAGGACTTTATCAGAAGCAAGAAAGATAAATTTCAAATTATGACCTCTGTTTCTTACTGCTAAAACTAAGATCGCGCAGCATATGTTAAATATAAATAAAATAATCATAAATATAAATTTATATTTGCTTAGATGTACCATTATTTCATATTGCAGTATAATCTGTACCAATTTTAAGAAGTTTCAGAACACAGTTCTTTCCATTTTTGAATTTTAAATGAAGATATATTGCATATCATAAACGCCAATTCCACCTTCCAGAGCCGGAAAAGTTATATACTCGTATGTTTCAAACTTGAAAGCGGAAAAGGATTTATAAGGTGCAAAAGCATTTTGGCTGATAACTAGGAGACTAAAATAAGATACCCACCGCTAAAATTTCTGTAGCAGAAAGTAATTAAAGTTTTGTGCAATCAGAACTGTATATCGCCAAGTTCATTCGTCAGGCAGCTTACACTATTTCGTAATTAAGGATCATGTTCCATATGATTGGTCGCGTGACCATCAAATTCCAATTACGTCACTGCAGTTGTCTTCTTGAAACAAGCATGTTATGTGATTTCGAAAAGTGAAGAGTTTGTAATGGAAAAATATTATTTTCGTTGTCTTTTCTTTCAGAAACTGGCTGAATTCAATTTATTATTTCAAGATGACAGGTTACATTTATGCAGTAATTAGAATTCCATGTCCACGTTGTGTGTCATTCCATTGGAAGTTCCAATGTTCTGTTCTACGGAAAATACTTAGGAAGATGGGAAGAATACTAAATTTCATTTCCTGTCACTGAGAAAATTATCTGTCTTTCGTTTTATTGGTATCGTTCAAATTTTAATTTCACGAAACCCTTATAATACCTTATACCTTATAATACCCTTTTACCTTATAATTTTTGTTTTCTTTCAGCCTTCTAGATCCTATGCTCCTTGGATAATTTTTAGCAAATTTAGAAGCTTTCACTTTTTTTTAACGCATTTTCATCGAAAACAAAAATGCCAAAATATATTGGAATTTGATTTTACGTTCTTTTACCAATAATTTAATTGCATATTTTTCATATTTTACTATTCTTACTGTAAAAGTTTCCATAAATGTATTTATGGTTCTGTGTTCTTATAAGTGCCAGCAAAAAACACCATAGTTAAAGAGAGTTTTTCAAAAGCCCCCTCCCCCCCCCCAGAGATTCAACAGATCTCCATTACTTAAGACAGTGCATTGCAAACGAGAAAGCCATTTTGAGCTCTACTGTAATTTTACTTTTGAGTGAAATGCATATAGATGTGCTGTTTGAAGGTACCTATATCACAATTGATATGTCTTCCACCAGGAACAGCACAGAATGATGCCGATAATGGTAACAATCGGTAATATCAAATTTGTATTGGATCCAAGGAGTATTTACCCGTTTCAACCTAGCCCTTTCCAAAGGTATGCAAACATGAAGCTCAAATAAGAAGCCACAAAGATCGTCGGAAGAAATATGGACAGAGAATAAGTTGACTATGTCAATATTAGGCTACTTTTTTGCAAGATAGGATGCGAGTAAGCATATGCGACTAGACCACTCACCCAAAGATAACCGAGCCATTGATGATCTCCTGGTGTTTCGCTGGTACTCAGACTTTGCTAGACATAGAAATAAAAGATTAGTTGTCATGGTAACTTCATACGAAAATTTCGCTGCTGCTTCTCTCGTCGTGAGCTAACTGAATACATAAATGAAAAGAATGGAAATGGGTAATTCAGGCTGACAATCGGAAGATGCGGAGTTCCATTCCCGGTAAGAGCATTGCACATTTTCATGTTTCCTGCTTCAACGAACCAAATGCCTCTACAGAGTGCGCCCAGACTACAATGCAATGAACGGTATTCGTCACCGTCATAATTTGTTGATTGGGTCGCTCTTTAAGTGACGGAGGATGTGAGGTATTTTTTCCCTTCTTATCTCGTGCATTCGTGGTGGTAATGTAATAGAAAAGCACGTTCGGCTGGCAATCGGATGGTCCGGCAAGTGCACTGCACATTTTTCAAGTTTGGACAAAGCTAATGGCGCTACAATATAAATTTTGAATTTAAAATAACTTTAAGAAATATGCTATTCATTTAAATTCTTACTTCGGGTTAGCTGAAGTATTGTGAATACAGAAATGCTTAAAAACATTTCAATATATTTTTTCTAATATTAATATTCAATATATTTATTTCTAATATTAATATTCAATATATTTATTTCCAATTTATATTATGTGTTTGTTCTCCCGGTTATTCTAAATACCAAATCTTCATTGTTTTGTATAAAGTTAATTGCTGTATATGTCTGAATTTACAAAGGTTCTTATGTACGCAGCACTCAAATGCCTTGATCAAATAAACAATTATTTGTTTGTTTCCTCTTGCGTCTTAATTATTTGTTTGTTTAATGAATTAAGGCGAAGTACGTAATGACTGTCCAAATAATCAATTGTTTCCGTTTTGAAAGTGATAAATCTCCTTCACAAATCTAAAAATATTTTGAAACTGTCGTCGTTCAGGAGTTACAAATTACTTTTGTTTCTCACCCCAGCGACAGATGGTACAGACTGGCCGGACTGTTTGCTTATTGAATCGGAACACTTCATCTGCTGTGGTGAAAATGTAGAACAGGACTTTTCACAGTCCGGCGGCTTGTTGAAAGGGTGGGAAAAACTTTTCCTAAATCTGAATGAATGTTAAGTTGGAGATTTACCCTAAATTCCATTGTCACTTTCTTTTTCTTAAGAATTAGCGACAATGAAAAGGAAATTTTGGAGTTGATGAACGTAAAACTGAAGAAGAAGGAGAAGGGATGTTTATACATAAAGAAAAGGGAAGTAGAGCGTACACTCTTATCAGTTTTTTTCTCTTGACGCATCAGAGACATTCGAAAATCCCTATTTTGTCCAAGCTTATTGGACTTCATTTGCTTGCAGCAATCCGTGTTGGTATATATGAAGTATTCGAAAAAACGTAGCACTATTCCTCTATATATTATTCCTGAATAAAATGTTTTAGTTATAAAATTTCTCAAAATAACGTAGAAAATCGTACGGAAATAATTTCAAATCTATATATGGGAATATTATGTAAATATAAAATCTGAATTTTAACATGATTTCCACAAAGAAAATTCCAAAAAGAAAAATATAAATTTTATTTTATATAGTTAGTTAAATACCGCAGTTTCGTAGCTCTTCCTACAAAATTAGCAGAGATATGCATAATTAATATTTTTATAAAACCGGTTACCATTTGCAAGAACGAATGTTATCCAAAGTAAAAATGAGCATCCCTCCTCAATCTACAGTATTAGTTTCTTAAATTTGGGTGCTAAATCTTAAATTTCGTTCAGTAAATGAAAAATTGTATTATTCAGTGCTATTCGAATACCTTCATGAATTATGCATATAAATGTATTGGAAGTTTTACATTTAACGTATTAAAGAAGAATGAGTAGTTAAATGGAAGTTTTGCTTTAAGAGGATTATCTAAAAAAATTAGATCTTACATTTAAGGAAATAATACTCCAAGTTATAGTTAAAATAGTTTCTATAAAGCTATCAAAATATTGTTATGTTCTTGTACGGGTTCATGGATTTAGAGTGATTAACGACAACTCTTGATGAAGAATGAAAACCAAATTCGTTAGCCAGTATTACTCAGGACAGCTCCAAAAACACGTTCACAGTCGTCGAAAAACTACGACAAACACGCTAAAACAATCAGCAACACAACCTTCAGACTATTAGGCTATAACGGTGAAGGCAGCTTCACGGCAAAGCACTCGAGTACAGCTCCCGACTCGGTTCGATCGTTCTCGGAACTCAACGTACTCCCGCGACCCTCCACGCTACAGCTCGCGATGCACTCGAAGTTACACTCGATAGCCTCAAATGGTGCATTGACGAGACACTCTCGCGATACACTCGACGACCAACTCGACACTAGACTGACGATCAACTCGTTAGACTGCGAGATACTGTATTGACTGACGACACACTCGACACTAGACTCAATAGCCTCAATGATGCACGCTGTCGATGCACTTCACGATCCACTGACGAACCACTAGACTGCTACTCCGCATACAGGCAGGGTTTATATAGCTTTTGGACTGCCTTCGAGAACATTCTGGGCCAAATCGGTAAGAATTCGTTCTAGAATGTTCTCCATCCGTCTACGGAGTATTGCCAAATGTCTATAAATGCGCGATTTCGCGCCAAATATGGCAATTCTGTGTTCATTTGCCATTTTCTGGTAACCCTAAAGCCGCTTTGCGGGAAAGCTGTCTTACCGCGACTGGACGTTTCGTAGCAATATTTAGGAAAACTTACTAACTGGAAGAGTAGGAACAATAGGTATTGGCATAGAACATGTAAGCATTTTCTTTGGTATATCAACGTGGCTTTATTATGAAACGTTCTAAGGGAAATGGGTCTTTAATTTGACATAATAAAATACCTATCTCTTATTCAGAGCGATGCTTGAATAGAAAATGTTAAGGAAGGATGTATTAAAGTTATATACCTGAAAAACCATACCTCTTTTCACATCAGTAAATTCTACCGTCGATGAAATTAACGTTTTTCATCCATTACAGTGACTTGATTATTATCATTTTAGCGACTTGATTACTTGACATTAGAAACTTTTGGAGAAGACGAAAAATCTAATAATTTAATATGCAGAATATAAATAATAGCATACAGAATATTTAATTTTTTGTCAACTAAGTATAAATGAATCAACAAAATTTGCTGATCGTTATACGTAAGTTTTCCAGTTGATTAATAACTGAGGAAGAAAGAAAACACTGAATGCATATTGTTACGAAAATTTTGTACATATATAAGTAATAATATGTGAAACTATTGTATTTTTTTTTCTGAATAATATAACATGAAAATCTAAAAAGAGGATGCTCTGCCGGAAAATTAAGAATACGGAGGCAAGTCTATTTAACATCGAGTAAACGGTGGTTAGCTCACTAAATTGGTGAGAAAGTGCTAAAAGTCGACCAAACATGGTGATCATTTGACGGCATTTCGGTCTCTGTATCACGGTAATAGGTACTGTAATTGAATAACTGTATTTGATTTCATATGCAACAGTAATAATCGTATTTGGCCCTCATATGCCTTCCAGTAATTTCTAGAAGTGTTAGATATTTCTCGGAGGCTGGGTGAAAACTAAGACCGTAAAGGGCATCTGCTCTCAGTTGTTAGTTCAGTGTGGGTTCAGAGTATCTCCGGTTTAGCTTCGCTCTTTAAATGCGCTTGGCATTGTGTTGTGTTTAACGTTCTTAGGAACTAGAAGTGTAACTATTGATTGTACTCTGTGATACCGTGAAGAGTTGTACTACTACTTTTGTGGAAAGTTGCAAAAATGTGAAGTGTTTCTTTTGGTAAAATACATTTTATCAGGCTCTCGTCAGTTCCGTGTGCATTCAGTTTATTACAAACCTGTAAGCAAGCAAAAATTTCTTTGCTCCATTCCCAAGAACTTACAATCCCTGGGCAGGAAGCCACACTTACAACTAAGGCAAATCAGTGCAATACTTAAACAACAATTGCTGTACATTTACAAACTTTGCAAACATGCAAACAAAACAAAGACCTTTTAAATTAAACTAAATATACATTTATAAAAGAAACACTTATTTCACATTCGTGAACACTAATCATGTTCAGCAATTGAGGACTTTAGAGTTTCATTTAGCTAGAAGCTGAACGTAGGAATTACCGAAATAAAAAAATTAGTATTTGCGGTCCCTTAATAAAAGCGCCGACCCAGAAGAGGGTCGTGACCCAAGGGCTATGCACTGTTGCCTTAGGGTTCTTCCGCTCTCCATTCATTTTTCATTAATTAATTCGTTTCTTGCCATGAGCAATTTTTGTCAGCTGTCATGAGTAAGGAAATAACGCAGGAAATTTCCCCTTTATTAATGGGACTTTAACCAGCATGATATCATGCAACACAAATAGAATGATTATGGCAGACCAGAGAACAATGAAATTAATTAAATAGTAGAAGTGATATGAAATATGGTCCAGATTTCATTTACGTTGTTAATTTCGGTAAGCATTCTTTGGATTTTGTGCTGAGGTCGATGAAAGTTATCTTCGATTTTCCTTCGGTATTTATTCGCCTTAAATGCTATAATTGTGCATAATGTATGCCAGAAGCTAGCACGCATTGTTTTCTTCTTTCACATCAGTCGATTTTCTGCGAGATTTCTAAAGTCGAGCGAAGATTTTTCAAAAACTATATAAAATATAAAATTTTTTTATGATATTTAAGATTAAATTTCCTTACGATTTTACCACTTGAAACTGAACAAATAAAAATTGATGGAAAAATACAGAATGAGAGTTGATGTTAAATAATCGTCTTGATGTTAAGTAGATAAATTTAATAGATGTTAAGTAGATAAATTAAGATAAATTTAATGAAAACATAGGGATTAAATTTACGATTTCCTAGCCCTGTTTAATTAAATTAAAGTGCAACTTAGATCCACAACGCGTTTGACTGAATTTGAACTAAAGCAGAAGAGAACTTTATTTTCAAATAAAAAGCGACTAACGTAAGGGAAAGTATGATTATGGTACGCCAGTCATATGGTTCTTTTGGACTAAACATACAGGTAAAGTAAAAATAGGAAATGCTGACAAAACTGGAAATAAATTTAACAAAGGACTCACGCGAGCCTCCTGTAGCTCATCTCTATTTCGCATTTATTGTCCTGTACTGTATTTTCCAGAAAAATCTTTCTTAAACGCATAATATTTTTCCATTTCGATCTGTTGTTAGCAATACACAGACATTCAAACATAATTTTAACACATAAAAACAGCTGAAACGATCAAAGGACTTCGATTGTGTGTTAGAAATCCAGTAAAAATTGTGACAGGCATGTTTTAATTACTGGATAATCTTTACAAATAATTTTGATATTTTAAAAAAGAAGTCGCTGTTAGTCTTGCGTTGCTCCAAATGTTGCCAAATAGTACAAAATACTCATTATCTGGTTTAAATAAGCCTGCCGATCAGAGTTTGAAGGCCATTGCAAAGATATCGGATTTATTATAAATAAATGAAAAAAAGGAAATATAGGTTTCATGGCATACGTGGTTTTCAAATCGGGGGAAAAAAAGTGAAAAAAATCTCAAAGCTTTCAGATTTTATAGTACGCCCAAAGAAGCGTTTTTTTAACGTTTCGTCTGTTACCTTTATATATTAAATATCGTGTTCTTCGCACTTAAACCACAAAAAATTCAATTCAACAGCAATATCACAAAATATTTAAAACCAGAATATCTTAAGAATTTCCGATACCTAGTCTCGCGCGCCGAAAATTAAAATGATTTTTCCGTCCAGTGTTGCCATTGTTCGCTTTGAAACCGTTGAGTTTGTTCATCAGAAATTCGTTAAAGTTTCACAAAATGGGAAATAGATAATAAAAAAAATTCAAAATTCAAAATTAGGTTTTTTAGGTGCCCATGGTCGGGTAGAGGGTTACGTTATTCAAAATTAGATGGCTCTAGGTACCGTCGTTTTTCCAAGATGCGAGAAAAATACCTATATTCCTGCACATTTTCATTATTTAATTTCTTTTAAAATAATACAGTGCTATAATATTTGGTAGCAACAATTTGAAAAGTGATTCACCATTTTACAGTGATTCAATGCGAATTTCCGTTTCGAGACTGATAGCCCTTCTGAGCTAACGCTGTTTTGGGGTAAAAATGAATGGTTTTTTGCACTTATAGAACCTATAAATCTTATTCTCACTCTTTTTCTGTTAATATAATCTGAATGTATGAATGCATGTAATGTAATCACGTGAATTTGCCATGAACCAAATTTTGCCTTCATCTGCTAGAGATCTTTAAAATTATGTCAGTTGATGATAAAAAGCGGTTTTATTTGAATATAGTTCTGGGGCAAACATTTATCATCAAGATGTGAATTTTTGATTTTGCCTTATTAGAAGATAATTTTCGATTTTACCGTAGAAATATGGAAAATATGGAATTAATCAGTCAGTTCGCATTTATTATATTGTCTTTTCTAATGCAATATTTTTTCTTCATTGTATTTCTATTTTTGATTTCTCTGCTGCATTTTCGGCCATCAAAACATAAATCGAATTTTCCTTTCAGCAGCTTGATTAATTCCATATTTGGGCTTCATATTGCAGCCTCAAATTTTACGTAAGCAATTAGCTTTTTATTTTTTCTATTTTTTAATTCCAGTTTCGGAAGTTTTGCTTTAAATCATCAAAATCCCGTCTTCCTATTTTTTTTTTCCTTTCCTTAATTACGTGGCTTTCAAAATTTCGAACTAAAATTAATTTTCGATGCGATAAATTTACACTACATCAGAAAAAATACGTAAAATACAAAACTACAACAACAATTTTTTCTTGTATATAAAGTTTAAATATGATTCCCCCCCCTTCCATCTGAAAATTTTTAAACATGAACGAAGATTTTCAAATATTGCACCCGTGTTCACATTTAAAAGAAAATTATGAACTTTCAGAGCTGCTAAATTGCTCTAAAATATTAAAAAACAGAAAACAGTTTTCTAATATGACTTAAAGAAATGCTTTGTTTTTTAGAGTTGACGAGGTTTCACAGTTCGTAATACATTTCAGAATTAATGCAGCATGTGCCGGTAAAAGAAAAATAGCTGCAGCTGAATAATAAGTAAATTATGTGCGAATACGATGTACTATACGGTAAAGAGTTTTTTACAGTACTCTGTATCATTTCAAATGTAAATTGAAAGCCGTTTGCTAACTTCCACCTCGAACAGAAAGAAACATCCCATTTGTCACTTCATACGATTTAAATACATTTTTTAATGGCTCATCAACGAAGCATAACGATACGTTTCATTAAATGAATGATGCCGATGAATTATTGATGAACGGCAGATGTTCATTAGATAGATGGAGGGGGGGAGTGACTCACAGGGAAAAACCAATAATGGCTTTGGTAATGCAATTGGTATAAAAAATGACAGAATCCGTCGCCATATGTCATATATTGGAAGGTTTCAGAATGTGTATAAGCAATTATGTGCAATTATGTCGGGTCCCTTGACTCAAAGGACTAGGTAGAAAAAGCGAGCGTGTTAACACCGGAAATTTCATGGAAATTTCTTCTCTAGTAAATGGTCGTTTTGGAAGA
>KK120951.1:182990-216183 GCA_000611955.2 Stegodyphus mimosarum
AATTCTAAAGATATGTTCATTTTAAAATGATTTTGCGATATTGATTTTGAACTGAATTTTATGGTTTGAGTACGTAGTACATGATATTTAACAAAAAAAGGTAGCACACGAAACGTTAAAAAAACGCGCCTTTGGACGTAATTTAAAATCTGAAATCTTTCAGATTTTTTTTTTGTTGTTGTTGTTGTGTTTATTTCCTTCTAAACTAAGAGTCCGGTGCGAAGGTTGCTATTTATATTTCTGGCCTTGGCAACAGTAAGTGTTGCTAGGCGACTGCAGACGATTCCAGTCGAAAGTTATATATTTTAAACCATAACTTCTTCAGAACGTTTTGCCATTTTAGTGTGATTTGCATTGTTTACAGTAAATTGAAAAATTCATCTTGAGGGGAAAAAAATGGAATTGACTTAAGAAAATTTTAGTGACTTTCGACTATTTTTTTTATATTTTTCGACGTGAATTATCAAGACAAGAGTACTTCAATGAACTTCTTTATACAGCGACAAAGCACCATCTTACAGCACTATAAAAAACCGATATAACAAATTTAATCGAGTTCGACGTTCGCTCCAGAACGAATTCCGTGAAGGTGGTTCAAAATCGGTTGTTGTGCCATAAAATATCGATGCTGTGCGTGAACTGATAAAACAAGATGGTCATGTGACATACCATGAGATTGAGGCTTTGTTGGGCATTAGTATGACAAGCATCAATAAGATATTACATGAAATATAGAAAATATTTGTTTGTATTGGATCCTGCATAATCCCACAAACGCTCAAAAGAAGGCTCGTGTTACTTTGTGTTAGGTAATGTTGAAAAAATGCTTTCAAAGTACATCAAAAGCTCTGCATAACATCTACACAGGTGCTGAATCATGGATCTGTGCATATAAGCCCGAAACAAAAAGCAGTCGACTCTATGTGTCTTCCAAGACGAGTCAAATCCAACAAAAGTTGTTCGCGGAAGAAGCACATCGAAGCACATACTAGATGCCTGTTTCTTTGGTATTGCCAGTCACGTGGCGGCAGTGGAGATAGAGCAACGCACGACGGTCAATCTCGAATAGTACACGACCATTTGTTTGCCAGAAGTCACCAGAGAAATTCGAAAAAAAAGTAGAAGAAAAGGCAAATCATTCTTCAACATCACAATGTGCTCTCTCTCATCGGCTCAAACAAAGGAATTTTTGATGGGACAAAACATCGAATTGATGGGTCATCTGCTGCCCAGCCCTGATTTGGCTCCCAATGACTTTTTTTTATTCCCGCACATCAAAAATAAATTACGTGGTCAGCGATTTGCGACACCCGAAGAAGCGGTTGATGCATGGAGTTACTCCAGTCGGAGTGGAAAAATTGCTTCGAAAATGGGTTTAAACGCATGAAAACGTGTATTGATCTACATGGAGAATATTTTAAAAAACAATAACCAATTTCGATCGTAAACATACAATTGGTGTACAATGGGTTATATGTAAATCCATTTATTTTCAATTCAGTCTCGCTTTTCGGAGGTGGGAATACTAACATATTTATTGCATAAATACGTACTTTCTACAGCAAAATTCTGAAATTCTTTAAATGATTGTCTTTGTATGGTCGGGATACAAATCTCATTTACCCTAACTAATGCATTAAATTATTTTTATTTCCCTGCAAAAAAAAATATGATATTGTTCTGAATTTGTGGAAATATTTGAATCCATTTGATTACATTGGAATTCGGCGTATTGTTTTACTTATTTGTTTGTTTAGATTTTGCGTTTTAGAGAAATAATTTTTGAGTGTGATTTTTGTGTAATTTGGTTTGTGCCCATATATTATGCACATAAGTGCTTATTTCTTGTACAGAAGTTTAAATTCTGTGATTCTGAATTCAATAAGCGTTTAATTTGTGAAACTAGCTCAGCTATAAGCAGAAATGCTTCTTGCGTAAGAAAATGTCGCCAATTTGACGGCATTTGCAATTTTTTTTGGAAGTTTAAAAAAAAAACGCATTTTTCAAGCATAAGAGTGACGTTTCCAAAAGTCCATACAACAGCATATAAGTTAGACTCTAGGAGATAACAATTAGTTAATAATTAGTTCCGAGTGATTTCGGAAAGACTGCGGTTCAAAATTAGTTAGCTGAATTCCGTTTTAGAGATTACTTTATGAGTGATATCGTTGATTACTGTTACCTGTGTAAGTAAGATAGATAATCACACTCAGAGATTTATAGCACTTGAGATTACCTATTGTAATGCATGAGCGATGTCTTCATCGGGGGATCTCCTTGGATTCCTTCCTCCGCGGATATCTCTAGAATTCCTCGCATAAAAAAAGGCACTTGCCTCATTTCTGCATCCTCGTTGAGTTATGACAGCTGTTATTTTATTTCTGTACTCTTGTTCATTATAATAAATTGTCAGTTTCTTCCTGCTTAACTGGAGAGATTATTTGGTTAGGTTATTCAATTATGGCAAAGCACACGAGGGCTATCTGCCTAAGGGGAGGGAAGCCTTCGTGGACGACTTTATAAGGGAAACTGGCTCGTATACACGTTACACATGGGGAAAACCACGAAAACGCCCATGCAGCTAGCCCGTTCGCGGGATTCGAACCTCGGACCGAACTACCAGTGTTCAGCGGCTTTACCGCTCGGCCGCTGGTGGGCCTGGAGAGATTATTTGGAGAGACGTAAATGGACTGGCAGCTCACAACACAGTTTTCAACACTTATCTCTGTTTTACTTCTCTTGGAATGTAAGATATCCAGTACATGTATATTTTCGATGAAATTCTTTAATAGATTTAATACAGGAATCTTTTGCAGGAAATATTCCGCGAACAATATGTAATAAAATCATTAAATGAAGTATTTGTTTTTTCCTGAAAATATCACAGATTTATCAGGCACGAAATTCCCACTACTTTTTAAACTTTATACAATAATCGTATATATACTATGCTGTTATTGTGAAATGTATCTCATTTCATTTTCTAGAAAAAAAGTGCGATATCCATGCATTTTTTTAGTCCAAAGGGGCAATTTGCCCAGAAGGACTACTAATTTCGTTTTGGCATTTTGCGTTGATTCACTATAAACAGGGAATCACTTTTTAAATTGTTGCCGCCAAATATAAGAGTCCTGTATTACATTTAAAGAAATTTAATAATGAAGAATCTGCATAAACATATATGTGTTTCTCGCATCGTGATAAAACAACGGAACCTACAGCCATCAAATTTTTAATAACGTACGTCTCCATCCCAATATGGGCATATAGCAGCCTAAATTTGGAATTTGTTTTACTATCTATTTCATATTTGGTTTACGGAGAAATTCAAAAATTTATCTTTTCAATTTTCGAATTTTTTTCAGTTTGCGCCAAGATTAATTCACTCGGCGAACTTCTTAATTTATACCAAACTATTTTAATTTCCTTTTTATTCATTGCAGGCGAACAAAAAAAAAAAAAAAAAAAAAAAAAAGGTCGTCGTTCCTTCTTTCAAATTATTTTAACTAAGTGCGTAAACCCCATTTGGCGTTATTATCACTTGTAACGAATATGCCAAGTTTCAAAACGCGCCAATATGCAAATTCATGTATTACAAAAAGTATTTAAAAATACAAATTTTAAAAATAAATCATAAAATATGGACGAACTGTATTTGAAATGAACCTAAATCTCGAAACATGAGCGGCGGAATCAAATAACTTTAATAAAAAAAGAGATGTTAACAAATATATATCAAATTAAATGAACATTGAGAAACTAAAATTTTGAGAGCTAATTTTTTAAAGATTATTCGTGCGATTTTTCAAAATTTTTTAGTTTGGCATAATTTGAATCGAAATATGGTAAAAAAAATGGCATATCATTTCAGAAAAAGTCCGATTTTGTGCAAAATACCTATATTAGAACAATGCTATATATAAATCTAATACATATCCTAAGTCGCGCTTTCTACACATGAAAAACGCAAGTTAAATTTTGTTAATCGGGCCAGTAGAACGGGAGATATAGAACTGTGTCCCCCCTTTTTCCCCCCCGCAGTGTACGTTTGCAGATATTCTGTTTAAAGATAGCCATGGCTTGCCGACACAAACTGAGGCTAGTTTAAGGTTAGAAACTATAGTCAACTTGTTTGTGTTACAATCTAGAGTCGAAAGCTAGAGTTTTTCTCGTATATTTCTGGTGCACCTAAATTTTTTATAGTGTTATGTTTAAATTCTTTAGTTTGAGTTTACTTAACTTCAAGGAGTTCTTTTTTCCAGTGATTTTCATACTGAAGTTCTCAGTTTGAACGTATGTTTTCTACCTAATAAATATTATTCTTACGTCGAAAGCTCACATGCGGCAATTTCGGCAGTTTCAACTTTCAGATAGCTAGAATAACTTGAACATTTGCGATTTAAAATTACTTCTAGTTGCCCATTTTGATTCATAATAAAATCTTCTACTGTACTTAATTTGGGGTCTTTGTAATAGCTAAATAAAAGAATTAAGACATTATTTATAAGAATAAACTCTTTTAAGAAATCAAAATATGCACATAGCGTTAGAATAACATTAATCTCAGTGATGAACAAAGTGTGTACACGAACTTGTAAAAACAGTTCTTGTAAGAAACTTGTAACAAACTTGTAAGTTCTTTTTTTTGCAGTTGCGCAGAGATGAGATTCTTATCGCGCATGGGCTAGGAGGAGAAATCGAGAAGTTGAAGAAATGTGTGGAGGGGGGGAAGGTAAAATCCCACGTTAGTTAAGTGAAATTTTAGTTGCTGTAGAGCAACTAAATTTTAGTTGCTGTAGAGCTGTAGATTCTGTAGGAAAAAAAAAAAAAAAAATAGAAGTATTAAAACTAAAACTAAAACATAACTAAATGTGACTCTGAAAACTCACTACTTACGAGCTAAGCAAACATTCACTAAATCAAATAAGTGAAACATTCAAAGCGAATTCGAAATTAGCATGAACAGATCTGCTTTGGAATGTTCTCGAAAAAATACAAATTATATGCTCGAAATCTAATAAATCAAAAAAGGGGTGAAAACAAACAGATAAACAAACTACAGTTGTTCAGATTTGTTGTCACCTACAACACCTTTCCTGTTGAATTATTTAATAATTTCATCGCATCATTTTCTTTCGCTCGTCGGTTTCCTTTTTTTCACAGCATCCAAATCAGAAATAATATGAGAAATGTTTTTTGATATATGTTCCGAATTTCCTTCTTCTGTCTTATCAGCACAGTTAACTTGGCGTCACGATAACTCAATGTAACGTAGGAAATTCTCGAATAAAAATTCTGTCCTACTCGCACGCTGAAGCGCATAATGAACTTATCTCCAGCTTTCTTTATTACTTTCTCCTCCAGTTGTCAGAGCTTTTGATCACTTTATTAGACTTGCGTTCTCATTGTGAATCAAAGGTAGTACACGGTGCGAAAAATATGCTTTAAATTCAACTTACGTGCAAGGGGGAAAAAAGCAGAATATTGAAGAAGAAAGTCATACTATCACCTTTTTCATTATCTTTATTTTTATTTTATTTATGTGTTTTCATCGCGCTGTAAAAATCAAACCAAGAATGGTTTTGCCTTTTCTAAAAAGAAATGAAGCGAAATTTTCGATGGATTCAGCTTGAGACAAGAAAACTATATTAAAGATTATTGAGGTTTCTTTTGTTTCTCGTCTCTACTCTTTTCGCAAACTTAAGTGTTGATTTTATCGGTAAATGAGTATAAGAAATGAAAAAATGCTCAGTGGAAGGAAAATACTTGAAGTGAAAAGTGAGCAGGAACTTTTGAAAACAATCTATATCTATACTAGTGACAAAAATATCTTTGAAACAATATTATTTTCATGATGTAGGAGTTTGCTTTAATTTCTTAATAGTTACCGTATTTTCGATACATAACGCGCATCTAAAATTTCGAGCCATATTTTTTTAATTTTTAGGTATATGCGTCGTATAACGCGCACCCAGTTCTTTACGAAGAAACCCAAAAAAATGCATGTGCAATGCTTTTATCTTTTGAGGTCACTTATTCAAAAATTTGTCCTAGCCTTTCGAACAATGGTATACCGAACTGACAAGCGCTAAAGGCAAAAATACGTGTGTGGTTTCAATACTTCAGGGAGTAAATATACTTGCAATGAGGGTGAATTGTATTTAGTTACAGTCAGCCTATCGTAAGAAAAGCTCTCGCCAGTTAGTCTACAGGTTTCTGTTGCCGTACCCATTTTCCGTAGGGGTGTCTTGAAGACGAATGATAAACTTTTTTCCCCTCAGCCAACAGTCACCAAAAACAAAATAACAATAAAGCAACACTGGTTCTTCTGTATTTGAAATATACTAGCCCTGCCGCTACAGCGACCGCCACCCGCCAGACACTGTGGAGAGAGCTGCTCTTCTCGTAGGCAGATAGTACCTCCATTGCCCATTATACTGATAGGGCGACTTTATGGTTAGTATGGTGTCAAAGATAATAATCAAAATTTTTCTATCGTTAGGCCCGGGTTTGAATCCTGCAAAAGGCATGAATGTTTGTATGCAAGACATGGTGACACTTAAAGCACAGGCGAACTGAAAACGCAGAGTGGTTTGATGGTGGGGAAGGGGTGTGGGAGACGCCCGGATCCAGGTGCGTTCTGCATAAAACCGGGGCTACCCAGTTTGTGTAGTGAGACTACATATGTACCACCGATGGTGAAATTCTAGTGTCTCGTCTATTTTACTATATAATGTATATATGAATCTGTATATCATATATATATATATATAATTAAAAACATGAATTCCAGGAAATTAATAATGTAATCTAATTCTTTTTAAAAGGTAGTACAAAAAAAAAGTTAATTTTCAAGTTCTTTTATTATTCGTATTACTATTATAATTATTATTATTATTATTAAATCTTACAAAACATTGCCTTCATGATCAGCATGATGCATCAAGTCATAAATGTCGCCGCCAGTTACCAGGCATTCACAAGGGAATGACGTACCCATCAATTATTTCATCGCCTTATTACTGAACGTTTTGTGCGGAAGGGACGCGCGAAATAGATCGAAACTGCACCTGTAAAAGAGATAGCAGTTTCATTACCTGAGATTCGAAAACTCTGTGGCAAGACAACAGCCTTCGTTAACTGTCATTCGTAGAATGCCATAATTAGTCACAAATTATTAGTAACCTGGCGAATTAAAGTAAAGGTATCAGCGCTGAATTTTACCTCGTGACAATTTTAATAATTCCTTCCTCTCACACACCTCAGGTGTCTTCTCATTATTACACACAGAATCTACTCCTATGGTGTTTATTTTCCCCAAAACATCACATCACCAAAAGTATTATCAACGGATGTGAATTCAAAATTCTAATGGATTGATTTCCAAAAAAGAAAGAAAGATAAATAATATAGTCTCTGAACTAATTAAAAATTAAAACAATCAAAAATTAAATCAAAAATTAAAACATAATTTAAAGTAGCTCATCTTTTCATTTTGGTATCAACAAGTCAAAGAAAGAAGAGAAAATACAGCAGAATTTCCTATGAAACGGAACCCTTCCTCTTTCGAAAGGATTCAGAGTTCGTCGTGACTTAATCAACTTTTACCTCACGAATAATAGATACTGTCTGATAATGGAATCATCCCTAATTCGTCACACTTAATTTAAATACTTTTAGAAATCACAAATAAAAATGCTTTGCCAGTTTCTGTATATGTTGAATCGTTTTCTGCATTCAAAACAACAAACCACTCATACATGATAATGCGTCGGGGGTAAAAAAAACGACAGGGTCTGAATGCATAGTATTCTACCGTGTTTCGCGCTAGTTCCCCACCCTTTCACAGGTCCCCGAGGATGGGCTTCGAGAACAATGCATTTTATCCAGACCACCCAGGTAGTCTAGATAAGTCAGTGATGATGGGCAGTGTTTGTTTTCTAAATGTGTAGCGTGAATTAGGAAAGTTTAGGTGCATTCTATACGCTTGAATTTACTCGTGGACAGTGAAGGAATGGCTCGCGTCAAGACTGATAAATTAGGTGTAGGGTTAAATTACAAAAAGATGCGATTTAATGCAGATTTGCTGGATTTGTTGCCTTATATTACGACCACGTTTGGAATTTCTGTACAACTCCCTTTCAGGTTAATTGGATAGGTAATTGATTGAGTGAAACACACGAGGGGTATCTGCCTCTAATAAGGGCAATGCCTTCGAGGAAGTCTTTCGAAAGGACACTGACTCATATTCGTATCACACAAATGATTCGTTCAAAGATTTGAACTTAGGTCGAGCTGTCTTAAGCACTCGGCCGTTGATCGGCCTCTTCCAGATACCCACGGTTTTGTAACGCTACAAAATAAATAAGTAAATAAATAAATTTAAAAAAAAAATCTGAAAGCTTTCAGATTTCACATTAAGCCCAAAGGGGCGTTTTTTTAACGTTTTATGTGTTACCTTTATTTATTAAATATCATGTTCTTCGTACTTACACCATAAAATTCAATTCAACAATAATATCGCAAAATAATTTTAAAATGAGCATATCTTTAGAATTTCCGATACATAGTCTTGCAACACTGGAGATAAAAATGTTCCTTTTTTTTTTTCGTACGATGTTGCCATGCCTTGCTTTGAAATCGTCGAGTTTGCTAATCAAAAATTCTTTAATGTCTGACAAAATATGAAATAGATAATAAAACAAATTCCAAATTAGGGCTTCCAGATGCCCATATTCGGATGGAAACGTTCAATATTCAAAATTGGATGGCTCTAGGTACCGTTGTTTTATCACAATGCGAGAAACATATATGACTTTATGCAGATTCTTCATTATTTAATTTCTTTAAATATAATGCAGAGTGATAATATTTGGGGAATACATGTTAGTGAATCGACGCAAAATGCCAAAACGGAATTGATAGTCCTTCTGGGCAAATTGCCCCTTTACATTTAAAAAAGAAAAGAGAAAACCCACCAGTCTTTAACAATTTGATAAAATAATTTGTATCCAGCTAAAAATAGGAAAACACTTATCTATGAAGAACTCAGACATTTTATTCTGATGTGAAGCTCAAATTGTTGAAGCTTTCAGTTCATTGAGTTTCCATCCTTCAGCAGTTGAAGTAAAATTTATTTTATATCCCAAGTCCATTTATGTTACTAACACAAAATTACAAGCAATCATGTATCAGTGGAACATTTTTTCCAAGAATCGTCAGTGCGTCGCTCACGCACACAAAAGGGAGAAAAAGTCATTTTCAACCAAATATAGTGTCAAAAAATTAGTAGATATTTAAGAAAATTGTATTTCAGTGAACTTACAGCACAGGATAATCCAATTGACACAGATATGTTCAGCAAATTTACGAGACTCATCTTTTTTACTTCCTTGTACGAAGTAAAAAGGAAGTATTGTAATCGCGAAAAATTTCGGGTTTCATATTTCAACGAAAATATCCATTTTGATCGATATCGAATGCAATTTAACGATGTTTTTGCGTGACATCTGTACGTAAGGACAAAATAAAAAGACTTTTTTCCCAAAACGAATTATATAACTGATTTAAAATGAATTCAGAAAAGATTTTTTTCGTGGCGTCTGTATTTATGTATGTATGTATCTCACATAACTCAAAAACGAGTAGCCTCAGAACGATGAAATTTTGCATATACGACTGCTATAACATACAGATGTGCATCTCCTATTTGGGCTGCAATCGGCCGTACCAAAAGTATGTAAATATATATATATATATAATGTGAGCTCAGTTTTTTCTCAGTTCCTGAAGCATTGCATCATTATTTTTTTTATTTCTATATTTTCATTATTTGTAATATATCAAAATATATTTTCTTGAACTTGTATAGTTGGATAGTCACTTTCATTTTATAAAGCGGCAAGCACAAAGAAAAGTATATGCATTTGAGACAAACAATTAACAGATAGCAAATTAAACAGATAAAAATACGTTTCCCTTCTGGAAAACACTTCTTTAACACCGATAATTTCATTAATATTAATAACACCTTCATTAACATTAATAGCATTAATTATACTATTGATAATAAAAAAAACTGTAACATCATTCGCTAACAAATTTAGAATAATTAATGATAAGAAATTATATTTGAAAATTTAGTTTGGAAATGCTGTATTATTTTAAATAAGCCCATAGTATGGAATAAATAAAAATTAACAGAGCTCATAATTAATCATCCTGTCGCAAATTTATAGTTTTATTAATGGAATCTGAAACGCACCACATGTGGTAAGATAGGAATCAAAACGGCTGGGTAAAATTTTTAACGATTATAAATGAACCCTTCTTCCATGCCAAAAATGTTGCACGCTGCAACTTCTAGAGAAACTTCGTTAACTATTTTTAGCCCCAAAGAAGCTATTAGTTTAGTAATGAGATTTTGCGTTGTTTCAGTATAAACGACGTATTACTTTTCAGGTTATTGCCACTAAATACTATCTATCGCCTTGTATTATTTTTTAAAGAAATTAAATAACGGAGAATCTACAGAATCTGCATGTAATGTATGTATGTATGTACGCTCTTCGCACTGTAATTTGAAGTTTTATTTGACACGTAAAGCCTTTACACTCGTATCTGTTGTACGTCATCACTGACAGGCATACAAAAGTTACTGCATCAAATTAGAAAGTTTCTATAATGAATGTTTGCAAAGTTTATGTAATGGAACTTTGCCATTTAGTTTCACTTACTGTTTAAAAAGAGATTTTCGAATATCTTAAATTTCAAAATCTTGTTTAAAGCATATATGCAAAATATTTAAAGCAATATAATTTACATATTGTGTAAGAGGCCATGGGTAAGTTTAATAAATTATTATTGCCAGTGCTTTTTAATGTTAACGCTGTAGAGATGTCATTCTCACCTATAGAAGAGATTCATAGTATAGTAAATAAGAGGCTGCATGGAAGAAATAGTCAGTTTCAATGACCAAAGCCACACTGCGAGATATATAAGTGCTACATAATCCTGTTAGTCTTCTCTGTAGTTCTGAGGGATATGCCTTAAAACTATTTTCTATTAATATCACATTATTTTACTTTGTTGTTATTTATAATCCCTTTTTCCCTTATACATAATCCCTTTTTTTTACCTATTGGAGGGTACTTAGCCGACTTAGTATAGACCACTACTAAGGCCGGCAGTGGTGGTTACTTTATTGTGAAAGCACCTAATAGGTAAGCCATTGTTACCTCCTGTGAAGGACAATTATAGTCCTGCTTTTTCCGAGATTCGAACCAGCGCTCTCCGGTAACGCAGTAGGCTTCCCTAACCACTATACCGTCTGGGCGGCCTAAAATAGATAAATAATGTATTTTCCATTAACCGCATCTTTGCAATAAGCCATTGCTGGATTCATTGATTGACAGCTTGTACAAAAGCTAACATCAAAATTATTAATTTGTGACGCTAAAACTAACCTGGTGCTGAAGAGTTTTCGAAAATTCTGATTGCAATCGAGTCGGGGAATATCAGACGAAACAACTGTTTAGCAGGAAAGAAATTAGATTCTCTTAGATGAGTACAACTGCGATAAAAAAGATTTTCTGCTTCAGAAGAAAATTCCCGTTTGAACATAGCTTTCTTATTCTTGCTTGCAAAGTAAATATGATACTTATCCTTACGATACTATATAAACACGATACTTATCCTTACGATACTATATAAACCCGATACTTATCCTTACGATACTATATAAACACTAATGTCTCTACAACTTATCCTTACGGTAAAAAGTAATCACGATATTAAACACACATTATTTATTCTTATGCAACGTAAACACGATACTTATTCTTACTATACTAAAAACGATACTTATTCTTGTTTGCGAAGTAAACACCTCGAGTTTCACTTTAGTAACTAGATGCGGAAGATAAAAAACATTGATATTCACTCACGAACATTTAAACTGAGAAATAATTGTCTGCTTCAATATAGTTCGTAAGCAGAGTTTCCTGTGTTCCATTTAAGGCTACTGAGCTGAAAATTAATGGACGTAATATTATTACAGAAATATTACTACACATTTCACCGCCATGCTCATACATATTTAGCCATGTGTATTTGCAGACTTGACTAGAAATCAATATCGCTGTTAATAAGAGGGAAAATATATACTCCTGCTTAAATTTTTACACAAGACAAACTTTCCCAATTTTTGAACGTATGTTTATGTGCAGTTGGATATAAATCCAATGGCTCGAAATTGTACTGCGTACTCCTTTGAAGCAGTGAATAAATGTATCGAAAAGCACAAAAATATCTAATGAAGTATTCCGATTCGAAAGCACAAGCAGCATTGCTTATGAAAACTAATCTTCGTAAGTATCGTAATTAACATAAACCTTTTTCGACGAATTTAATAAGCTAGAGACTATTCATCTTAAAAGTGGTTTTTCTTGATCAATCAATATGTAAATATTTTAACTAAATTTTTTATAATTTCAGTTGCTGAGATGAGTCTTTTTAATGCTGAGATATACGAAATCTTACTTTTATTTGCATATAAATTTTAAATTTCTAATCAGTAATAACAACGGAAATAAAATAATAGGTATAATGCCTAATCAAAAGGTAAATACCAACAATAAATTAGCGCTGTTGACTAACTATCAAGAAAACGCCAATCAGTTAGCTCATGTAAACAGATAATCTATCAGCCATCGAGTAAACAAACTCTGTTAGCTTCTCATCTTTTAAACTAGTTTAAAATTCAAGAGCCATTGCGTTGCAATCCCCATGAATGAAATAAATCGGCAGCTATGCTCTTAAAAAGCCTCATGTGAATCTTTGCATAAGCAACAGTTCCCAGTTAAAACAAATATGTCCAAATGTATCTTTAGCCGAAAATAATGACATTCCATGAAATATCCAATTGATGTAATTCATTTTTGCACGGAATATGTCAAAGACAACCTAAATCGGTATTATTCAATCAAAAATTATCAAACGATTCCTATTATGCAAATAAAGGCGTTACGTCATCTGTCAATGAATCAAGCATTGTGCACAATACATTGGAATGAATTTCTGCAAGACAGAGTTTTATTTCAGTGTATTAAAAAAAAGGATCGGAAATATCATTGGGAGGAATTTATGGAGCGGTGAATCATCGGCCGTGTAGAAGCAGAACAGATACTCTTGAAAGTAGTGAGTTGTATGAATATTTGAGACAAACCGTTTTTACGCTGGGAAACAATTACAGAGCACTGAACTGTTGTAAAGAAGGCCTGGATAAGGTCATAGACGAATAACAAATACTTCTTAAGATTATCTGGCAATAACTGTCCGTCGTAATAGGATGTCTACTGCTTGGAAGTTAAGTTTAGAGCTTGCAGCCGCCACTGTAACTGCTGTATCACGGTAAACTGGATACAGAAAGCTTAATGAAAAAGGCCTTTATGCCAGAAAGCCAAAGTTATGTGCCTCACCTGTGGACATGAGTATATTCGCAACAAAACAGGGAATCGTTTTAACTGGTGCAAAGAATATTAGAACAGGAGCGAGCACCAATGGTCCCATGTTCTCATTAGTAACGAGCCCAGGTTTAGTTTAAAAGCTGATTCTAAACGTGTTTACGTCTGGAGAAAGTCAGAGGCGTGAAATCTTCCTTCGAATACTATGGAACGTGACCGTTTCGGTAATGTAGGTGTGAAAGTCTGGGAAGGAATAATGATCAGTGGACGTACGCCCGATGAGGTCTTAGAATCCTATGTAAGACTTTTCAAAGGTGCATATTGATCTGACTTTTTATTCGTCCACATCGAGCAAACCTCGTTGACAAATTCCTTGAAAATGAAGACATTGAGCGAATATCGTGGCCAGTAAAATCTTCTGATCTTTAGAGAGCATGGGATTACCTTAAAAAAGCAGTTGCACTGAGACATGCTCCTCCTAGAAATGTAAATGCGCTAAAGACTGAGTGGAATTTCATTCTCCAAAATGTGGTTAATAACGATATTGCCAGCATGAAAATACGTCGTGATATGTGTGCCCTAGTCAGGGTAGATCCCAGTTCATATTAAATTAATAAGCTTTCATTTTCTTGGGAGAATATTCTTTTTTATTACCTCTCCTTGTAACATATTGTTACCATTTCTGTTGTTTCATGCTACGGTTTTATATTACATGCAGCACTGTTAAATCTTTTCCTTTGTATTTATGTGTCATGATATTATGTATCATTCTCCACCCCCTAGCGTGCCATTATAGTTCACAGTATCTGAGGAATCCGTAATTTCATGGATGTGAAGATAATTTTGGAAAGAGCGTATTTTAACAACTTGTATTAAATTAAGTATATTTATCCACTTTCATTTATTTCAGATATATCAAATTCATCAACCAGTTTAGGTCGCATTCGGATGAAGAGGTTAAGACTTCGAATGAATCCCCACGAAAATGCCTAGTTGCAACAGATATGAACAAGAAACAGAGAACAAAAACAGTGGCAATTAACTTTGTATGATTGTCTCTAAAGTACTCGCAATTCACGGTGATGTATTCCCTTATTAAAGCTTTATAATATGTTAGCATTTTGTATTAGATCTTGCGGCTAAAATTTGGTTTCAGAAATATTACCTATATAACGCAGATAAACGGCATAAGCGAGTAACACAAAACTAAATAGAATAAGACACAAAAGAACAATCCATTCAGTAACAAAGTTGCAATATTGGATTTTCTGCAGTGACCGAATAAAAGCCCTTTTTTAGCCCTCAGTACAGAGCATTCTTCGGCAGAAAGAAGGAAAAAAACAAAATTTATCGACACTTTTCTCCTGCTGTTTCTGAAGCAGACACTTGGAAGCATCTAATTCAGAAATAAAAGAAAAGCGTCTTTCTTATAAATAAATTCATTTTGTTTATCTTTCATATAGGACAATACGTAATTAATTTTAACAATAGCAGTTTGTTAGCTACATATTAAGAATTGCTTTCAAAAAGCTTTTCAATGCGAAGCTACAGCGATTTGATACAAAGTTTCCGTAATAATTCAGGTATCAGGATTGCAGGTATTTGGTATTTCTTGTAAAGAAAGTCCAAGGCTTGTATCTACATTCCAACAGAAAACGATGGTTATAATATGTTTATTTAAGTTTTAATTGCGTCTTGACTAATAATTCTATTTTCTCTAGTAATATGAGCGACATAATGCTTATTATCCTTCCCTTTTTTGTGAGGGAGGGGAGGAAAATCCTTTAATTCAGAAGCTGAAGTATCAAAACAGGAGAATTTAATGTTCAGACGAAAATATCTTGGTTACCGTCATGTTCGCTTTCTAAATATCCCATGTTCATACAGTTTTCAAAGTGAGTGATGAATCTCATTTCTTTGGTATTTATGGGATAAAGATTGTAGAGACATTAGGTTATTTGGAAGCAGAAGACATGAACAATGAGCAATGCCTCGCCGGGATTCGAATAACGGACCTCTCGAACGCTCCGAATGTGCTACCCACTACACCACGAAGGCACGCTAAGAAAGTGGGGGAGAAAGACTTTATACACTCCCCCTTTTAAAAGGCGACTGGGGATTAGGGAACCCATTCGCCAAATCCCGGTGGTGGAGAATCATTATCTACAATCTTTTTTAGTTCAGGCGCCACTGTAGAGACATTAGGTTATTTCGAATTTGAAATCATGCAAAATGAGCAATGCCCTCGCCGGGGCTCGAACCGCGGACGTTTCGAATACGCGCCGAGCGTGCTGACCCCTATACCACGAAGGCAGGCCAAGAAGGCGGAAGAAATACCTTATAAGATAAATAAAATAAATATGTTATGACCGGGGAGGTCAGAGAAATACGCTATCCAAAGTCATATGAGCATTTCGCAAATTTGTTCATAGATCATTATCTTTTATCAGACATGTTGGTTTATTATCTGGTTAGAAAGAAACAGAAGAAAAAAAAGCTTGATGACTTTAGGCAACTCATAACACAACAAAGAGTAGTGGTGTCTACAACAGTCTAAATAAGCATAAGTTATTATTATTATCATTATTTACGTGTTTCGCCTTGGCACTACACGGATGGGAGGGAAATAAGCATGAGATGGTTGTCGATTTCAGCACTTGAATGACTGATCGGCGCTTGAAGTTTGCCAGAATTTTTATTCTTGTATGCAGGAATTTCGGCATCTGCGCCGAGAATGTACATTCTGCTTCCTTTTGTTCACAATCGATCCCGTATCAGTTAAATTATTTCATAGAGGGACGATCTAGTTGCTTCGGCCAACCGGCACAAGAATCCACACCCATACCACACGAAAGAAGACATGAAAGCGCTAAAGCCACCGTAGAATCAGGGAAAGGAGGCAAGCCGCCAAACACTTAGCTTTAAATACTTGGATTCCATCGAGATATTTTCTGAATTATCAGAAGCTACATTGTTCAGAGCAACTCAATATAATCCTTTGGGAAGGAATCCACATAAATAAAATTCCATTTCAATACTGGAAGCTGATGCGATATAAGGAAGAGGCATTTGGCTGGAAGTAAGGGAATGAAGCCACATGAGGTGAGAAACGCTTATCACATGACACAAATTTCTCTCCTCCGAAGCAAGAAAACTTAACAAATCAACAATGCCTCGCCAAGATTTCCTAACTGAAAGGGCTAACCTGTTACACTCCGAAACATGCACGGGGGAATGCAACAGAGCCTTCCCCACTTGAAGAAATAAGAATCTTCCCCTTCCCCATCCTAAGGGAGACTGGGGATGGGCATACACCTAATCCAAATTTAAGTATTCGCTTTATCACACATTTCCTTCCAGGATTCGAACCATGGATAAAGGTTCATTATATATAAACTTCATTTAAAACTGATCAATAAAAATATTAATTTAAATAACGTCATTTGTAATTACATTTAAAAACTTTAATATTATTCTGACACTTCGTTTTAACTGATCAAATATTCTACTGTCAGGAGACTGCAATTTACTGGATTAGTTTGGCAGAAGTGAAAAATTTTCAGATTTAGGAAGTAATTTGAAAATGGATGAAAATAATGTATAGATGTCAGAAATCTATTAATGTCAGAAATCTGTAATTTTTTTAGAATTGGACTCAACTGAAATTTGAAACTAAACTTCGTTCAGAAACTTGAATGAACATTCAGAAAAATACCATTGTCGATTCAGCTCACTAAATGCCTGCATCGTTAAATGCATTCATCATACAAAAATTTAGCTCATTAAATGCATCATTTTTAACAGGCAAAAAAACCTTATTTTAAAACAGATCTGCTGGAACAAAAAATGAGATAAGAAGCACTGACCATCTGTAATCACTCAATGTATGTCTGTCAGCGTTAGTAGATAAAATATTTCATTTGGACGTCTGTCATCAAATGAATAGCGAAGTCAAGGATTTCCTTTCATCACTAATTGCTGTAGCAAATTGGAAATATATGTCGTTACATGTCAGCTAGTTGTCATATTTCAACGAGAGAGCAAGTCAACTGAACAAAATCGAATAGATGATAAAATTTTAGTTCATTTAGGTGAAACAAATTAGGAGATGCCTAGTTCAAAAATCTACATTACTTTCCCAATTTAACTACCAGATTTTTATAAACATCTTGCTCTTCAGGAACCGGAATCCTCCAGATAATTTACAAATCTACAGAAACATTTTGATGTTCATAAAAATCACAATATAATATTTTACATCTACAGCTCAAAGTTAGTATCCAGTTCAATAAGCTGCTGATACAATAACACAGTTAGCTCGCCGCAACAGGGACGTTTTTAATCGATCTATATTTATTTTATTCAAACTTAACTTTAAACGCTTTCTTTTTCATTATTTCTCATTCATTCACTACTGAGAATGAAAAGCTGGAGAAAGTGTAATTTTTACTCAAAGAAATTTCTTCTTGGCATTTTACCTTAACGGTCGTAAAAATCTTATACCAATTCCTGCTTTTGAAAAATAGTAATAAATGGAATGATAACAAGCACTGTGGCTATTATCGTAATAACTGAATTATCGTCCGTTTTCTGAAAATGGAATTTTGTCAGATTTTACTGTAAATTCTAAAAAACAAATAAGGGAAGAAACACTTGTGTTAAACAATTTACTTTAGCTGAAATATATAGTATTCTACTTTTCTGTGAGTCACTAAAATTAAGTTTTTAATTAATCGTATGGTACTTTGCAGAATTTTTCATAACTATATAGGTTTTGGGCTTAGTTGATTATGGCAAAGCACACTAGGACTATCTGACTAACCATGACTATATAGGATAACACTTGATCTGGTAATGCTAGTGCTGTAACCCTAACAGACGTGAAACAAATTCTCGCTGTGTCTGAGGTAAAAGATGAAGTCTAACAACCTCTTTATACAAATAGAACTAAGAACAAAAGGGCTCTTGTGCTACAATAATCACAACTCGTGGTGATACAAATAAATAAAACGGTCAAATTTAAATTAAAAGCTGAAGCACAATTAAATATTAAACACATAACTAAATACTAAAATTCTTACAATTAAATACTAGACTAGAAGCTGACTCAATACTTTTACTGGCACCTCAGAATGAATGTAAAGGCGGCGAGAAGATCGCATTTCAACCACTAGAGGTGGCAATAACTAACCACGTAGCGCGCATGCGATACCATCTCTGTCTCAAATCCCAAAAACCTCATCTTAAATACTGACATCTAATTTGCATTCTGGTGAGGGATAACAGAAAGCTCTCGATGTATTTGTGGTAACAATAAATATAAGTGTAAGTTTTAATGAAGGATAGATGCCCCAAACAGCAGTATACAGCGTAATCTAACTGCTTTGATTACTGGCGCAACGATCGGTGTGATTTCAAGCCCTGTAAGTCCTTCTCTTTGAATGGAGGAACAGGTTAGCGTCCCCAACACTAAGAGAAATGAGAAGTTATAGTAAAGACTGAAACCATAATAACTGGTTAATTAACAAAAGATACTCCCACCGGAATTTAAGTAATCGCAAAGAAGGTCTTTAACGACCTTGCTAAGATTTTATATTCAAAACCTATAATATGAGCCAGCTTTTACAAGCATCACGTTAAATGTCTAAAACTAAATTTTTGGAATGAAAAATAGTTTAGCAAGGAAATATTATCATTTATATACTTTTCAACATCAACAAAACCTTTTTAACATTTCGCTTCCTCTGAACTAAAATTCTCTCTCCTGTTCTCTAGCACTGTAATGTGTGAAGCGTGTAAAAATGTGCAGATTTTCGAAAAACTACCTGCTGCAGGTAGTTTGTTAACAGCTTAGGCACACTAGGCCTCAACAACACCCTATTTCAGCACGGTATAGCTAAAGTTCTAAGTTTATTTCCGTTAAATTTATGGTTACAGAATTTAATTTTTAACTACTCAAATTCACCTTTTACTTACTCCAAATCATTGTCACTTGCTAGCTTGTACTTCATCAAACACAAATCAGAACACTTTACATTTACAAGACTGTCAACAGAACACTTTGCTTTCTTCCATCAAACGTGACTATCGTTTTTTCACGATGAGATTACTGAAGCTTTTCACGCAAAAGAGGAGCGGGAAAACGTACAAGTCTAGAACTTTAAACAGCCTTCTCTTCTGTAATTTCATAATGCATCAAGGCAATGTTACTAGAGCTCATGATTTGCATTTGTGCTGCGAAGTTAGTCATTTGCATATCCTATCTCGACGTCTACGCATTGAGCAAACTTTAAGTCTACTGAGTGCTTTCTTCCCAGTGTGGCATTTTGGATATCCATTAATGTATGTGGCACTAAATGTAGTTTTCTTTTGAAGTGCTCCGACTTGAGAGGCGCAGGTATAAGGCATCTCAGACAGTAGACTTCATTCTCTGTTGCTCATGTATGGCATATTACTAAATTGTATCAAACAATAGCTCTGCTAGGAGAAAATTCTGCTATTTAGTTTTTGAAACACACTGAAAAATTTATTATTTTACACGAAAATCAAAGTAAGTATCAATTACCTTTTATTTATTCTTTTAAGCCAATTTTACAGAAACAAAATGTTTCGCTTTCAATTCACAATTACAACATACTTTATTACTTGCCCCATGCGACCAAAAACTTCAGTCATTGAACACCAGATTAATTTTTGAAAAAGACTTTAAGGACTGAACACAATAACTCTGATATCAGAAACTTAAAGCAGCAGGATTGGATTAATATTTATTTTCTCAGTTGCAGAAGAAAAGAATTTTTCAAGGGCTTTTAACATAGTTCCTATTTCAAGGGCTTTTAACATAGTTCCTATTTTACGCATTTCTTTCTGAAGGGGGTATAAAGGAATGAACAACAGTATGAGAAAATGCGCATTAAAAGGTTTCCATTCAATTAGTTTTTATAGCTGCCCACTCATACTATATTTAGTTTCTTTCTTACGCTATAATCCTCTTTCTGATAAATGTACAGAAACGAATTAAAATGTAATCTTAAACGATTCATTAGTAGCATCAATAAAAGGAAACTGACTTCATCTACATGTTTTTCTACATCAGGGGTCGGTTTTTTTTAGAAACGGCCAGAAAAGAAAAGAAAAGAATTCTTTAGAAAAAGGTTGTAAAAATTTTAACCTCGGCGGACCAAAAAATAAACATGAAGATACGAATGAGTAGTTTTCTTACAAACGGCTATGCCTAATCGCCCTCCTTCCCCCGAAAAGGTTAGCAAAATAGGCTTCAGTTTTAAATAATAATGCTTCTTTACATACTCCACAGACTTTTGTGATTTTTTATGGCAGAAATTATGGACAGGTGTTTTAGAGCTTATAAAAAGTAGGAAAGGCAGCCAAAAAATTATAACAAATAGATAAATTTATCTTAACACTCATATATTTCTAAGCATTTATATTTTTGCAGAAAACGGAATAAATAAAAGGGACATAAATAAATCCTGAATTGCCGCCCAGTCGATATAGTGGTTAGGGGAGCCTGACTGCGATACCGAAGGGGCCCGGGCTCGAATCCCGGAGAAGGCATGGATGTAAAATTGTCTTCACTTCATAGGAGGTAATGGTGGCCGCCTATTAGGTGCCTCCACAATAAAATGGTCCCCACTTCTGACCTCAGTAGTGGTCAGTGCCATTAGAGGCAAGTGCCCTTCAATGGGGGGGGGCGGAATTCTTGATTTGAAAGACCATTGGAAAGTTACTGTCACATAGACATACCCAGGGCGCAAAAGGCTCAATTTACCGAATTGAAGGCCTAGGAAAAAGTCTCTTGCGAAAGCTTCTTTCTAATTCTTTTCAATGTAACACATCACAGAATTTCAACGTAGTAACGAATTTTATAAATTATTTTTCAAAATAACTTTATAATGTACTGCCTTTTTATATACTGATATTTAAACAAAAAATACATTTCAGTTTTCTATACGTTTTGTTTTTATGTTCTGAATTTGCTATGTATTGTACAAAATAGTATAAAGATTATAAATTTTAACACTAGGATTTTTTTTCCCCTGTCCCCGGGAAGAAGGGAAAACTGGGATAAAAAGGAGAATTTTAATAATTTCTAATAATATTATTACAAACTTTAGTTAATTAAACTACAGAGATAAATCCAAAATTGCCATGCAGTTAAATTGCTTGTAAGTTTAATAATCAAGGTAACGGCTACGGTAGTCAAAAGATTCCTATATTCATGTTACAGCATGAGTTGCAAATATAGTTAGCATACGGCAACACGAATTAGTCGGGCAAGTTAGCAATAGTCTGCAAACCGAAGCTTCGCTAAATGATATCATTCGCCAATGAGAATTTAAAGCGTGTCTGCAACTAACGCCAAATGAAAAACATAAAAAATTAAAATAATATTCTTGTTTTTAGTATTCAATTTTTAAAACGCAGAGTTGGGAAAAAATACATATTTTAAATATTATAAATGAATTTGAAAGCCCCCTGAAAGTGAAGGCCAATGGCATATGCCGTCCCTTTGTGAGTCATGTCCTGGCTATGTATATAATTCTAATAACAATGCTAATGTGAATTTACTTTTACTGTTTTATGCAGAAAATTGTGTGATCGAAAATAATTTCAAATGTTTTCCTTCCAAACACAATACTGAGAATGGTTCTAAAAGAATCTCGCAGACTCGTAAATACCGTCCCATGGAATTACTTCACGAAATTTTTATTAAAAAAAAATTAAAAAATTTAAAAATTATGCCCAAAGGAGAGTTTTTTTTAACATTTTGTGTGCTACCTTTATTTATTAAATATCATTTTTTCGCACTTAAACCATCAAATTCAGTTCAACAGCAATATCGTAAAATAATTTTTAAATGAGCATATCTTTAAAATTTTCGATACGCAGGCTCACACGCTGGAGAAAAGAAATGTTTTTTCTGTACAACGTTGCCATTGCTCGCTTTGAAATCCTCGAGTTCGTTAATCAAAAATTCGTTAAAGTTTTACAAAATATAAAATCTATAGTAGAACAAATTCTAAATTTCAAATTTGGGCTTCCAGATGCCCATATTCGGTGTAATTAAAAATTATTATTATGTTATTAAAAATTTGACGGCTTTGGGTACCGTTGTTTCATCACAACGCGAGAAACATACAAACATTTATGCAGATTTTTCATTATTTAATTTCTTTAATTATAACACAGGGCGATACTATTTGGTAGCATCAATTTGAAAGGTGAAACAACGTTTGTAGTGAAGCAACGCAAAATTCCAAAACAAAATTAATAGTTCTTCTGGTAAAATTGCCCCTTTGGACTAAAAAAAAATCTTGAATTCAACTTTTGTATACTATTGGAAAAACTTAGTACTACTCTTGATCGCAGTATTTATGAAATATATAAAAGTTTTTTTTTTACATTTGTGTGAGACTTTACCTCAGTTCAGAAAGCTTGCAAGAAAATGTGATCATAAAGATAGCATAATTTGCTTACATATGTTTCACTTCGTTCTAATTTAATATTTGCCATTCATAAAATGCAAAGTACCGCTGGAAAGTACTGGTACCAATGTCACTGGAATGCCGTTAAGTATGCCATTACCATCCTACTCAAGTTCCGTAATTCTTCCAATCCTTCCAAATCCCTCTGTCTTCTCCCACGTCCCCGATGCCATCAAACGGATATCCTTTAGAATCGAGAATTTTTTTCGCAGTTCTAAAGGACTTCAGTCTGATGTGGAATATCCTTTATCTTCATCTTTTAGTTGTTCTTAAGCACTGGATCGAAAAAGTAAATTCAAATAAGTAACATATAAAATCCACCTATCTGGTCTGGGACAAATTTATGACATCCTTGTAAACTAAATGAATTCTTAGAATGCAAACAGATCAGAAAGAGTCACTGCATTCTAAACGATAACCGATGCATTTGATGGAGGTGACGAAGCAGAGAATCGATTGAATCCGAGAAGTGGTAGATATTGGCTTATTTAAAGGGCGTTAGGCAAAGCAGAAGCGAGCGGCACCAACTTTCATTCATTCCTTCATGATTATGTTAAGTTTGCAATGCAAATGAGCTTCTCGAAATTCGATTTTCTTTCGTGATTTATTGCTTGTTCTTTCAGCGTTGCAGCTTGTTTGTCAGCTTGAATTAAGTACAGCGGATTTTGAGCGTGGGTTGTGAATACGGTGATTGAGATACATCTTAATTATTTCCGATGCAAGAACGTATTTATTATAAAAGACACGTATGAATAGCGAACGAACAAGAATATAATTAAGTTGATAGTACCTACAATTAAAAAACAAATCTGAAATGTTTAATAGTTTCACATTAATATTAAGATGCAAAGAGACAAAAATTTACAAGTGATAAAACAGAATAGTTTTTATATTATATACGCTTGAGCGAGTATAAATTGGTAGCAGTTCCACTAATGGTTGATATTTCAAAACGGCAAAACACTGGTAACCTATATCTTAAATTTGAGTCCCCTTGATCAAATAGAATTGCTCTTTGAACAAATTCGAGATTTCTTGACAGGGAAGTAATGACCAACTTTGGTTTTAAAAGGATAGTATTATTTAATTATGACCAGATAATTATCCACTTTCATCCCAGTGTTAATCGAGCGCCTTCAGAGGATGGAATCCGAAAGCCTGTTGATCCTTTTCTTTACCATTAGCTTCTCCCAGAGTACATTGGAATCAATGCATTATATGTTCGCTCATTCCCCAGACACAATAATTGCAGATGTCGCCCAGATGGTATAGTGGTTAGGAGAGCCTACTACGGTACCGAAGGGCCCGGGTTCGAATCCCAGAGAAGACATGGATATTTGTAAATGTATAGTGTCGGTGCGGCATGACGGCACTTTAAATATGCGGCGAGCCGAAAGTCCTCTCGTGTGGATTGATGGGAGACCACTGGATCCACCCCCGGGGTGCTCTCCCTCAAAATTGGGGGTGGAAAAATAGAAGTCCAATCTTTCTTCGGAGTAGGCTCTGGCAATCATTCTTCCATGTGGTAATGGACACGACAACAACAACAGTTGCAGATATGCCTACCTTATACAGGATTCCTTCTCTGGACCCCATCGACATGACAGCCGGTTTCCTCTTATTGTTATACTGATATAGGACAGAAAAGGCACCCCTTGCTAATCACATTGCCTTAAAAGGCATTGCCGAAATTAATTAGTTAATAAATATGGCAGCCACTAGGCGTCATACAGACTAGGAGAATTTGAAATTATTTTAACGGGATTGTAAAAAGCATTTAATTTTTTAGATCATATAGATTATTAAAACTAAAAATTAACGAAGTAGATTACTTAAAAATGTACCTTACCAGTGGTCTAAACAGGCAGAAGATTGACATTTCTTTTTGTATTCAATTCCTGGTGATCAAAGAAGCTTGTTACATCCTTTTTTTTTCCACACAACTGTTGGCTATTAAAATTGCTACACCATGAAGGAAGCAAACAAGAAACCTGAAATTTGCATGAAAAGTAAAACACGTTGAGATACGCAAATGATTAGAATTTCAGGACGTGCGCAAATTACAGGTAAGTGTAATGACTCCTCGATGTTGCACAAAGGGTAGACTGAAATGTCGAAATAAATAGAAAGAAATATTAAAATACGGAGATATGATTTTTTAATTTCTCTTTCACAATCTTTCTTCGGAAATCACGTTCACTCGTCACGTTTCGTGTTGGATACCATTTTATGCCTTCTATAAGAAGTAAAAACTCATGCCAGCTTCTTTCAGAATTCAGCCGCGAAAAAATCGCAATCGTAGTTCGGATTATCATGCCGCGTTACTACTACTCCCGTTGATCAACACTATAATGAGAATTTTCAATCGATGGTTTGGTTCGTAAGATTCGCAGTGAGTGACATATAATGTCTCAACAGTCTTTGTCAGAACTGCTTGAGATTATTGACAGCTTGTCTGCATCGCTATTAGGAATGGTATAACAACATCACATACATTCTGGGTCAAGACGTTGGACATGTTTCACAACACTAAATATCTCGACATATTGCGATTGACATCTGCAACGGCAAGGATTCTAAGAAAGCCAGCCGCTGTTCCGTTTTCCCTTAACTCTGCAACATAATCAGCGCGCATCAATGGCGAGACGTCGTCTTCTCTGACAAATCCTGTTTTTGATTACAGAATGGTATCTCCATGTGGAGGTACAGAATGAAACAAAATTGGAAGCTTTCATTTTTACCGCCTCAACGTCTGAATTGGTGGTATTTGCCATGAGAGGCCATTAGGTACAATCCTGTTTACCTTTCTTTCAGATACGTGGTACTTTGTATTACTGGCCACCTTTGTATTACTGGAGGTTTTAACGGACGCGGTTCCACCATATCTTCAAAGCCTCTATAGCATCACCTTTCAAGAAAATAGTGCAGTGTTGCCCTCGCTGTCCTATATTGTCTCAAATCATAAGGCATTCGACTTCTACTTGGCCGGTGAGTTTTCCAGGTCTCTTATAAATTGAAAACGTTTGTTCCAGGAATATTAGCATGACAATACTCGCCAGCCAATACGACAAAGAAATCTGTCATAGAACAGAAGCCGCCGAATAGACAGCAGTAACTATAATTGCTATCCAAAAGTCTATTCGGCTCCATGCTCAGCTGTAAAACATTTGCTACTTTTGCTAGAGGCGAATGCTCGATGTGCAGATTTCAGCATGCTCTATGCCTCAAAATTACCTGATTTGAATTATTTCATCCTTTCCTTATAATGCATTTATAAAATAAATATTTTGATAATTGTTTTAATTCGTGGTTTGGCAATTTTAATGGTTAGCAATATCTGATTTATACATAATTTCTAATTGCAGAATGACTGAATTAAACAAATTTTGTAAGGTTTATCCTAAGTTTATTAACGGTTATTTTAAGTTTCGTATTTTTCCTATCTTATTCTAATTTCAGCTTAAAATTTCCTGCCAGAAGGTAATTTCAGAAATGCAGTTAATGCAAATGAGAAAGAGTACTATTTAAGTCGATACTTCGCCGTTCCTCTTCACCGCGAGAGCGAGTCTGATTCTCTGACTAGCGCGCGTTTGCCTTTTGGCTACGTCTCTCTTAGCTATTGCTACGCACGGCCATACCTTAGGCCCTTGCTTGGCTTCGCCGATTTAATTAATACTTAGGAGCCAACTAGTTAGATTCTGATAGCTTCGGCTATACCTTTCAAATAGTTTAGTTAACCTTTCAAGTTTAGTTTAAATTATTATTATTTTAAGTTCAAGTCCGAGTGGAGGCTTCGTGTAAAGTTCCAAGTAGGAACTGATTGTAAATATACTGAAAAATAAGGCGTTGTAAACCCTCTTTAAGTCTTACGTGTTTTGTTCACACACTAAGCGATTATTCGCTTGTTAGTGTTCGTGGGGTTCTAAGTTAGAACTTTAGAATTAAATAGAAAAAACCCACAAGTTAAAATAAGTAAAATTGTCACTGATTTAATTCTATCGTAAAAATCATCATACATACAAAAAAAAAAACTATTAAATCCGAAAAGATGCAATTAAAGAAAATCCAAGAATATGCATATGAAAGAAAGTTTTTCTAAAGAACATAATATTTTCATCTTTACTTGTCTGGGATGAAAAGCTCAGCAGCGAATAAATACATTTGTTTGCACATACAACACATTAGCGAATAAATACATTTGTTTCCTAAATCTTTGTGGACACACAAAGATTTAGGATTAGTTTCTTCAATTCTAGCCTGCCAAAGAATTAATTGACGCATTTATTACAATGACAGCTTAACTTACTTTTTATAAAATGTAGGATAAAAGTTTCTGGCAGTTAATCGTTTGCGTTGATCAAACATCTGCTCTCATGAGTTCAAAAGCTAGGTAAAGAATAGCAAAAAAATTTCGATGTAAAGCAGAAATAGCAGCAGAAATTTTCAATTTAATTGTGATAACAGATCTTGAGATAGAATGGCAATCATTTGCTTGAGTGGAGGAGTTTCAGCAAAACCACCAGAAACTTTGGTTTCAGAAATCTCGTGTGAAAACAACATTGGTGATTTTTTGTCAGTTTATCGCGTAAGACCTGAAATAGTCTAGCAGAATAACTGGATTTTGCCATATTGGCTGTCGCACAATGCCATTCTCGTCAAGCAGTTTCTAGCAAAGAAAAGTGCCCCAGTTCTTGACCATCCTCTTATTCACCAGAGTTAGCACCTGCAGATTACTCCCTTTCTCTCTGAAGTAATGTCTAAATTCAAAGGTCATTATTTTAATGGCACTGAAAAGATTCAGAAAACAAATTCACAATACTACGAAATAATATACGAAAGTGCCAAATGTTGTGACTTACAATGATAGTTAATGAAGGTTGTAGTGTTCCTCCCTTTTATCTAATAACAGTGGAGGAACCTAGTGAAAAATATAAGAAATAAGAACTTAACTAATGACTAACTAAAGAGATTTAGCCGAAGCTAACAAAATTCTTAGTAGTAGCCCCTAAATATCGAATTAGCTAACGAAGCATCAAGGGCCCGTAATACGGCCAAGCGTAGTAACAGCTAAGAGAGACGTGGCAAAAGGTAAACGCGCGCTAGTCAGAAACTCTGATTCTCTCTACCGAAGACAGTGGAATTTCGACTTAAATACTAGCTGCTACTCATTTGCATTTAACGTGATTCTAAAAACACATTCTGGTAAGGAATTTGTAAGCTGAAACTAGGATAGATAGGAAAGGAGCTTTAACTTAAAAATAACTGTTATAAACTTAGGATAAACCTTACAAGGTTAAGAAGTAAAAATGAATTTTTTTTCAACTTTTTATCTTTTATCAACTTAGTTCCGAAACTTTGTAGACAACTGTGTATATGCATTGATGCCTATTTCAAAGACATAATTTTTATATCACGTAGTCACACTCTCATGTCTTAGAACCATAGTTTCTGCGAATATGACAAAGATTAACACATCCGTGATTATAATACTCCCTTTCATAATAGGAAACCAAGAATACAACATAACAATTTGAATGAATCATTTTAAGAGCTATCAGTATCGCATGCATCAACAACATACACAACATTGCGGTCTTCAGCCTTGAGCAACTAAACAAATTTTGTGGCATTCTTTGTGCTCTCGTGCCAAAATAGCATTCACCGCCCTATTTTCTTCCGCGTCAGCAAACTGTATTAATGGTTTTCGGAGGCCCTGTGCGGTAATGAGGCTACTCAGGTAACGCTTATTTCCGCCATCGCCATGGGTACTCAAGATGCTTAAACAGCTTAAGTCATGTAAGTATTTATGTTAAATAAATAAGAAAAATGGTAATTTGCAGTACACAATCGAGCGACAGACACAAATGTGCCTGAATTGGAGGTAATTGTGATTGGTGGGCAGGTGAAAATGTCCCCAGAAAGAACATTTTACATGATGTAGTTTTAAGTAATTCCCTAAACACGCGTTTGAGCTCACTGCGTAGCCTCTGGCCTTATGAAATAATTTTGTGTGTAGAGTTGTTCCATGCATTAACTGAAAACTGATTAATGGAAATGAAACTTTTTTTAACATCAGGGTGATGTATAAATGCACCTGAGGCCGATTTACGAAATCAACTATTTAAGTTGAATCCGTATATTGAACAACATTTTACCTTAAAGTAATTTGAGAATGAATAAATCATTACTTCCCCCCCCCCAAAAAAAGAAGCATACTGATAACACAAAGAAAGACTGTTTAATAAAAATGATTCATTTTTTAATTACGCTCTCAAACAAATTTAGAAATGACTGATGATTTAAAAATCATTCAGATATAAATGATTTATTTAATTATTTCAAATTATTATTGATGCATAATGATAGAGTATTATTAATTCATTCCAAATATAAAATGATATAGTGTTCCATTAAATTAGAGTATGTAGCAGTTTCTATTTTGGATCACATCAGAACTCCAAATTCCCATCAACGCTCGACCGCTGAATACTGGAAGTTCGACCAGAAAATCAACCCGCAAGCGGCCGAGTGGTAAAATCGCTGAACACTGGTAGTTCCGACCTGGATTCAAATCCAGACGAATGGGCTGGCTGCATGAGCGGTTTCGTGGTTTTTCCCATATGTAACGTGGATATAAGCCAGTTACCTTTAGAAAGTCCTGCACAAAAGCATCCTTACCCTTAAGCAAATAGGTACTTTGCCATAATAAACTAAACCAATCGACCAGAAAATGATCCCAGGCGAATGAGCTGACTGCATGATTGAATTTACCTATGTGTAATGTTAATATGAATGAGCTGGGTTACCTCAGAAAGTCCTCCACGAGGCAATCCCTTCACTTAGGCAGATCACCTTTTTGGAGCTTTTCCATATTCAATTAACGTAACCTAGCCTATCACAACCGAAGCCCAGAATCAGAGTCGAATTTTGCCAGTTCAAATGGTATAACAGTTTTCATTTTGTCTCATATGTTAAGGTAGTTTTACCAGCATAGCAAAGTGAATCATTTAAAAGCAACCCCTGCCCGACCAATGGTGAAGTGGTTAATTCATCTAAATGCTGGGAATTCGATTAGATTTCGCTCCCAGGCTAATCTTTGATTTTCGTGGTGTTTTTCTTGTGTAGCGTGAATACAAGCTAGTTCACCTTAGCGAGTAATCCATGAAAAGCATCCCTTTTCGCAAGGAGATAGCCTTCGTGTGCTTTACCGTATTCTAGTGACTTATAAACAACCTGTACTTCTCAATCATACCGTGTAGTAGAGTTACTATTGTTTATATTTTAAGCATAGTAAATGAAGCAGACATCCAACATCCTCTATTACGAGCTTTCGCTACACATTCGTCGAAATAGGTTATCTGTACACTATCGTTTGACGAGGGGGATAAATAAAAATAAATTAAATCCAATTAATAAAGTTCTCAATGAAAAATTTTAAAAAGTTTTATCGTTTGCATACTTTTTCTTTTCGTTATTGCTTTTACATCAAAAATAAAAAGATTATTATAGTAACAGTAACATATAATTTAATCGAGAATATATAAATGATTAGATTATCGCCTAGGAAATGAGAAGGAAGATTTAGTTAGTAAAGGTGTATTATTGTGGAAATCAAAAATGAGAATTTATAATTAATTAAAAAGGAAATTGTAATTTATAAATGCTAAATTAACAAAAAAATGTAAATAACTGAAAAAATTAAAATCGATGTTGATTCCCCAGAAAGATCCAAGGAGAATTGGAATCCCTCTATACAATCATCAACAATTCATAAGGACCGCGTGCCGTCTTTTTCGCATTTCTGAACAAAATCCCTATTCCAATTTTAAATTTGCTAATCAGTTTTAAAAAATAACTGAATTTAAATATTAAATTATTTCTGAAAGTGCTGAAATAAATATCACATAAAGCTTTTAAAAATAAATTGCACTAAAATTGTCAAAAATTAAAAATAAAGTCGTTTCGTCAAACGAAAAAATGCAATAGACTGCAGTTTTTTTTTGTGGGGGGGGGTCGCCTTCTATAATACTTAATCAATAATTAATTAATTAGAAACTGCTTTTATCATTAAGGAGGTACGTATTGGAATAACAAATGTATCATACTTCCGAGAATAACTATCTTTTTACGCTCTTAACTCCTGTTCTCTGAATCGTGTAACTTAATTTACCGTAATCAGCAAACTACCATTAAATGCTCAGTACCAGTTGGAATTCTATGTCTAAATGTGGTAATGGTGATGATAATTTATAATCCAATAATAAGTATCTTCATTTTGCCTGTTAATGCTTCTTTCCAAGTTATAAAAGTCCGTTGTATTTCCCGACTCTGCTATGCTATCTTTAAAATTTTCATAATTTTGCTGTTGAATTGTGTATGGCAAATAAAGATTAAGATAATATATAGAAGATTATATAAGAAAATGATGGTTAATTGATAAAGCTAAAAAGACAAAATGAAACGGGTTAGCAGGAGTAAGTGTAGCAGTAGGCTGGTAGACTGCAAGCTGACGAAAGCGTAAAAAACCTTAACAAATTCTTTTGGGGGATCGTTAAAATATGAAACCTTTTATTTCTTTAAGGGAAATTTAGATTACACATCTGGAAAAAGCAACAGCGATTTTAGAATTGTGTCAATGGAAAGTTCAGCGTTGATACAGCATCCGAGCAATAAATTTGTAATAAAAGTGTTTTACCGTTTAACAGTGGTAATAGTCATTTATCTATAGTTTAAATTTACGTTCTCTGGAGTAATATTAATATAAAATGCACCATTATCTCTTTAATTTAATGTTGTAAATTAAGCATTATCCCTTTCCAATATTAGTCTGGAATCTCAATCGAAATTCTGTTCCTTTATTCGCAAAACTGTAGTCATAGCATAAATAAACAATAAACAATATTAAAATGAACAATATTATAATTGAAATGAACAATATTAAAATTTTATTCTGTTTGAATAATAATACTTCATATTTCTGTAACTGCGTGATTCTCAATATATAACACATTTCAATGAAATTCATCCTGAAACAGAGGTTTCGAACGCTCGGTGTTATAATAATAATAAAGAAATCTTATTTTAAAAAGTTCTCAAAGACGGCGAACATTGTTCATATGCATAAAGAACAGAGCTGATATCTTCAATCCAGCAGGCGTGGTTTGTAATTTCAACATTCGCCGTCATTGGATATCCGTAATAATTGTTTGCTGTTGTAAGGTTTCCACAATTGGTTAATTGTTTATGACGTATTTACAGTCACGCCTACCATCAAAGATAAGATTAACCTTTTTATGCTGCATTTGTCGATAGAAGGGGGAAAAAAGAAAGGAAAGGATGATGAAAAAAAACAGCAACTGCTATTATTACTCACTTTTTTTTAACCGGCTGTCGTATTTAGATCTGACCAATTACAGTCTCAGCTTTTGTTAAGAATTATTATTAATACTTGTTAATGGCGCAGCTTGCATGCTACACGTTATTTACGTTCTTTTCGGATTACAGCCAAGTTTATGTCATACAGTTTGATATAAAGAAGAGTAGATCTATTGCGCGTTAGACGATAACGTAAAAAATTATCCAATGGTGTCAAAACATAAAGCAACAAGTTTTAAGTATCATAATGGATGTTTTGTACCAGTGCCAGAGCTCGAGATTATTTACGGAATTATTTCCATGTTTTTATGCGCAGAAGTAAACCTGAATGGTTCTTTTCTACTTATCTGCAGCATTAGCAGAAACTAGAGGTTGTTATATTTTTAACCTTTCATACCTGAGACGCTATAATAGCTATTTGATCGTCCTTGAGATGACGGCAAAAGCACAAGAAAACCAATAGATGAAATACATCAGTATCTCGTTTGGCTTTTTAGATTGTTTTAGCATGCTGCTTGTAAATATATAAATGGTATGTTATTTCAAATTATCCGAAGATAAAGGTATTTATCATTGGCATAGAACTTTATACACAAAACAAACTCCATTCTCCTTCTTTAAAATATATACAATGCTTCTACGAAGTCATAGAAGTAAATTTCTTCGAAATCGAAAGCTGAAGAAAACAACAAGGATTCTTACTTCTTATCTTTTAACAAACAGTTCTTTAAGCGCTGGAATTTGATTTAAAAAAAATGGGCTAAAAATGTTTAAAAACAGCTATCTTTAGAATTTTCTATAGACAGTATTGCGCGTTGGAGGTAAAAATGATTTTTTTTTTTTTTTTTT
>KK120951.1:217203-228824 GCA_000611955.2 Stegodyphus mimosarum
AAAAAAAAAAAAAAAAAAATCCCGAAAGGTTTTAGCTTTTAAATTACGTCCAAAGGGGCGTTTTTTTAACATTTTGTGTGTTACCTTTATTTATTAAATATCATGTTCTCCGTACTTCAGCCATAAAATTCAGTTCAAGAGCAATATCGCAAAAAAATTTTAAATTGAGCATATCTTTAGAATTTCCGATACACAGTCTCACGCGCTGGAGATAAAAATGTTTTTTTCTGTACAACGTTGCATTGCTCGCTTTGAAATCCTTGAGTTTGTTAATCAAAAATTCATGAAAGCTTTACAAAATATGAAATCGATAATAAAACAAATTCCAAATTTCAAATTTGCGCTTCCAGATCCCATATTCTCAGTTTGATTACGTCATTCAAAATTGGATGTCTCTAGATACCGTTGTTTTATCACAATGCGAGAAACATATATACATTTATGCAGATTCTTCATTATTTAATTTCTTGAAATATAATACACGGCGATAATATTTGGTGGCAACAATTTGAAAAGTGAAACGGACATTCAGAGTGATTCTACTCAAAATCGCAAAACGAAAATAGTCCCTCACAGACAAAGCCCTTTTGGACTAAAAACTGCATCTGTCCCTGCGCCTTGCGTTTGTACGTTCATGTAAGTATCATTTGCATCGACTAATTGTTTTGGTTGTGCATGCTTTCTCATATTTAATAAGACATGCCATTTTATCGTTAGTTAAATAATGGATAGAGTAAGATGAGTTAAGCGTTTAGTCTACTTAATTCAAAGTTCAAAGATTCTAATCCGTTTCTCTCCCTTTCAGAAGAATACTACGAGGTGTTAACTATAGAACATAAAGCTTATAATGCTAGTCAATACAAACTGACCAAGCAAAACCAATAAGTAAAACCAAAAACTTAGTTTCTTGTCCTGGTTTGGATGACTAACATCTGAAGGAGCTGACTATATGAAGTTATCTGGGTTTTCCTGCCAAATTTTCTTTCATCCCCAAATATTTCTTTTGTCTCAGGCATTTGGGTATAATTCAATACTCCACCCATAGCCACGAATTATTAATAACCTTAATAAAATTCTAAAAATAAAATAGACATTTCGCAATATTATTTTGCAATATTGTCTCAGTCCATTAACTTCTTCTAAAACTAAGATATTCTGCATCCCAACATTTGACTTGAAAAAAATATATATACATACCGATGCTGCAGTGTGATTCCTTAAGCAAAAACTGGTGTGACATCATTTATTGCAGAACAGACATTCGGGCTTGCGAAAAATTACAGGTGCTACGTGTGAACAACCCAGACTTCTTAATTACTCGACCGCTGAAATAGCGGCATTTTTTAAATAAAAGATTTCGGGTTACAATTACTCTCCATTCCCACAACGCTAGCCTTCGGAATCAATGTCATTATAAAACACGGCAGTGACAACTAAAAAGCAAAAGAGGTGTAAATCAAAAATAAAAAAAAAAAGATAGACGGAGTATATCTTAAAGCTGTGTTTACCAGGAAAAGAATTAAAATAAATAAACAAATAAATAACGAAAAAAAAATGTTTAAAAGAAAACTATTTCCTAACTTAAATGTGAGAACTTTTCGTTTTGTTCTTACTCTCCAAGATGTGTTTTTTTTTTTTAAAAAAAAAGGTCTTAATGAATTTTATCGATTGTTTTTACATCTTGATCGCCTTTGTTTCCTCTGAGAGTCAGTCTTCATAAAATGAGTCGTAACACTCTATTTCACAGTCAAATATTTTGTAAGTAATGTTTTTGTAAATGGGGCGGAACACGATTTTTCCTTTAAAAAAACTCGATTACTCCTCATCTCCTAACACAATTGTTGCACACTGGAACAGATAATAACTGTCTGTAAAAAAAAGAAATTATCGTTCCTCCTCGCCCAGTTTCTTTGTTCTTTGATTATTTGTTGAACAGTTTAATTCAAACAGCTCATCAGCGAACATCTTTTGCAACCGATTTAACTCTTTTATAACTATAGTAATTTCTTAACACAATTCCTGTTCAAACAGTTCCATCTAACCACTAAGCGTAAATTTTCTAGTCGAATAGTAGAATGACAAAGAGAAAAATCTTAAGATTATCTTTTCAAAAATTGAGTCAATTCCCTACGAATAAAATGTGTAGACGAATAAAAGTAATGTGGTCCCACCCATAAGCAATCTCAGGTAGACGCAATAAGTTGTTTTTAATTCCTAATAAAAAGCAACTTAATTTACCCTCGAAACTCGACATTTTTCATTCTCTGATCCCTGTTATATGTAATTCAGTGCTATTTTTGCAAATAAACTGAAAGTGTTTACATGCTCTTTACATATTTTCTCGAAAAACGAAATTTTGTCAAACAAGGCGATAAATGTAGTTTGTCTGTTTTGGAAAAAAATGGCAGTGATTAGATTGTTGGTCGTATATTTTCTGAGTGGGAATCCACCAGAAAGTTCTCTGTTACTTTATTCCTATGAAATAATCGAATCTTTTTAATTTGCTCCCTTTATATTGGACTTCTAGATGCCCCTCATCATTCTCCTTCTCTTTCCAATGAAAACTGCAATAACGCATTTGAATAAAAATAAAAATTTAAATAAAAAAAACTAAAGGCTTTTAGATTTTATATTAGCCCAAAGAGGCTACAAAAGCCCACGGGGGTTTTATATTAGTATTTGGGCTAAAAATATTTAAGAACAGCATATCTTTAGACTTATGCGCAAGATAAACGAAAGTTCGTAAATAAAAATGGCTTTAAATTTTTTTTTGAGATCGGAGCCATAATTTGTAGAAATGTATAATTCTCGTGCAATCGTGAAAGTGAGAGGATTACAAAAGCGCGAAGCTACTGAACCATTGGAAAATTTTAACAAATTGAAGAACATGTCTTAATTAAAATAATTACCGTTAATAAAAGTAATTGAAATGCGCATATATTGTTCTTATAAACTTTAATGTCTTTAATTTTTTACACTATATAATATATTGCTATAATTAAGACAAGATAATCTCTGATAACGTTAGCGACGGTTTTCAAAGATTAACCATTCATCAAACAACGTGATTAAAGGTATTCTGTCGCAGGAATGGCAACAGCTCTCAACCTGACAATTCCCATTATTTGTTGACCGTTTGGAAGCATAACATAACAAGAAAAATCGAGACTTGTAAGGCCTTAGTGACTTCAATAAATTTTTTAAAAAAATCTGAAAGCTTTCAGATTTGACATTACGCTCCAAAGGGGAGTCTTTCTAATGTTTTGTGTGTTACCTTTATTTATTGAATATCATGTTCTTCGCACCTAAACCGTTGAATTCAGTTCAAGAGCAATATTGCAAAATAATTTTAAACTGAGCATATCTTTAGAATTTTCGATACACAGTCTCACGCGCTGGAGATAAAAATGATTTTTATGTACAACGTTGCCATTGTTCGCTTTGAAATCTTTAAGTTCGTTCATCAAAAATTCGTTAAAGTTTTACAAAATATGAAATCGGCAATAAAACAAATTTCAAATTTGGATTTCCAGATGCCTATATTCGCAGTAGGATTACGTCATTCAAAATTCGATGGCTCTAGGTACCGTCGTTTGTCACAATGCGAGAAACATGCATACATTCATGCACATTCCTCTTTATTTACTTTCTTTAAATATAATACAGGGCTGCAATATTTGGTGGCAACAGTTTCAAAAGTGAACCGACATTTAATGTTTCCGATACAAAGTGCCGAAACGAAAACAATAGTTCCTCAGGGAGAAAGCCTCTTTGGACTAATAATAAATAAAAATAATAACGAAAACAAAACATTCTACCAGAAAGCGAATAAAAATAAAGTCTTTTCTGCGCATTATCATGATGTTTTCAGTCTATCGTGGCGGTGCTGAAAGTACAGCGTAATCAAAGAATGTACTAAATAGATATTCAATTACGTACAAATGACGTAGGTAAAACAGAGGAAGTGAGTCTGATACAGCCGACACAGCGCCTGCAGAATTATTGATACCAGACATATGTGTCTGATGTGAATATTAATGCGTTTTACTAAATTTGGGGCAAAGACTCGGTAGAGATTGATTTTCTAAAGGAATTAATTCTTAAAGTTTTAGCTACACATATCTATACGCTACGAAATAAAAATCAGCCTTAATTTCTAGACCACTTAAGATTCAAAAGAATGAACTCAGAAATGGATCATCATTTAGGACAAATGTTGTGTAGACCACCCTCTGTGTGATTCCACTGGAATCTTCATTTATTAGTTAATCGGCAGAGTAATTGGAGATAAATTACCATAGAAATGGGTTCAAATACCTACATAAAATGAGCGCGTATGTTCATGGACTTCTTTATCTCCTAAAAATAAATGTGGACGCATTTACATTCCTTTATGGATGAGAAATCTTACTGGTGAAGAAGCAAACACCCAAATAATCGTTCTGTAAGATACTGCTCGAATGATAGACGGTGCCAAGCTGTCAGTACAGAAAAGCAGATCAGGAAGGTTTTTTTAGCATTTATTACATTATTTATATCAAAATCTTAGCAACAGCATACCGATTTTTTCATGGCAATGCTCACTTCTCCCCCCCCCCTCCATGCCATTCATCATCCCCGTCGTTGCTTTCATAGAGTTTCTAAAGCAAACACCGACAAGAAATTATATTAACGCACTATTAATAAAATTTAATTTTTCCTCGTTTGTTGTTAAAATTTTCTACAGCCATTCATCTATAATCAGACTGCATTTTCATGGATCTTGAATATTCTATACATTACCAACGACAAAATATTATACTTAAATATTCAGCTCCCAAGTCTTTCGAGTAGCTATTAATATTATTTTGAGTAAAGATGCGGAAAGCTAGAATACCTGATTGTATACACTGAGCTAACAAAATGCTCGGACGCAGACTTTAGTAAATAAGTTTAAGACTTTGCAAGGCAAGTACGAGGCTAACCTATTTTCATTCCCCAATTTTTTATTTACACATTTCTTTATCCCGTTCTTTATCAGGAACAAGCTCTTTAGGCAACATCTCAGCAGACGAAGTTGGCAGATTTCAGTTGCAAAAGGCTCGTTATAGCTTAACTCCAAAAGTATTTACATAAATGAAAATAGTACAAACTAAAACATTTACATTGTAAAAGATTTTTAAACATAAATGAAAATAGTACCAACTAAAACCTTCACATTGTAAAAGGTTTTATAGCATTCGGTAGTACAGTACTAAGAGATTAAAAACACTTTCCCACTCAAAAAGCTACTTCTAGTTCCACGACAATAATTTAGTTTTGTAATTCCACCATTATTATTTTATTACTAAGAATTGTTAATGAAAAAATCTGATGTGTACACCAAATGAGTTCCTCGTACGGAATATTAAATTATACCCACTTTTTGCTGCATTTCATTTAAACTTATTTCCTCGAATTTCATTACATGTACACTCACGTTTGTGAAAATTGCAACACCAAGAAGGAATCGTCATAATTGAATGCAATTTAATACACAGTTGAGTGGTAGTGGTACAAATAAATGATTAAATGTTCAAAGCAAACAAACAAGAACAAGAGATCAGAATCAGTATTTTGTGTGGCCACCACGCGCCGCAATAAGTGCTGCTACACGACGTGGCATGGAGTCAAACAAAGTTTGAATGTCTGACTGAGGAAGAGCATTCCATATCGTTTGTACGCGTACCCAAAGTTCGTCTGCAGACGCAACAGGACGAGGATCACGAGCAAGACGCCGACCAATGACATCCCACACATGTTCAATTGGCGACATATCCGGGGAACACGCAGGCCAAGGAAGAAGCTGTACCTGCTGCGCTGCAAAGAAGGATTTAACAATCCGAGCAGTATGAGGGCGGGCATTGTCCTGTTGAAATACAGCGCCTGGCAAGCTTTGAAGGAAGGGAACAGCTTCGGGCTGTAGAACTTCACGGATATACCGGTTGCTGTTCAGATTGCCCACAATTCGTAGCAATTGAGATCGTCTATGATATGCTATGGCGCCCCAGACCATAACTCCGGGTGTTCGTCCACTGTGGCGTTCGATAATGCACTCCGGAAGGTGGCGTTCACCGGCATAGCGTCTGACACGAATGCGGCCATCATGGTACCACAAATTAAAGCGGGATTCGTCAGAAAACACGACATGCTGCCAATCAGCACGCCAGTCTCTATGCTGATTGGCCCATTGTAGCCGCAGGCGGCGATGGTCGTGCGTTAGGGGGATCCTGTATAAAGGAGTCCGTGCGCGCAGTCCACACTGCAGCAGACGTCTACGAATTGATGAAGCACACAATGAAACACCTGTAGCTATTGACCACAGTGCTGCCAATTGTCTAGAGGAAGCTGTACGGTCCGTCCGCGCCATGCGGACCAGGTGTCTATCATCGCGAGCTGACGTCACATTTCGGGGTCCACTCCCGGATTTCCGAGTTGTCCGACACTCGTCCGTCCACTGCTTCCAAACGCGCATCACTGTGCTGCTGTTACGCTGCACACGAGAGGCTACTGCACGATACGACAATCCAGCTTCACGAAGGCCGATGATTCTCCCTCGTTCAAACTCTGTAAGTTGTTCAAATCTCGCTCTCTTTCGTCGACGAGGCATAAGTACAGATTGAGTTAACGTTTACCACTAGCAGATAACCACCGATAACCATACACGCCTCGCTACAGCCGTCTATTTATTCGGATCCATCAGCCGTTCAGAGGGCGCTGCTCAGCATACGCATGCGCTACGGATTTGCAATTCTAATCATTTGCATATCATGCGCTACTTTGCATTTCCTGAAAATTTCAGCTCACTCGCGTAAGTCCTTCATGGTGTTGCAATTTTCACAAACGTGAGTGTATATTTATCATTCAACTAATTCAGTTCTCACTTCGCAGCAAAGCAAAAATATATAAAAGCTCAAAATATCTATCTTCATTAAAAATTGTAAAATACAGAAAACCATAAAACACCAAATACACGTAAAACAGTTAAAAAAACAATTTTTAAAATTAAAATTGGAGTTTCTACATGAAAACAAGCAATTCGGCCAGCGTATAAGAAGGCAAATTTTGCACAAAACTGAAAATTTACTTTTGGTCCAAGACTTTGAAGCTGTAGAAACAGTTTTAATTCATTATTCTGCTGAGTTTCAAATGTAAAGAAATTGCCGTTCGTTGGGCGTAATTCGCTACTTTTAAATTGTTGATAACTCTAGAAATACTGCATGCAGATTAACAAAAGGCATAAAAACTTTAACCGGAACACAAAAACCACATAAATCAACGAAGCAAAAAATGCGCAATTTTCCAACATATAAGAATACAAAAAAGTAAGCTCACAGAAGACAATTACAGTGTGGGAATATATATGTAAGATATAACAAAATACAGTAGTTGCTTAAAAAATAATTCACGGCCTCAAAATTAATATTCTAGATTTGGTGCTCTTCCCCTAAATTCATCTGTTCTCTCAAATTCGAGATCCTTCCATGATTGTATAACAACCTAAAATTAACCAGTCATAGCTCAGAGTACTTTCTGCATGTACTCGGTATAAATACTCTTGGCACAAAAAAATTACCTCATTTATTCTCCTAGCTTCGCCACTGCTAATATATCCCCTGTCGCTTCGCTTATCAGATGCTTACGTCTTACTTTTAAAATCAGCGTACATAGGATTTACTGTATTTCATTATGATTGGATAAATATCTACTAAGATGATTTTATATGCGTGAAAAAAAGATTGGGACTTCTTCAGAATTCATTCGTGTCGGCGTCATCTGTTCTTCCCACTCTGTCCTCACGACTACGCAGTAAAAATTGTTACACACACATATATATATATATATATATATATGTTTATATACGATTGGTGCAGTCGATTGCAACGAAAAAGGGATGTGCACAACTGCATGTTATAGCAGTGGTCATATACAAAATTTCAACGTTGTACGGCTACTCGTTCTTCAGCTATGCGAGATACATACATACGTACACGCACGACGCACGTATGTCAAGGAAAAAACCTCATCTGAATCCATTTTAAATCTATTTTGCAATCCTTTTTGCCAAAAACAGTTTTTTCTTCTGTTCGTATGTACAGATGTTACACAAAAACATCGTTCAAATGGTTTCGAGAGCGGTTGAAATGGGTATTTTCGTTTAAATATGATACCCAAATTTTTTCGCGATTACAACACTTTCTTTACTTCGTACCAAGCAGTAAAAATACCATAACAACTAAATCATCGAATGACTAATCATATGATTAATCCGGATAAATTTGACATTCAAATGATAATTCAGAATACTGCATTGTCTCAACAATTACTAATGCAGTAGAACCTCGGTAACATGGACAGTAATCATCTCGGATGGTCGAAAAATCAGTTTAAAGAAGCAAAATTTTAAATCAGAAGAATATTTCTCTTGAAAAGATTTTTCTGAAATTGTGTTTATTTGAAATTCTAAAACTAAATGCACAAATATTAGCCAGCTTATTTTAAAAAACTCTTATAATACAAAATACATTTTCTTTCTTTCAGTTAACAAATTTTTGCATACAAGATTTTTTATTTTCTGACAAAAATACTTGTGAAAAAAACTGTAATAAACAAGCTTCACTGAAACTTAACACAAATTGTGAAATTTTATCAGTTTTCTTACATGCATTTTCGTAACACTCTTTTTTAATGGTCGTGTAATTCTATCAATCACTTCACGATCATGCCAATTTTTAAACAGCAGAAAGTCCATAGAAGTATCAAGACTTTGTTTTAAACATTAAAGAGCATTTATTCAAGGCTTCAGAGCTTCTGGCTGAGCGATAAAACTGCTGAACATTACTAGTTCTACCTGGGTTCAAAATCCGGGGAACGGAAGTTTTTATGGTTTTTTTCCCTTATGTAACGTCGAAGCCAGTTCTCTTTAAAACTTCCTCAGAAAGGCATCCATATCTTTATTCATACACAAGAACCTTCGAGTGCTTCAATAATTAAAATAGAGCAAGATTATTTTCATTTTTCTCGGGTCGACTCATTTTTACCTTTTTCATTTCATCGCCATGCTTAGAATCATTGCAATTTTCATAGTTTTCTAGACCTTCGCCGCAAATAATTTCTTAAAAACTTCACTTAAAAATTCAGTTTGCTGTTTTAGACGTTTATCCATTCTAAGACGTCACATTTTTTTGCTTTGAAACATGTTCACAAATTAACTGTCATTTAGTTTTTCCTTTCCTCTTTAACTCTCGCAAACCCCTTTTTTACCATAATTTAGAATTGGAACGGCGTTAAATGACCAATCACTAATAACTAAGACCAAAAGATCAATCACTGAGAAAATTGGCAATGTGATTGATTTTTGCTGTACGCTTTTCAACATTAGTATAATTTCCCAATTGTTTTTTACTTCCCTCTACGAAGTAAAGGAAGTATTGTAATCACGAAAAATTCCAGGTATAGTATTTCAACGAAAATATCCATTTTGACCTCTATCGAATGCAATTTAACGATGTTTTGGTGTGACATTTATACGTAAGGATAGTATAAAGAATTCTTTTTCCTCGAGTGAATTATAAAACTGATTTGAAATGGATTCAGAAGAGACTTTTTCGTGGCGTCTGTACGTACGTTTGTATGTATGTATCTGGCATAACTCAAAAACAAATAGCCTCAGAACGTTTAAATTTTATATATAGGACTGCTATAACATGTAGTTGAGCACCTTCCTTTTTGGTGGCAATCGATCGCACCAAAAATATATAAGTATATTTATATATCCACTCGATTACTGGGATCAGTGAGCTCCTTTTTTTTACTGTTATATGTTGGTAAATTGTGCATTTTTTGCTTTAAAAATGATTGAATTATGTTGTTCTTATTTTTCGGTTAAGGTTTTTATGCTTTAGTTAATCTGCATGCAATAGTTGTAGAATTATCAACAAATTAAAAGTTATTTAAGTGCGGCTAAGCTTAATATTTGTTTATCATAGCAGCCATATTTTATATTTGAAACTTAGCAGAATAGTGAATTCATTTTCTGCACCTTCAGTGTCTTTTTGACGAGTGGGACCAAAATGAAACTTTCAGTTCTGTTTACCGAAAAATCTGCTTTGTTGCCTGCTGCCGAATTGCTTATTTTTTCGTAGAAACTCTAATTTTAATTGTGAAAATTGTCTTTTTGATTGTTTTACCTGTACTTGGTGTTTTATTTTCTTTTCCTAAATTTTTCAATTTTTAATGGAGATATTTTGAGGTTTATTGTATTTTTGCCTTGCCAAGAACTCAGAACAACAGAATTAATTGAATGAGAAAGATATCTGTAATGAAATTCGAGGAAAGAAGTTTAAATGAAATGAAGCAAAAAGTGGATATAATTTAATATTCCGTACAAGGAACGAGTGTGTGTACACATCAGATTTTTTTTTTAATTAATTGCAACTCAGTCAGCAAGGAACTCAGTCGATAGAAGAACGCTTAATAGGCATTCTACTGTAGTTTAAAGATATATTTCGTACTTGAAATCCCTCAGTCAACAGAAAAGTACACTTTCATTGCTCAATCAAAATCGCTGATTACTATTATTTAACTTCATGGACTGTATGTCTTTATCACGTAAATCCCATTGTTTGAGTGTTTCATATTCCAGAGTCCAAGTGATTCTTACTCTTAACTTAACAAAACGCTGCCAGACTGGTTAGGTTAGGTTATTCAATTATGGCAAAGCACACGAGGGCTATCTGCCTAAAGGGAGGGATGCCTTCGTGGAGGACTTTCTAAGGGAAACTGGCTCGTATACACGTTACACATGGGGAAAACTACGAAAACGCCCATGCAGCCAGCCCGTTCGCGGGATTCGAACCTCGGACCGAATTACCAGTGTTCAGCGTCTTTACCGCTCGGCCGCTGGTGGGCCTGCCAGACTGGTATGGTAGTTAACGGAGGTTTCTCGCCGAAATATCAGGGTTCGAACTTTAGGTGTTCATACAAGTTTGTGACTGTAACATTGGTACTTAGTCTAATAATTTGAAAATTTCCTTCAAAAGACTGTCGAAAGAAAACATATTTGCAAGAACTTTGGATTTCATATCTGGAGGGTGCTGTTGATCAAAAGTATGCAGCGATGTACACTGCGCAAAAAAAAGGGGGGGAGACAGTTCTATATCTCCCGTTGTTACTGGGCAGATTGACGAAATTCAAATTGCGTTCTTCATGTCTCGAAAGCGCGACTTAGGGTATATATTAGATTTATATATAGCATCATTCTAACATAGGCATTTTGAGACAAAATCGGACTTTTCCTGAAATGACATTTTTTTTTTTTTTCATATTTCGATTTTACGACTCAAATCATGCCAAAATATCAAATTTTGTAAAATTTGGTGCGAAATTTACGAAGAAATTCAAAAATTTATCTTGGCGTACATTTTCAGTATGCGCCAAGAATAAGTTACTTGGCGAACTTCTTAATTTATAGCAACCTAATTTTCTTTTCTTTTTTGCATTGCAGACGAGCGGAAAAAATGTCATTGTTCATAACTTTAAATAATTTTCACGAAGTGCGTAAATCACACTGACGTTATTATCGCTCAAAAAAAAAAAAAAAA